>CM067169.1:69321769-69433410 GCA_034093135.1 Erigeron breviscapus
ACCCTGTATTTACGCCTTACAACGGGGTTGTGACAAGTCCCGTTTTATCCCATTCGAGGGGAAGCTGTTTATGCTAATGGACGTTTGTATTGGTTGGCGGACACTATGCATAAACTAGTTTGGCTTGACATGAAGAAAGGAATTCGGGGTGATTGACCTTCCCACCATACAAAGAGAAGAGGGTGGTTGGTTTCACAATAAGTTGGTTGATCTTAATGGAGAAGTCGGATGCCTGTATTGTAATCATAGGCCTGATGGTTATGATAAAAAAGTAGTGTGGATACTGAAGCATGAAGAATGGAAGATACACTGTGTTTTTGATCTTGATTTTTATGGTGCCTGGGTTATTTTAGGATGTTGGAACCAAGACGGAGACTTATTAATGACCTGTCGTCGAGGATTTCGGTTGTATGTTTACAGACTGAAAAGTGACAGTTTCCATAAGCTAAGCGGTCCAGAAGATGAGCCAGGTAAAGAAATCATAGCAGCAGAGGTTCGAATGCATCAAAGCAGTTTGCTTTCAATCCGTAAATGGCATTAACCCCCAAATCATTATTTGCCTCAAAAACGACTGATCAAGTTTAAAGTACTGTTTGGATCCTAATTAGCTCAAGTGTCAATTATATAGTACGTACTTAGTTCTATTTACAAATTAGATTAGATAGAGTGTAGTTTTTGTTTTGTAAGTTGATCGACCTAATTATTAGTTATATAGTAGCTTATCGATCTTCAAATTGAAAAGATTATCTTAATCTTCATCTATATTACATCATAATAATATGTTTCTTTAGTAAACGTACAGCGGAGGTTATGATTATTATTATTTCAAACGAATCTCAAATGTCCAGAGTTTAACCATATAGCAATTCCGCCCACATAATTGTTACCTTGTGTTACCATTCTCTTGTACCATTATTCATTCGTTTTGCAGATTATTATCAGATATATAGTTAGATGGCGTCCCCATAATATAACTAAGAACTCTTCTGCAACTAGTTCAAGGCTATTTTAACTTCGTCTAGATCGATGATGATAAAAATTATTCCTTTAATTTTGGGGCAGAACAGTTGTTTAGATCCCAAATTAATCATATAGTATAATCATTTTAAAAAAAATTGTGAAAGGTAACATTGATAATCATCGTTATAGATTAAATAAATATTGGTGATTATATCAAATGAAAGGTGATCAAAACAAAGATTAATTTTTTTTTTGAACAGCAATTAGGATCACTCACCGCACCACCTTTTGCAATCGGTGGCAGCGACGCGATCATATACCTAATACCTTGCAGGAGGAAACTCAATTAATTAGGAAAAACCCCTGTTGACATTTACCCTGTAATTTGGTCCATGGATTAAATCAATTAATCTTATGGTTCAAATTAAATGCATGATAGTATGTCATTATCATATTGTTCATGTGCTCTTGATGTGGTCATTAAAATATGTGTCTGAGACTTTTGATGCAGTCATTTTCTTTTTTGGTCTGAGTCTTGATTTTCACTTATATCCTTTTTTGGTGTTTTGGCTCTGTATTAATTGGGGGAGGGTTACAATTGAAATGTGGGGGAGTTTACTGGCCTTGGAAAGGGGGTTTAGAACTAACTAATTAATAATGGTGGCAAGATCCTGGATTTCATTAAGTAATGGAAAATGCTAAACGCAGCCATTAGGCTACACTTAAGTGAGTTAAGGTGAATAAAAAACTTGTACCTTCTATATTATAAATCCAACTCTGAATTTTATGTTAAGTGTACAACTATTTAATGCACCATAACGAATAACGGCAGATCTAAGAGTTGCGTTTAGCAAAACCCGTAAGTAAATGTGCATTTTGTTCATGGAAGTGAGATAGGTAGTTAGTTAGAATAGATAAGCGCGGTGGTTTAATCCGTATGACCTAATACGGCAGGACACAACAGCTTTATGTTGTTAGTATCCAGTTATATGTTATGGAACGTGCCTTCATCTTTTGACATGATTAATTAAAATCATTTAATTTTTAACATACCATATAGTAATTAATGCTTTCACACCGCTGGCAAATTCAACCATTTCCCCAGCTTGAATCTCGTTCAACCCATAAACACGTGCAATCCCATCTCCAACTGAGACCACTCGACCAATCTCATCCACTTGAAAATTGCATCAATTATGTCCTCATATAATTCATTGCAAACAATTTTAAAACACAATCAATTTATATAAATTTCATCGAGTATTATCTAACAAAGAAAACTACTTAAGATCAAACTTGTAAAAGTTAAACTTTCAAAATTTAGAACATGAGATTTCTAAGGGAAGTACTATCTACGTTTGCTCTTTGAGGCTTTTATTACACATTGAAAAGAGAAGCCCAAATATTAGTCCAATAGCCCAAATGGGCGGCTGGCAGACTTGCTTATTTTCTCCACTTTGACCAATGAAAAAGGCGTTTATATATCTTTGATAATTGCACCCGCAAGTCCGCAACAAGTAAATTGAAGCTGTTCAGAATCCTAATCAGGTATCAATTTTTTTTTAAACCCTTTTTAGTTTAGTGTTTTTTGTTTTTTTTAGTTGGGCGCATGATGATTATATTAGTATTATATTATGACGAGTATTTGACTAGGACTATTATCATTTATTAATTGTGGTTGTTTTAATCTTGTTCGGTTAAATATATATATATAACACTTAAAGTTGTGGTTAGCTAACTTCAGTATGGCCGTCGCCTTGCCTGAAGACACTCTGTATGACATCTTTTCAAGAATTCCGTTCAAATCGTTGGCTCGTTTCCGGTGTGTATGCAAACAATGGCGCGAATACATCGACAATCCTCACCTTGAAAAAATTCATCATCATCTCAAGAAAGAACCTAAGCCCTTGCATATTGATGAAATCAAACGTACTAGTCAATATCATCAACGAGTGTCCGTGCTCAGTTTTTTACATGTTACAGCAGACGGAATACAGGTGAAAAAGGATTTGTCCTCTAAATTTCTAGTAAAAAGAAATTCAATGTACATGGAGCATACAGTACAAGGTTATTGCCATGGGCTCATCACTTTAATACGACAAGAACACCGTCTTCGTAATCGTGGCACCACTTTTGTAGTGATCAATCCTCTAACTAAGGATTGCCACGACTTGCCACTACTCAAGAGGCCCGGCCATGAAACAATAACAGCGCAAGGGCTCGGTTTTGATAATTCCACCAACACCTTCAAGATGGTCTGTGTTCTTAGTAATGATAGAGTGAAGGTGCATATTTTGGGCACTGACTCGTGGCGAGAGATACCCCAAGTGCCGTACAAGTATTACGTTTGTGGGAGAGCCGTCTATGCTAATGGACGTTTGCATTGGTATGCGCATGGGGACCTATGGCTTGACATAAAGAAAGAGAAATTCGGGTTGACTGACCTTCCAAAAAAAACAGTGGCTAAGTTCTTCATGAAGTTGGTTGATCTCAATGGAGAACTCGGATTCGTGTATCATAATTGTTATAGGCCTGATGGTGATGAAGAAGTTGTAGTTGAAGGATTTCGGTTCTATCTAGCGCAACGGAAGCATGCATGCAATAACAATAGCATATTAAAATTTTCTAGCAACCGAAATCTATCCCATGGATCATCTCGTCAAACAAAAGCTCAAGAGAATGAATAAAGAAAACATACCCTTGAAGATTTCCTTAAAGATGAAGGTGAAAGATTCAAACTAGAATCTCTCTATTCGGGGAGACACCTAAAGTTCCGATCTCGAACTAATATACCTTCACTTGAGCTAATACTCTAACTTTCCTAGCAATCCCAAAAGCATCCAAATCTGGTCTTTATCCTCACTCAATAAAACACCACAAATCTAGTGTTTTCTTGAGATTGTTCAATACACTTTTAAGTAAAAGTATTGAACCAAAAGTGGCACTTCAAGTGGCTGTAATTTTGTGTCCTTTTGAAAAGGGCAGCCAAGTGAGAGAGAGGGAGAGCACGTGAATGAGTGAGGAGTGAGAGATTAATTTTCCAAAGTGAGCTTGAGTGTGTTTAATAGTTAAAAGCTTATGCATGCATACATTTAGTCCCGTGTAGAAACACGGTCAATCGATGGCCGTTGTTTAAAATTTTTGTTGACGTTACATATTTATCTAACGACGTACAAAATCAAGTTCATTAGTTACATGTATTGGTTAAATATTCAATTTAGTCTTTGTTTTTGATTCTTTTTGGCAATTGGTGGGATGTTATTGATGCGGAAATGACCCCGAACCATTTCCACAAAAAGTGCTCCAGTTGGATCCTCCAGATGCATCCTCCAGTCTCCAGTCTCCAGTCTCCAGTCTCCAGACTCCAGTTTCCAGGCTCCAGTCTCCAGTCTCCAGTTTCCAGACTCCAGTCTCCAGTCTCCAGTCTCCAGTCTCCAGATCCAGTCTCCAGGCTCCAGTCTCCAGACTCCAGTCTCCAGACTCCAGTCTCCAGTCCAGCTCCAGTCTCCAGTTTCCAGGCTCCAGTATCCAGGCTCCAGTCTCCAGACTCCAGTCTCCAGTCTCCAGTCTCCAGTTTCCAGTCTCCAGTCTCCAGTTTCCAGACTTCAGTCTCCAGACTCTAGTCTCCAGTCTCCAGTTTCCAGTTTCCAGGCTCCAGTCTCCAGACTCCAGTCTCCAGTTTCCAGACTCCAGTCTCCAGTTTCCAGACTCCAGTCTCCAGACTCCAGTTTCCAGACTCCAGTCTCCAGACTCCAGTTTCCAGACTCCAGATCCAGTCTCCAGGCTCCAGTCTCTACAGTCTCCAGTTTCCAGGCTCCAGTATCCAGGCTCCAGTCTCCAGTCTCCAGACTCCAGTTTCCAGTCTCCAGTCTCCAGTTTCTAGACTTCAGTCTCCAGACTCTAGTCTCCAGTCTCCAGTTTCCAGTTTCCAGGCTCCAGTCTCCAGACTCCAGTCTCCAGTCTCCAGCTTCCAGACTCCAGTATCCAGTCTCCAGACTCCAGTCTCCAGTCTCCAGTCTCCAGTTCCAGTCTCCAGTCTCCAGTTTCCAGACTTCAGTCTCCAGACTCTAGTCTCCAGTCTCCAGTTTCCAGTTTCCAGGCTCCAGTCTCCAGACTCCAGTCTCCAGTTTCCAGACTCCAGTCTCCAGTTTCCAGACTCCAGTCTCCAGTCTCCAGTTTCCAGACTCCAGTCTCCAGACTCCAGTTTCCAGACTCCAGATCCAGTCTCCAGGCTCCAGTCTCTACAGTCTCCAGTTTCCAGGCTCCAGTATCCAGGCTCCAGTCTCCAGTCTCCAGACTCCAGTCTCCAGTCTCCAGTCTCCAGTTTCCAGACTTCAGTCTCCAGACTCTAGTCTCCAGTCTCCAGTTTCCAGTTTCCAGGCTCCAGTCTCCAGACTCCAGTCTCCAGTCTCCAGACTCCAGTTCCAGACTCCAGTCTCCAGACTCCAGTCTCCAGTTTCCAGACTTCAGTCTCCAGACTCTAGTCTCCAGTCTCCAGTTTCCAGATTCTGGTGGCCTAGCCTTTACGAGTCTTGGTGGTGGATTCTTTATCTTTCATTTTAATCTTTATTGTCTCGTTTAAGTGTTTGTTTCATATAAAACCCCTAAAATACCAAAAATAGTCTTCCGCTGTAGTTTGTCGCGTGATTTACGCATCAAATTGGTATCAGAGACAGGTTTTGAAGAAGGTTTCTTAATCTTTTTATCCTGTTGGTGTTTGTTTCTTTGTCAAAAATCTGTTTGGAATGTTTTGTTTAAATTAGTGTTCATTTGTTCTCATGTAATTTTTTTTAATGGTTTAGCATTTTATGTAGTTAATTCAAATTTCATAAACATAAATTAACACTATTAAAATGAAGGGATAAGGACCAAAAATAAAACCTAACACATGATCATGGTTGAAATTAATTTTATAACTTCAACCAAAACAAAGATAATGTTGTTAACTTTCAACAAAAAAATTATTTTAAAACCAACCAAATGTATTTATAAATGAAAACTTAAGGTTCAATTTCACAAAGTATTGAAAATATGTAAAACATATATTAACCCGAAAACCCCACCTAACTTATCCCCTTAATCCCTTAATCTCCTTTATATATACAACCATTTTATATATACAATCATAGTTGTAGACCCGTGTGAAAACACGGATTATTGATAGACATTTTATAAAATAAATATTTTATAAAAAGTTCTATATTGACAAAAATATCTAAGTCAAAGACATGTCTCATTGAATAACCCGGAGAAAACCTTTACTTGTTTAGTCGTTCTTATGAATACATTTTTTAAGCAACTTTCAATATCAAGTTAAAAGTCTCATGCTAAACCCATGGGTTATTTTAGAATTTTCTATTAAGCATAAAATGCAAATCCCAATTTATATAGTCATCTACAAATATAATAAAGCATAATAAACTACGAAATCAAATACTTAAAAATCATGTCGTATATTAATGATAAAAAATGATAAAGTTGAGTTGCATGTTTGATTCTCCAGTCTGATTCCATTTCTCCAGTTTGATTCTCCAGTCTGATTCCATTTCTCCAGTCTGATTCCATTTCTCCAGTTTGATTCTCCAGTCTGATTCCATTTCTCCAGTTTGATTCTCCAGTCTGATTCCATTTCTCCAGTCTGATTCCATTTCTCCAGTTTGATTCTCCAGTCTGATTCCATTTCTCCAACTGTCTATTTTCTTTAAGATAGTATAGTTGTAAACCAACAAAAGGGTGTTCAGGACTTTTTTAACTTAATGAGAAAAGTCACAAAAGAAACCAAAAATTACAAAACAGTTAATAACTAAGCTCCACATCTAAACAAAAGCCCCCACACTAAACACCATAATTTAAACCCCGCATATAAGCCCCACATCTAAACACCCGCACCTAAGTCCCCCATATATACATCCACATCTAAGCCCCCGCATCTAAGCTCCCGCATTTCAACCCTCGAATCTAATCTCCCGCATCTAAACACCTGCATCTTAACATCTGCATCTAATACCCACATCTAAACTCTCGACACTAAGCCCCTGCATCTAAAACCCCCCCATCTAAATACCCACATCTAAACACCCGCATCAAAGATAAGTGAAGAATCTCTATAATGAACACAATGGTTTTATTGTAAGACAATAATCTACATTGTACTACGTATGACACATGATAAACTTTTACCAAAGTCAAACCTGCAACAATATATCCATTTCCAAAAATATCACCATACAAAACTTTATCAATCATATACTTTCTCCCATATATAAAAAAGAAAGCAAACATACCTTTGATGGAAAAATTTTGGATACTAAGATGAGCAAATACATTTGATTTGCATATCGAGAATAAATTTTTCTCAAAGATATGAATAAATATAAAAAACAATGAATAAATACTAAGATGAGCAAATACTTTTTCTCAAAGATATGAATAAATATAAAAAACAATGAAAAATTTTTTGGAATGAAACTTACCTTGCTGTTGGATTAAAAGCAGATCGAGAAGAGTATTTGAGGAATGAGAAAAGAAAATTGTATTTGAAATTTGAATTGTTGAAGAAGATGTATGGAAAGATAAAGGAAGGATATATTCCTAAGAAAGTTTCCATAGCCCAAGAAAAGCAATCAAAAAAGCAGACAAGAAAACTTATGATGTGATTAGCATCAGAGGCTTTTAGCAGAAAGTTGTACCAATACAGTATCAATTAATTAATCTTTATTTAATCTTTATTTGAATTTATAAAAACCAAAACAACCACAAATTTGAATTCTTGAGCAGCTAAACAACTTTACCTCCTTTTTTTTTGCATCGGAAACATGGAAACTTTCCTGCTGTTCCTTTCATTCTAGTTACAACCAAACTATGCTCCTAACTAAGCTCCTAACCAAGCCGTGATGTCATCAAAGGAGCACTTTTTCCTACTTGGACAGCCTACTTAATCGACACATAACCTTTTCTTAAGTCAAATCATTACAAAAGAGGGAAAAAAGGTAAAAAAATTTAGATACCTAGATCATTAAAAAATAGATGAAATATCTCTTTTAAGAGAGTATATAAACCATTGATTTACCCTTCAGGCACTTTAACACCATAAAATCACCACTAATTGCATTAAAAGCCTAAATCGATTGGCATTCTTATACATTAAAATCGATATATATTTACGAATTGAAATCAATTGTCTTTCCCATATAGAACAGATTTCTTTCAGTTTCATGATTTAAGAAGTCACGAACCTAAGATGGATAAAGTGGGTATGCGGTTTTCCCGATTTCCTTACATCTATTGACTAATTGACTGGGCTAGTGATGCCAGCTTGTATTGTAGCCATAATGTTTATTCTCATTACCCAACCCACCCATTATGCCAACACAAACTATCCCCAACTGTAATAATAATAAAAAACAGATACAATCACACCTCAAGAAGAAGCCATGTTCGGATGTAATTTCAATCTTCCTGCAAGGATAAAAAGTCCTGCTTAACTGCTTTAGCTTGCTATATCTCTTCCACTAACAATAAAATATATCTCCACTTTGTGAACTCTGATTTGGTGTAGTTCGATCACCCTCAGAGTTCGACCATGAATTCCTGCAAATTTTAGTCAAAACGCTCCATTTTAACACATACTTATAAATCTCTATATTCAAATGTTGGCATAATGCATCAACTTATATGTCCATTATAATTACAAATATTTCACCTTTTTTCAATTGTTTACTGCAAATTGTTTCACCAAACTTAGAAAATCACAATAATTTTGGTGAATAACAGACCTGGATTTTGCATATTATGGTTCTAGAACTATAATCAATTAGAAAAATATTAAAATCTAAGCCCACCAAAAAGATCTCTGTTGAATTATGAATCAAATCCTTTTAAACTTTACCCATATTCAAAATTACAAAAACCTACAAAAAAACAATCTCATCTTTAAGTAAAACCAACAAATTAATTACAATCTTAAGTAAGATTGATTAGCTTTACCTGAAAATGTGCGATTCTAGGATACTAATTCAACCGATCCAAAAGTTGTATCCACCAAGCATCTCTAAAAAAAAGAAGATAAAGAATGTGAGGTAGATTTTGAAATAACAGCTTGATGGTTTGTTAATCATTTATACCCTATTATTGAGAAGAAAAAAAATATTCAAGAATATTAATAGATTATATAATATTCAAAGTATAAAGATAAATCCATCAACAACTCGAATGAACCTGTGAATGAAGCTATGAATAATAATCAAAAATAATTATACAAAAAGTATAAAACTTACCTTTTGATATCATCTTCATCTACATATCTGTAAAACAAAAAACAAAAAGGGGAAAATCAAGAAAAGTAAAGAACGTTAAATCTTAAATATAAAACCCAATCTTTACTAATAGTTAACAAAATCACGAATCTTGAAAGGCATTTACTGATACATTATGATGATCGAAGACCTTGTATGCATCACCGGCAAGGCCAACTTTGACCTGATTATTATGTAAGGAGTGCATCACATCAGATGAAATCTCATAACCACATAATCTCAGCTCCATACTTCAAAAAATCTTCAAAACTTGCACAAATATATCAATTAAAGAACATGAACATAAATCATAACACAATTGTCAAATTAAAATTTTCACCATATTTACATATGTATGTTGTCTTCTCCAAATTCTAAAAGATAATGACACCCAACTTCTTTTTTTTTTCAAATTCCACCTTTAATCTTGCTCAAAAAAGGAACAAATTAACAAAATTCTCTTGATCCACTTCATAAAATTTCCCAGTTAGAAATTTTCATGGGTTAAGTTACCAGATTTTTGAAGAGGACTTGGAATCATGTATCACCACCACCAGCAGCCTACGAACACCAACTTAACACAACCATAGATCAAGAAAGACGTGAAGCAAAGCTGATCGGAGATGAGCTCCGTCGCGGTGGATTTGTCCGGATATGAGCTTCGCCGTCGTTGATCAGAGACTGTAACAACAAACAAAAAAATATTAGGGTTTTGGGACTAAAGATTAAGATGGTGATGATAAGAGAAGGAGAATTAGATTATTCAAAGAGAAAGAGGAAGAGGAAAGAGAATGAGGGATCTGTAACTTTTTTTTTGTTTAGTATATAGATGGGGATAAAGAAAAAGAAGAGTATAAGAGAAGAATCAATAAATAAACACATGAATGAGAAGCTTTCTTTGGAAGCTAAAAAACCCACAGATGACATATGCAGCTGTGTGTTTTTAATGATGTGTCTCTCTAATTTTTTGACACATTAGCTTTTGTGAGGTCATCAGCTAATGTCCTTTAATATAGTTAGAGATGGGTTGAGTGTCTTGGGCAAATAAACTCTTACAACAATCCATCATGACTTTTGTTGCCTTCCCAAGACCATAAACCATTTGCAAGACAAAAGGCATCTAGCTATATTTTTCAATGTCTAAATATGTACAAATATATAATAGACATTATGTTTAATTAATTACTAGTTAGACATTTAACTAATTAATTAAACAAACACACAAACTCATATATAAATACTTAGACCATTAACAAATGTCTAATAATTTATCTCTCTGTGAAAGTATATTTATCGATCATCGATCGGCCTTTGTGTATGACCGAATAGGATAATGGACTTTATATTATTCATGTCATGGGCATATCCTTGAATTATAATGCACCACGGTCAAACCATTAGCCAACCCGTGTGCATATATCCAACAGACTCCCACTTGCACAGACATGATAATATCGGTGTGTCTTGAAGACATACCTAGTATAACCAATGCATCAGCATTGTTATATTTCTATTAGTTTTCTTTCAACAATTACCCTTTGTTCTAGATATCCAGCTTGAACGCGTGACATGGTTAATGTCAATCACAATCGTTCAAGATTATGTTTCTCGATATAGATTTGTAGTGATCAAAATAGACTGCAATCGTCACGATTCAGAACTAGCACGGCCATGCATTTATTATCAGCACAAATCAACGAGGGGCCCAGAGATATCGCTTCAACCTGCTTAAGGAAGAAGGAACAAATTGCTTCGACTATGTAGACATCTACCACATTTCATGCCACACCCAATCCACACCCTTATGACTGGCATTTACACACAGCGTTAGATGTAGGTCAAAGCATGACACTAGATGTGTCAAAATTCTCACATATCTCCACTCTAGGATAAAAGTGTTGCCATCTTAGAATTACTTTGTGACATAAACCATGAAGTAATTCCTAAGTGTGGTCACTCCAGAACCTTGAATCCATTATCAAGTTCCTCATGAATGTAGTGTCATATAAATCTATATACTACACTTCATAGCAGCCTTAATTCATATCTCTCCATTAGAGAATGACCGACTGTGGAAATTTTATGAATTAATATTCAATGGAGTTTAAAACATGCAAAATAGAACATAGTAATATGCAATGAAATGATCGCATCATGCGTATTTTATAATCTCCATATAAAATCATCAAATCAATTGCAATAAACTATTACATAATGTTCTAAGTGTCAAATTAACATAGTTAATACAATTAAACTAAATCATCAACATTACGAATTCCAATAGATCTACTATGAGCCTCATGTTTGGCTTGAGGTAGAGCTTTGGTAAATGGATCGGCCAAGTTTTCACTTGTGTCGAACCTACTAATGACAATGTCCTTATCGGCAACAACTTGATGAACATAGTGATACTTTCGGAGTATGTGCCTTGTGCGCTTTTGAGACCTCGGTTCTTGTGCCAAGGCAACCGCACTCACATTATCTTAATCCACATGGCTTCTTTAGCTGCCTCGCAGACCGCTATATACTCCGACTCTGTCGTCGAATCAGCAATGGTGCTTTGCTTGGAGCTCCTCCAAGTAACTGTGCCCCCATTCAGAGTGAACACAAACCCAGATTGTACATATCATGGCATACATGATCGATCCTATAGCTGAAGCATATGGGATACGACTCATCTTGTCCACTTCTCCATCAGAAGTAGGACATTGAGACTTGCTCAATGGTATGCCAGGGTTCATAGGAACACACCTTTTCTTAGAGTCTTGCATACTAAATTTCTTTAGTATCTTATCTATGTATGTACTTTGGCTTAGTCTAATAAGTTTCCTAGATCTATCACGGTAGATCTTTATTCCCAAAATATACGCCGCATCTCCCATGTCTTTCATGGCAAAACATTTCCCTAGCCAAGCTTTGACATCTTTCAATGTCGGGATATCGTTTCCCATGAGTAATATGTCATCAACATACAAGACTAGAAAGACTACAACGCTCCCACTCGACCTGACATAGACACATGGCTCATCTTCGCTTCTGATAAAACCAAATTCTTTGATTTTCTCATCAAAGCAAAGATTCCAACTACGAGAAGCTTGCTTAAGCCCATAAATAGACTTATGAAGCTTGCACACACTATTAGGATACTTAGGATGTACAAAACCTTCAGGTTGTGTCATAAACACATCCTTAGTAAGCTTGTCATTCAAGAAAGCAGTTTTAACATCCATTTGTCATATCTCATAGTCAAAAAACGCAACTATGGCAATTAGTAATCTAATGGATTTCAACATGGCCACTTGTGAAAAAGTTTCATCGTAGTCTACACCATATCGTTGCGTGTAACCCTTAGCCACCAGTCTGACTTTGAATGTGTGTACATTCCCATCCATGTCAGTCTTCTTCTTGAAGACCCACTTACACCCAATGGTTTTCATCCCTGGTGTATGATCAACCAAGCTCCAGACTTGGTTATCGTGCATGGATTGGATCTCGCTGTCCATAGCCTCCTGCCATTTAGCAGACTCAGGTCCTGCCATGGCTTCCTGATAAGAGATAGGTTCGTCAGAATCTATATGCGCTTCGTCACCCACAGATATGTTTAAATCAAGTCTTTCGGGTACACGTCGCTCTCTATCAGACCTGCGTACAAATGGTGGCTATATGTCAGCTTTCTCTTCCATAACAGGTTCGTCGACCTCTGGAAGAGAACTAGGGCCAATATCGGTTTCCATGTCAATTGGTTCTTGAATTTCTTCAAGATCAATAGGGCTCCCACTAACTTCTTTGGACATGATGTTCCTTTCAAGGAACATTCCTCTTCGAGACACAAAGACTCTGTTCTCTGAAAGGTTGTAAAACAAATATCCAAAAGAATGAGCTGGGTAACCTACAAAGAACACCTTTTGTGATCTAGGTTCGAGCTTATCTTGAGTCTCATGACGAACATAAGCTTCGCAACCCCATACTCTTAAATATGACAATGAAACAGGCTTGCCATGCCATTTTTCATGTGGTGTCTTGGAAACCTTCTTGGTTGGGAGGAGGTTAAGGATCCTTGCGGCAGTTTCTAAAGCCTAACCCCAGAAACTGATTGGAAGCGTTGCACGACTCATCATGGATCGAACCATATCAAGCAATGTTCGATTCCTCTTTTCGGACACACCATTAAGTTGAGGTGTCCTTGGAGGAGCTAATTGTGAGATGATCCCACAATCCCTTAGATGATCGAGAAACTCTTGATTAAGATACTCTCCGTCTCTATTAGATCGGAGAGTCTTAATCTTCTTGCCCAATTGGTTCTCTACTTCATTTTGGTATGTCTTGAACACTCCAAATTTTTCAGACTTATGTTTAATTAAATAAACATAACCATATCGACTGAGATCATCAGTAAATGTAACGAAGTATCGTTCACCATGTCTAGTAGCCGATCTAAACGGACCACACACATCAGTGTGTACCAACTCCAATAGATCTTTGCCCCTTTCGCAGGTTCCTTTGAAAGGTGCTTTTGTCATTTTGCCCAATAAACAAGATTCACAATCATCATGAGATGCAACATCAAATGATTCCAAACTACTGTCAGATTGGAGTTTGGCAATTCGTTTTCTTGTTTATGTGGCCTAAACGACAGTGCCATAGATACGACTTATCCAAACCATCTTTGGATGAACCAATGTTATTGATTGAACTATAACTTGGTTTAACAGTGGTTTCTAATATGGCTCTACAAGGACTAGCTTTAAAATAAAACATATTATCTTTGTAAACAAGAATTGATCCATTATCAAATTTAAAATCAAAACCATCATTAAACAAAGCATCAAAAGAGATAATGTTTCTTGCCATATCGGCACTGTAGCAAACATTTCTTAGAACAATACATAAACCGAAATCAAAAGAAAGCTCGTAATCTCCAATCATTGCAACCCAAGACACATTCTTGTTCCCCATGATTAGATCAAGCTCACCGGTCCTTAGCTTCCTACTTCTTGTGAGTCCCTGCACATTTGTACAAATGTGAGTACCACAACCTGTGTCCAATACCCAGGAATCAGAAGTAGATGTATTGTTAAGTTCAATCATGAACATACCTAAAGGGTCGGCGACACCTTTGGCCCGAAGCTCCTTTAGGTCTTTCAAATACACAGGACAAGTACGCCTCCAATGTCCAATTTCCCCACAATGGAAACATTCGGCCTCCTTAGGATCTTTGGCTTGTGGGATCTTACGAGAAGAAGTAGAGGCTATGCCCTTAGGTTTGGGTTTGGCGTTGGGAATTCCAACCTTTACCTTACCCTTACCATTTGGTCCATTCTTCTTCTTCTTGCGTATCTCTCCTTCCTTGATGGTCAAGACGATAATGGCAACAGGTTTGGTCTTGGCCATGCCAGACTCGGTGGTATTCAACATGCCATGAAGCTCCATTATGGTTTTCTCCATGTTATTCATGTTGTAGTTCAATACAAATGAATCAAACGCACTAGTCAACGAGTTAAGGATAAAATCAGCAGCAAGCTCTTGACTAATGGGAAAACCAAGGCGCTCCAATTGGTCTATGTACCCTTTCATCTTAAGTACATGGACACTCACGCTACTGCCCAGTGTCATCTTGCAACAAACGAGAGCTTTGACAGTGTCAAATCGTTCTTGCTTTGCTTGCACTTGGAACATGTCCTTCAATTGTGTAAGCATGTCGTACGCCCCAAGATTCTCCAAGCCCTTTTGGAGCTCGGGAGTCATGGTCGCCAACATTAAGCAAGCAACCTCATTTGACTCGGCACGACGTTTCTCAAACTCGTCCCTTGTCGCTTGAGCAGCTCTAGCATGTGGCTCTTTAGGAAGGGGTTCCTCTATTGCCCTGATCTTATCTTCCATCCTAAGAACAATTCTTAGGTTGCGAAGCCAGTCAATAAAGTTCAAGCCGGTAAGCTTATCCTTTTCGAGGAGACCCTTGAGGCAAAAGGTAGAAAGAGATGAGGAAGAAGAGTTTGCGTTTGCAGCAGACATCTCTCATATAGATTGTATTTAGTTAATTTGACATATTTAATCCTTGTTAAAATAATTACCCAAGTGTTTAAAGAAAAACAATTATTAATAACAAGGTTAAGATCCATATTTCACTTATAGCAATGTCGGGTTTGCCGCGGAACATTAACTACAAGCTATTTAGGTAGGTACACTATATTACCAATTTCATCCATGATGAAACTCTTAAACTCTTGCGGGATTCTATTGACATTCCATTATGTCAATGCATGTTTAATCCCTCCTACGTCAATCCTTTCTTGTGTCGGGTTCGCCGCGGAACACAAGTCCAGATTGTAAACCGTCCATGATAGCTACACGTGAGATCCGACCCAAGACTCTCGGGTTATCGCGAACCTCCCCTCACTCTTGCCAACACCCAATTGTCATCCAGCCCAAGACTCTCGGGTTATCGCGAACCACAATAGGTCGGAGGTTCGAATGTGTGCACTACTCATGGATAGCGTAAAGTTTACATTGGAAAAACGGGGTTTTGTTTTGTTATAGAAAAAACATTTTATACAATTTTAAAATTGTTGCCAATATCTCATTGCGTGTATTAATCCATTATAACCAAACCAATTTGATATTTATTTAAAACCATTGCGTTTGTTAATCCATTATAACAAACCAATATAGATGATTATTTTTATATGTTTTAAAACAATTTTCTTGCAAGCATAGCCAAGACAAATATATAAAACAAAATAATCATCACACACAAACATATCGGTAGTATGTCATAAATCCTACACGTTTTCCCGGTGAGCCACAACATGGAAAAACAAGGTCAAGCTAAGGACATGGTAAGTAGGAGCAATGACTCCCACTAAAATCACCATCCTTCTTTGACTCTCTTGTTTCTTGCACCCTCTTGACGATTCCATCCTCATGATGCTAATCTCCATGTCTCTTTACATTTTACAAGAAGATAAAATCTATACTACTTTCTATACTATTACAAATACATAGAAAAGAGAACGACACAAGTTGTCGTTAATAAATACATTGGTAAAATGAAAAGACGGCGTGCAAGCCGTTTGATTAATTATTATTACATTCATCCCGAATAAATAATACACAATCAAACATTATATCACATAAGGGTCATTGGCATACTACTACCGATATCACAATAACAACATAACATCAAATGAGTGCCTACAATTTTATGTATCCGAAATATAGGGGTTAAAAGATTAAAAGAAAATATATGTCACTTTCATAGAAAGGAGAAAAACGCAGCCCTGCTGCTCTTTTCGTATTCCAAAATGAAAATGAAAGTGGCAGTATCTTTTTATTTCTTTTGACCATTTTCTTGTTTTTGGCACATTAAGGAAAAATATGACATTTCATTTCAGCCGCCTAACTTGAGATTATATTTGTTCACCAATTAGCCAATATGAGATACCATATTAAAACAAGATTCATATTCGGTCCAAAACTAATCTAGAAACAACCATTTAAATTCAGCCACATTTCCTCTCATGTTAAACAACCCCAAAATTGAATACATGCAAATCTAGGCAACCCGTAAAAGAAAAAACTAAAGTTTAAACGAGGTGGCTCTGATGCCACTGAATGATTTCGGTTCTATCTAGCGCAACGGAAGCATGCATGCAATAACAATAGCATATTAAAATTTTCTAGCAACCGAAATCTATCACATGGATCATCTAGTCAAACAAAAGCTCAAGAGAATGAATAAAGAAAACATACCCTTGAAGATTTCCTTAAAGATGAAGGTGAAAGATTCAAACTAGAATCTCTCTATTCGGGGAGACACCTAAAGTTCCGATCTCGAACTAATATACCTTCACTTGAGCTAATACTCTAACTTTCCTAGCAATCCCAAAAGCATCCAAATCTGGTCTTTATCCTCACTCAATAAAACACCACAAATCTAGTGTTTTCTTGAGATTGTTCAATACACTTTTAAGTAAAAGTATTGAACCAAAAGTGGCACTTCAAGTGGCTGTACTTTTGTGTCCTTTTGAAAAGGGGTAGCCAAGTGAGAGAGAGGGAGAGCACGTGAATGAGTGAGGGAGAGTGAGAGATTAATTTTCCAAAGTGAGCTTGAGTGTGTTTAATAGTTAAAAGCTTATGCATGCATATGGGTTGAGTGTCTTGGGCAAATAAACTCTTACAACAATCCATCATGACTTTTGTTGCCTTCCCAAGACCTTAAACCATTTGCAAGACAAAAGGCATCTAGCTATATTTTTCAATGTCTAAATATGTACAAATATATAATAGACATTATGTTTAATTAATTACTAGTTAGACATTTAACTAATTAATTAAACAAACACACAAACTCATATATAAATACTTAGACATTAACAAATGTCTAATAATTTATCTCTCTGTGAAAGTATATTTATCGATCATCGATCGGCCTTTGTGTGTGACCGAATAGTATAATGGACTTTATAATATTCATGTCATGGGCATATCCTTGAATTATAATGCACCACGCTCAAACCATTAGGCAATCCTTGTGCATATATCCAACAGTAGTGTGGATACTAAAGCATGAAGACCAATGGATCAAACACTGTGTTTTTAAGCTTCCTGATTATTATGACGGCAAGGTTGATATAGGTTGCTGGAACAAAGACGGAGACATATTAATCAAAGGACGGATGAAAAATGCTCGAGAGAAGCGTTTGCAGTTGGTTGTTTACAGACCGAAAAATGACAGTTTCCATAGCCTGGCCGGTCCAGAAGATGATCCAGGTGAAGAAGCAAATTATTACAACATTCAAATGTATCAAAGCAGTTTGCTTTCTATGCGTAAATGGCATTGACCCAAATCATTACAGTATTTTCTAAACTATCCTTTAGTGGACTACTGAAAAACAACAATGATAAAAACTGTTTAGAAAATTAAGACACTTAGGTTAATTTTCAATGAAATTCTTAATTACTGAATAATCATATATAGAATTATAAAGAGTAATGCGAAATTATAGGTTTACAAGACACTCTAATCTTATCTTACTCTTCAGTCTTCACTATGTCATTATCATATTGTCATGTGCTCTTGATGTGGTCATTAAAATATGTGTCCGAGTCTTTTTGATGCAGTGTCTTGATTTTCACTTATATCCTTTTTTGGTGTTTTGGCTCTGTATTAATTGGGGGAGGGTTACAATTGAAATGTGGGGGAGTTTACTGGCCTTGGAAAGGGGGTTTAGAACTAACTAATTAATAATGGTGGCAAGATTTTGGTTTTATTAAGTAAATCTGCATTTTGTTCATGGAAGTGGGATTGGTGGTTAAAACAAGATTTGGCGAGGGCCGAGGTGCCTAGATACAAACATCTTTAAAACAAGATTTGGCGAGCTTTGGCTCAATGGTTGAAAGGTCATCCCCCTTGTATGAGGTCTTGTGTTCAAGCCTTGGGGAGGACATAGGAATTAAGTCCCTTTATGAGGGCTTGACTTGGGTATACCCAGTTCAAGTCTGAGGGGGCAGGGTTTACCCCTATTAATCGTCGTGCCTTCGGGCGGATTGGTAGGGGGTTTTCCCCCATCGGGTATTTGAAATAGGCATTTCTATTCGAGGGAGCTATCTAGCGCGGACCCGGTTAAGACAACGTATGCTAGACCTCCGCTGTCGAATCACGACACGAAGTTTTCAGCGAAATTCACCTTTCAAAAAAAAAAAGTATCCAGTTAATTATATGTTATGGAACGTGCCTTCATCTTTTGACATGAAAAATTCTTTCATCCCAATTTAATTTTCCTATTTGACTTTTGAAGTATTTATTTGTCAATTTATATTTATAATACAATATTTGATGTAAACTATATGGATTGACTGAGTTTTAAATGTATATTTTCTTGATATAACTTTCGTTAATTATATAATATACACAAACAAATATATTTATGGTTAAAGTTAAAAAAAAACTCAATACTTCAAATTTAGACATTTAAATTGATATAAAAGGAGTAAATAACTTTTGAGACACCATATACAATAATAATTACGAAAACTTCAGGCGTCCTTTCTAATAAAATGGAGCAACATCAAATGTCAGCTCTATAACTTGTCAATAAGAAATAGGATACCCAAATGAAAGAAACATGCAAAGTCAAAAAGAAAAGCGTATTCCAATAAAATAACATTCAACCGATCATCCCCGGTTTCAACTTTGAATTTTGACATCCCGGTTGGGAAAACTGATTTGATCTGATGTGGCTGAAACCGGGTTTCCAAAAACTTTTACTTTTTTATAATTTTTTTTGACAAAAGACTTGTTTGACAAAACACCTGTCAAATAAGTCCACTTTAAAAAAAAAATCACGATTACTATGATATGTGATTATCCAAAAGTTATAATTGAATCGACCGATAATGTCTCATTTGTAATCGTTTTACTTGACTGTCTCTAAAAGGATTCGTTTTATGTCTAAACTTTTCATCAACATTATAGTGTTATTAAATAGTAAATTATAATAGTCAGCGTATAGAAACCTAGTATATCTTGTAACTAAACCAGGAGGTTGGAATTCACTTGTATCTCTCCTAATCCATATTTATCTTTGAGTTAATTGCAAGATTGGTCCCTGTGGTTTGTACGTTTTAGCAAGGAGGTCCTTATTCGAGAATCGTTGCAATGGGGGTCCATATTTTGAAAATTTCTTGCAAAATTGGTCCAAATTTGACGGATCCGTTAAAGGTGGCCGTCAAGTGTGCACGTGTGGGGGTATTTATGTACTTTCCACCCCACAGGGACCCCCATTGCTAAAATGGAAAAACCACAGGGACCAATCTTGCAACTAACACCTTGATATTTTTTTTTGATTTAATTCAAGAGATTGTAACATATAATTATCTGCTCGTTAGGTCTGTAATACTCCCTCTGTCCCATTAATAGTGTCCACTTTTTAATTTTCAAAGTCCTTTCTTTACAACTTTGACCAAAAATATTTTTATTTGTATTGCGTAATACTTGATGAAAGTTATATGAATAGATAGAGGTTTAGATGTGTTTTCATTTGGTATAACTTTCGCCAAGTATTATATAATACAATAAAAAATATTTAAGGTCAAACTTAGAAAAAATAGACTTTGAATATTCAAAACTGGACACAATTAGTGGGACGGAGGGAGTAGTAAATTTATGTGCACTTTAAAATTTTAATAATAGAAATATACCTTATATAAATACTTTTATTTTAGAAAACTGATTTATATATAAACTTTTGTTATTATATAAGCTTAAATAAATAAAAGATTGTATGTTAGGAATTTGATATTTATTAAAAAGAAAAAAGCAAATCTGTTCGAATAATATAAATGTCATATATGGTATTTTAGTTATCTATTCTCGAGTCAAATACACAGAAAGTCAACAACATTTTTTGAAATAAAATAATTATTAAATAAATGAAAATAAAAAAAACTTATAAATTCTAATTTACAAATATAAGAAAAAGCAAACTAGTAATTTGATATTTGCCTTAAAAAACAAAATCTTTGATATATTATTAGAAAGTAGATATAAGTTATTATGGGAATTGGAGTTTAATCATAAATTGAAGTATTTATAAGTTTTAGAATTTTTAGTGGAAATATGTTTTTAGTAATTTAACAATAAATAATCATGAAAAGCTAAAAAGTGTTAAAAATTATATTTAAGTTAATTATTTAATAAGATTTATTCTTTTATGGAAAAGTTAAAAAGAATTATTTAGTGATGGATTTTTAAAAATTGTAAGTTTATAAAACTTTTCTACAACTATTAATATAATTAATAATTAAAAGTTTTTTAGTTCCATATTTTTTGATTTATAATTTTAATTATGATACATGTAATTTTAATTTTTAGGTTAACTAAAATTTTTAGATGGTTAAGAAGTGTGTGAGTCCCTGAAATACGATGGTTAACCTAGAAAGTGTAAAATACAACAAGTCTAATAATCACTAGAATGGACTAGTATTACTTAAATATAAATGCAAGTATATAAATAAAGTAATACAAGACTTAAAGCAATAAACAAGTAAAGTGGAACATTATGTATTTTTCAATGGTGTATTTTATTTATGATGTTAAATAAAATACAAGGTTGTGCGGAATCAAGATAATACAAATAAGTATGTATCCTAACAACCTATGAATTACAAATGATCTATATTTGTCAAATAACTCTTTTGGATCGAGATACTTAAAGTTGTGAAGTATCCCAGTTTAAGATCGAGAGTATTTAGACAAATTCACTCTAATGCAAAATGTATGCTTAAAAGTGTTTATGTCAAGGAAATGACTTTGTATGTACAAATATGGTTGCATGCATTTAATGATCCGACAAGAACATTAAATGCATTTGATAAGGAATAAGGATAAAGTCACATCAAATGACTTTGTAT
Source organism: Erigeron breviscapus (assembly GCA_034093135.1). Lineage (NCBI taxonomy): Eukaryota > Viridiplantae > Streptophyta > Magnoliopsida > Asterales > Asteraceae > Erigeron > Erigeron breviscapus. The sequence continues at coordinate 69,343,435 of CM067169.1, forward strand.
CCTTTTATCCAACCACCTTTACACGCATAAACTTTGGTAAAGAACAAGTGGATTGTTCTTTGGAAAGTGTGTAAAGGCAAAAGTCAATTCATCGATATCAGTGTTCAGACTTGTAAGGTCTAGAACACTGACAATCCTCCAGTGTACAGATCTGGTAAGACTTCCAGTGGACTCCGCCATTTGTCAGTCTTCTTTATTCTGACTTCAGTCTTTGACTTCAGTGAGAACGTCTTTAATAGAGTTGATCTGGACTGGGGTGAAGTCCAGTGAGCTAATCTGGAGAATACTCCAGATTTCCTATACAAGTATTTGCTCACTGGTCTTCCATTATTTCTTGACAAATCTTCAGAGGGACTCCAGATTCCAAGTCTGGAGTAGGTCCAGTAGAACACGTTTCTGGACAGATCTTCAGTAAGGCTCCAGTAGTCGAGTCTGGAGTGAGTCCAGTAAATCTGGACCTAACAAATTCCCCCTATTTGTTTAGAAATAATGCAAGTGTTTTCAAGCTTAAATCTATACAATTTTTGTATGCTTGAAAAACACAAGTTTTGATTTGTCTAAAAAATCTAAGTTACTGGAAAACACTTTATAGATCATGAGTGTTTTCAGTTTCATCTTTTAAGTTCTAACTTAGACTAAATCTGATCATTTACTTATATGAATCAAAAATTGCAACTATTATTACATACATCAACTGATAAATAGTTTACAATTTTCATAAAATAATAAATTTACAACAAGTAAATGATAAGAGTTAGGCCCTTCTTTTCGATGTCTGTCCTGGAGCATCTTCAGTAGCCTTTCTCTTTGGTGATGGAGAAGATGGTATTGATTCTGGCGATTTCATGCCCATAGCAACTTCCATCTGATGCTTTCTTCTCCATACCTTTTCAACTCTTTTCAGAAATGCTTTAACATCAGTCGACACATTTGTCTTCCCCCTGAACGTTAAAGCAATTTCCTTCAGTTCACTCCATCCAAATGCTTGGACTGAAGTACTTTTTCTTTCATCAGTAAAGTTACCCTCCCTGGTCAACTTTACTTCAAACCTTGACATGCCTTCATGATCTTCAGCCAATTTGATTTCAGCACCAGTGATCCTTCTAGCATCAGCCCTGAAATTTAACATCTCATTGTACTTGTCTTTCACTTTGGCTGCCTGGATCAATGCTTCAGTTTCCTTGGACACTCTCTTTTGCTCTACAGCAGATTGGAGTTGTTGACGATTTATTTTTCGAGAAGTGTCCAGGGGAATGAATTTGCTTACATCAGCATCTTTGAGCGCTTTGATTTGTTTGGCAGTCAGTTTTGGTAAGCCAGTCAGTTTCTTTCTGTACTCTATCTCCAGAGCACCAGCGTTCTTTCTGATCTTTTTCTGGAGGCTTACCAGTTCCTCCTTCCTTTGTCTGATGAGTTCTGGTACACTCACGTCATAAATTATAGAATCATAAACCTGTTCTTCTTCGGCGTAGAATGAGCGTACATGAACATCATCTAATGCATTCAAACATTGATGAACTCTGGAATCATCCTTCATCTTTTTATATACATCAATATTTATGCCTAACCTTCCAGCATTGTAAGAGTCCAGAGTCCCCATAGATACCATCTCCCTTTGATGGGCCAGCAGTTCATCTTTTTGATTTCTTTTGAAGATTTCAATCATAATGCACTCTTGTTCAAGCTTCTTGGAGGTTTCATCATCAGCATCTTCAGTAGTTTGCTCTTCTTCACCAGATACCATTTGTTGTTTTCCCTTAACTGACTTCAGAGTTGTTGGTATATCTGGGAAGGACTCAAACTGGGGCTCACTGGCTTCAGTACCAGTAGCTTCTTCAGTTAGCCCGGCTTCAGTGCCATATGCTCTTTGTGCCAAGTGCTTCAGTGTCACTTGTTCTTGGTCACCAGACGACTTTTCCCCCTTGGAATGATCACCAGTTCTGGACTTGAGATCATTCCATAACTGTTCAAGCATATGTCTGTCTAGTTCACCAAATGTTCTTCCTGCCACTGGAGTTGTATCAGACACAACTTTCTTAAGTGCCTGCACTTCCTTTTGAACATTTGCAACTACTTTAGGCAAGTGCTTTGGCATCTTTTCTTCCAGTAATTTCTCCACTTGGGGTAATACCCCATCTTGAATGGTACGAAGAACAGTCTTAGAAATCTCTTCAGATAATTCTTTCAGCATACTGAGTCTGAACTTCTTCGTACATTCATCACTAATTGTACTGACAACTGCATCCTGGTCAAGTGTAGATCTACTTTCAAGAGAACTGACCCTGGAAACCAACTTTTGAACTTCCTCTTACAGACCTGCCAGTTCACCAGTTACTGTAGTCTGAACTGAACTAACCAGCCTTGTCTCTAAACCCTGGACTGCCACTTTGAAATTTTCAGTATTGTTGTTTGTGGCCAGTACCAGTTCATCAAGCTTCTCAAACACAAGCTTCTCATTCCCAGCAAACAGATTCATCTCAGAATATTGTTGTTTGTGGCCAGTACCAGTTCATCAAGCTTCTCAAACACAAGCTTCTCATTCCCAGCAAACAGATTAATCTCAGATGCAAGGTTATTTGATAATAAGGATTTGAAGTCTGAAATAACCTGAGATGAAGTCTGGAGTGATCTCTCCAGGTCCGCCACCTTACTTAAAAGGCCTTGGACCTCGGCAGAATATGAAGTGGAGAGACCACTGGGAGGTTCAAGAGTGAAGACAATCTGGTCATAAGAGGTACTTGTGACCAGTCCTCTTCAGTTGCAGCTTGTTCAGATACATCAACTGGTGTTTCAAGTGGTGGAGGTTGAGATTGTGAAGGTTGAATGGTTGCAGGAGTGAAGTATTGTGTATCTCTAGGAATTGAAGGTGGAGGTGGTGGTGGCATTTCAGAGGATATAATTGGTTGGGTGACTGAAGCAATAGCAGATGTGTCAATATTTTCTTCTTCATCACCCAAGAAATTCATGTTTACATCAAAACCTTCAGACATTGGGGAATCTACATCATCCCATTCTGAATCCATCCCAACTGTCTGATCACCAGTCTGTTCACCAGCTTCTACATTAATTTGTTCACCAGCCTCTATATTCAAGTATATTTGAGCCTCTTGCTCACCAGATACAAGTTCTTCAGTCTGAACATCTTGTTCAACTTCCTCAACAACCTGCTCAATAATCTGAGCCACATTTTCAATCTCCTCATCAGTCACTTGCCCAACAACTGGGACATTCTCTTCCTCAAAAATCGGAGACCCATCCAGATTCATGACATCACCAGGATGTCTTTCAGGATTCACCTGAAGTCCAGCTCTCATCAAACGCCTGTTAGTTCTAGGTCGTCTGGAAGGTGCAACAACTTCTGTACCTTGACCATCAGGAGCAATTTGTCGAATGGGTTGTACAGCTTCAATGATCTGTACATCTTGATCACCAGATGGTCCTTCACTAACCTGACCTCTACCTGGACCCATTTCTGTTTCTTCTCTCTGAAAGGAGAGCATTGACTGAGGAATATCTACCTCGTTCAGTGGAGATCTGAGGTTGACCAGGTCCCTCATATACTCACTCACAGAAAAGTGAGTAGTCTCAAAATCATACTGGTCTCCAAGAGCATTTTTAAACATTAGTGAAAGGAAATGAATATAAGGAACAAAAGGTTTTCTTCCTTTCACTCTGAGACGCTCTACTAGGTCATCAAAAAGAATCTGAGCAAAGTCCACTCTAAGCCCAAACCATAAGCAGTAGGCAATCTGGAGATGGGTTTGATTTATCTGGTCTAACCCTCCAGAACTGCCTCCCAGACATTCAACAATGTGGGTGAAGAAATATCTCCATGAGTCTGACAGTTTGCTCATGTAGATAGTTCCTTTCCTGGATAGCTGGCCACGCTCATCCATGATATCTGTGTGCCCCATTAGCCTGCACACTTCCCTTGTATTTATACCAGAGGGAAGTTCGATTGGCAACTCAATCTGATTAAAATAGTTTAACTGTAGAACATACCTGAGTAGACTAGCAGTGAAACCAAGGGATCTGGTACCTCCCTTGAGAGTATAATTGATTGATGACGTTTCATCATCATATTTTGCAGTGTACCAGAACTCACAAAGGTAATCATGGTACATCCTTCCTGGATTTAGTGTCAACGCACCATATAATGGGCAAGAGAGAAAAAATGTGTTTAATCTCCCAATAATTGATTGAGCATCATGAACACTGGAGAGAGAAAGTCTGGCCATCCAGTAGTTCATGGGAAGTCAAAAAGAGCAACTTGTTAATTTACATGCCACGTAGGATTAAAATATCTCTAAAAGGTTTGCTTACGTGGCACACACAATGACCAAGTATTTAGAAAATATTATGACATATTTCAGTGCATCTGGAGGTTGACTGGACACTCCAGTTTCACTGGTGGATTAGTCCAGTGAACATGTACTGATGGTACACTGGAGGGACACTCCAGTAAAGTACCAGTGAAAACCATTTTGAAAGACTGATAACCTCAAACGTGCACGTCAACTAATACAGACAAATGAGAGGGACACATTTACAAGGAGACAAAAGTCACCTCAAACACGCACTTCAACCTGTCCAGTTACCAGTGAGAGGGACACATTTACAAAGCACCAGTAATATTTTCTAAAGAATTTGTCCAGTGAGAAAATAAATTAATAAATTCTCCCTGAACTTAAACATTTTTAAGAACAAAAATATCTTTCAAGTCTTTCCCCCTGGAATGTTGATCCAGAAATAAATTTATGAATCTTTAAATCAAAGATCCTTAGTAGTACACAAAGGCGTTCAATACCAAGGTTCCAGATTTAAGGGTTTAACATTCCCAACTCACCAACAAGATATTCAAAAGTTTTGACATCCAGAGGTTTAGTAAAAATGTCAGCGAGTTGTTTGTCAGTGGAAATAAAATGGAGTTCAATGTTGTTTTTCATAATATGATCACGAATGAAGTGATACCTGAGATCAATATGCTTCGTTCTGGAGTGCATGACTGGATTGTTTGAAATAGCAATGGCACTGGTATTATCACAAAAGATTGGGGTCTTTGAATATTTAATACCATAATCAAGCAACTGGTTCTTCATCCAAAGTATCTGAGCACAACAACTGGCTGCAGACACGTATTTAGCTTCAGCAGTGGACAATGAAACTGAAGTTTGCTTCTTACTGGTCCAGCTGACCAGTTTGCCACCAAGGAAATGACATCCACCAGTAGTGGATTTCCTGTCTATCTTACAACCTGCATGATCTGAATCTGAATAACCCATTAGATCCATGCCTGAGCCTTTGGGATACCAAAGACCTAGACTGGGGACACCTTTAAGGTACTTCAGTATGCGCTTTACAGCAAGCATATGAGATTCCTTTGGATTAGACTGATATCTGGCACATAAACATGTTGAGAACATAATATCTAGTCTACTGGGAGTTAAATACATCAGTGAACCAACCATGCCTCTATAGACAGTGGTGTTCACTGGTTTACCATCTGGATCGGAGTCCAGTGTCAGTGGTGCAGAAATTGAAGTTGGTTTAGATGGTGAAGAGTTCATATCATATTTCTTTAAAAGATCTCTAACATATTTTTCCTGATTAATAAAAATGTCATCTTTGTTTTGTTTAATCTGGAGTCCAAGAAAATATGTTAATTCACCCATCAAACTCATCTCATATTCAGTTGACATTATTTTTGAAAATTTCTTGCACATGTTTTCATCAGTAGACCCAAAAATAATATCATCAACATAAATTTGTACCATTAACAGATTACCTTTTTCATGAAGAATAAATAAGGTATTGTCAATTGCACCTCTTTTGAAACCATTTTTCAACAAATGTTTAGTCAGAGTGTCATACCAGGCACGTGGGGCTTGTCTGAGGCCATAAAGCGCTTTGTCCAGACGATATACCCAATGTGGATGCTTTTCATCAACGAAACCTGGTGGTTATCTGACATAAACTTCTTCTTCAAGCTTTCCATTCAAGAAAGCACTCTTTACATCCATCTGGTAGACCTTGAACTGATGATAAGCAGCGAATGCTAAGAATATTCTGATCGCTTCAAGTCTAGCCACTGGAGCAAATGATTTATTAAAGTCGACATTTGACTGGCAGTAGCCTTGTGCTACCAGTCTGGCCTTGTTTCTGATTACTTTCTGTAACACCCCGACTATAGCGGAAACACGAGATGCCACAGAACGACATGGTACAAAAGATTTAAGTATAAAACATCAACATAAAGTTTCAAATGCCATCCAAATTCAAAAGGTTACAAGTTCAAGTGGACGTTTAATAAACATTACATAACCAAATTCATAATCAAAAGATCGAATGTTTGCGTTACTAGTCCAACATGTAACAAATAAACACATCATCCATGAAGCGGTCCAAAAAGCTAACTTACTGCCCTAGACCTGAAAAGCATGAAGAAAAAGTGTCAACTACGAGAGTTGAGTGAGTTCATAGGATTATGCTAACAACACACATGTATTTAATCCAATTCAAGAAAGAATATGTCATAAAATTTCCAAGAATTCCATCATACTGTCCATACCCAAACCGTATGTTCAATCAATAATTGCCATCCATAATATAATATCAATACCTCTGGGTCAATGGTAAGACTACCATGACATAATTTGATGAGATTGTTCTTGAGCCACTACTAAGACCGGTTATGTCCCAATAATCAGATATAATGTCCCAAATGATAAGATAATGATAAGCACATGCTGTCAATCACGTGCATAAAGATAACCAAGGGTCGTACCATGGAGACGCCCATAAATATATAGTAGTTAGAGCACCGCGAGGCCAGACTGGCGATGAAGGTGACTACAAAGGCAGACCAAACATCCCACCGTTACCTATAATAGTGGATGAGGGGACAAGTCCTAGTTGCGCAACCCTCTAACTACAGGACTCAAATGAGTTAATAGTAGTGTACAGGGGACCACCGTTTGACAGTACTCAAGCTCATCATATAACATATAACACGTTGAACGTACAATATAATTCCCATATCATTATCATTATTTCAAAGAATCATTTCATAAGAGAAAGTCATTTTAATTAATCATGCTTTTCACCCCGCAAGTAAAACATATAAAAGAGTTCGAAAGGGGGCTATGACTCACTTGATTAGAGAGTGAATAGGGGCTGATCAAACGTGATTCCTTCGCTTAGATTTGTTGCGCCTCAAGCAAGCCTAAACCATAACGTATATATTCACGGCGTAAGTTCGCGTGACATGAACTAGTGAGCTAGATCATGATATGTATACTAGTAGACTTGCCCATCTTTGGTTGTTATTAGATTATGGAATTTAAGTGCATTATGATGTTCTCATTGTTTGGGTATAAGAGATTTGGTGGTAAGAGTCGTTTTCTCATTATACGTTTTTGTACGTTTATTGGAATTTCGGTAGTTTGGCTTTGATTTATATGATTTCCATTGCACACTTTGCTTAGTAATAATATTTGACATTAGTGGTCTTATAATATTAATATTTTATGTATATTTTCTGATTTGTAATTATATATTTTAATTTAATATTATTTAATTAATTATTTATTCATTTTATTGATTTATTAATTAAATAATTCCTTAAAAATACTTTTAAGTGTCATAATTGCCTTTGTAAATTATGGATAATTTCATTTGAATTATCTTCTGATATATATGCTCCTAATTTATAATTTCATGATTTATACTTTTATTTGTGTATTTTCCATTTATTTTAATGATAATTTAATTAATTATTTTTACTTAATTATTTATCTTTAAATTATGTAACACATGTCTCTTGCCTTTTAACTATTTTTCTCCAGTAGGTTTTAGTTATTTTTATCAATGGTTAAGATTATTTAACTTCATTCTTGATTTACATAATTTATTTATTGATTTTTATGTCTTTTAATTACCATTTAAATTCAATAATTCATGGAAATTCTTAGAAATCATCACTAAACCTTTTGGTCAAAAATCTCAGGCCTTTTGGGCAACTTTTATCCATACAAAATCATATCAATTCAACCTCTCTTGTGTCTTGCTCATTTTGAGGGTTTTATGATTAAAAATCGTTTACCGAAATAGTGATTTTAGCCTCATTTCTTAAGCAATTAAAGTGCTTCAAAATGGATTTTCATTCTTGTTTCATTATTTCCAGAAAGTTCATCATATTTTGGTGTCCAAAATTGTGATAGTGGTGGTGGTGTGATATGTGCGATTTGGTGCTTTCGGTTAGTGATTATTTGACCCGAAAAGGTGATTTTTGAGCTTATGGTTGTCATGAACCAATAGATCTGAGTTTTATACTTTTATTTCAACTTATTTCCAGTAGGTTTATCATATTTTCTTGTTCATAAGATTATGGTGCATGTGTGTGCTCAAAATGCATTTTTGCGTGTTTTCGGTTTGTGATTTCTAGCTTATTTTAACATGTTTTTATTCAAGCTTTATATCCTTGATATTTTATCAATTTTTCCAGAATATTAACATTAATATTAACATATTTTTCACTTATAACAAGTCCATATCCATCTCATAATCCAACAAAAGATCCAACTTTCTTAAATCTAGCATATATGCATTCAAATCAACACTTTTTACTATCAACTTTTATAGATCTAACTTTCAACAATATAAAAACATCTTTTATATGAAAAATCTCAGAATATACTCTTCAAAAATATACAAAAACATATAGATCTATCAACAAGAAAGTCACTTTAAAAGCTACTAATCTATAACCACACTTTTGGGTCTTAAACTTGTTGAATCCTTGGATCTTTCTTATTAGATTCGACATGCATGAGCATGGAAAGAAAGATCCTATCAACTTTGCCCTCATTAAGTGTATATTACAAAGAAAACAAGAAGAAAGTATGAGTTTTTGATAAAACCTTTGAATATAAACAAAAACAAGATTAGATCTAGTAAAAAGGATGAAGATTATACCCTCTTGAACTTGGTTTTGGATGATGAAAGAGGGCAGATTTTCGTGGCCTTCAAACCCTTATAATACCTCCAATCTAAGCCTAGAACAACCCTTAAACCTTGCTTGGATTAACCCTTTATTAATCTAACTTAAAACCCTTATTATTAGTAAGTGTTAATTTGATTTTTGATGGTGTTTTCCTTGTTCTTGATGTTGGCCGAAAATGAGAGGGAGAAAAGAAAAGATGGAGAGTTTTTGAGAGAAAAGAGGTTGTGTGTGAGAAAGGAGTGAAGAGTGTGAGTTCCAAGACTTGAAATGAAGTGTATGTATTTTGAATTTGGGTGTGTGTGGTGTGAAGGGGGGGGGGGGCCCTTAGGGCAAATGGAGGGTTTTTGTATCTTTTTTTTTTATAAAATGTTGTATATAATGTGTATATATGTTAGGTGTAAGTGTATATATATTTTGTAAGGTTAAATGTGTTAGTTTGTAGTTATAAGTTGATGTTTGTTCTAATATGTGCATATGTATATATGCTTGTATGTATACATTTTTGTGTTTCTAATTTGTTACATGAGCCTTTGATTATGAACTTGTATTTATTTTAAGCATATATGTACATATATATATATACTTATTATGATTTAAACGCTTTTATGCGCATAAGAACTTATAACATGCTTTGAATTAGAAATTTTATTTTCGTGACCAAATTTACTTAAATTAGCTAAATAATCAAATTGTTGGACCTTCGTAAGGATTTTTGATGGCTATCTCAACTTGTGAGACTTACGTTATTATTTAGATAATTGGATTGATCATCAATAAAATCTTGTTCAATGGTACTTTATAATTCACATTTAGAATTGAACAATAGCTTTAGATTGCAAATTTTAGGGCATTATCTACTAGCTTCTAGTATAACTATGGCTTGCGAGATCAACGGCAACATAACTAGCTCATATATAATATTCAAAAAGTAGGGTTGTTACATCCTTACCCCCTTAGAAGAATTCCGTCTCGGAATTTGAATTTGCTTAGGGAGTAAGTGCGGATATTTCTCGCGTATAAAGTCCTCGCGCTCCCATGTAAACTCTGGTCCACGTTTCGTATCCCATCTAACTTTAACAATAGGGATCTTGCTCCTCTTTAGGCGTTTCTCATCGCGATCGAGAACTTCTATTGGCTCCTCACGAAATTGGAGCTTATCTTCCACACGTAGCTCTTCAAGTGGGACCACTTTCGAATCATCCGCCATACATTTCTTCAAGTTTGACACATGGAATGTGTCATGAACATCTCCCAATTCTTGGGGTAATTTCAACTTATAGGCTACGGGGCCTATTCTAGCAACAATTTCAAATGGCCCAATGTATCGGGGGCTCAACTTTCCTCTTTTGCCGAATCTTACGGTTCCCTTCCATGGCGACACCTTTAATAGTACCTTGTCGCCAACCTCAAATTCTAGGGGCTTCCTCCTCTGATCTGCATAACTCTTTTGCCGATCCCTTGCGGCCTTAAGCTTTTCTTTAATGATCGCCACCTTGTCCGTTGTCTCTTGGACAAAATCAACGGTAGCTAGGCTTCTCTCGCCCGCCTCTATCCAACACATGGGGGATCTACATTTACGCCCGTAGAGAGCTTCAAACGGCGCGCATTGTATGCTAGAGTGATAACTATTGTTGTAAGTAAATTCTGCGTATGGCAAGTGTTCATCCCAACTTCCACTAAATTCTAATGCGCAAGCTCTTAGCATATCCTCCAGCGTTTGTATTGTACGCTCACTTTGCCCATCCGTTTGTGGGTGGTAAGCCGTGCTTAATGCTAACGTAGTGCCCATTGCTTCTTGCACAAGACCCCAAAAACGTGAGGTAAACCTACCATCCCTATCGGATATTATGGACAGAGGTACACCATGCAATGTCACAATCTTTTCAACGTACAGATGCGCTAAACGCTCAGTGTTCCAATCTTCTTTGATGAGGATGAAATGGGCTGATTTCGTAAGACGATCAACAATCACCCATATAGCATCATGACCTTTCTTTGTCCGAGGCAATTTCGTCACTAGGTCCATTGCTATCTGCTCCCACTTCCACTCAGGAATCTCTGGCTGCTTTAAGAGTCCAGCTGGCTTTTGGTGCTCAGCTTTGACCATCGCACAAGTCATGCATCGGCTCACATATAGTGCTACATCACCTTTCATTCCAGGCCACCAAAAGTCCCTTTTTAGACCTTGGTACATCTTATCCGCTCCTGGATGAATCGAGTATTTTGAATTGTGAGCTTCCTTCATTAACACTTCTCTCAGCCCGTTGATCTTTGGGACCCAAGCTCTTCCTTTGAAGTACAAGATGCCTTCATCATCCCTGTCGAACCTGGTTTCTACCCCACTCAATGCCTCTTCTTCAATGTTCTTCCCTTCAAAAGCTTTTGCTTGATCTTCTAAGAATCTGTCCCTTAGAGACATTTTCACCTGTAAGTGATAAATTCTTGTCTTCGACACCCTAGTGCTCACCTTCCTACTAAGGGCGTCAGCAACAACATTTGCCTTTCCTGGGTGGTACTTAATTTCGCACTCGTAATCGTTAAGTAGCTCCATCCACCTTCTTTGCCTCATGTTTAACATCTTCTGATCGAAGATGTGTTAAGCTCTTGTGATCAGTAAATATGGTGCACTTGGTTCCATAAAGATAATGTCGCCATATCTTCAAGGCAAACACTACGGCTCCTAGCTCCAAATCGTGTGTTGAATAATTCTTCTCATGTGGCTTTAATTGCCTGGATGCGTACGCAATAACCTTGTCTCTTTGCATTAGTACGCACCCTAGTCCTTTATTCGACGCATCACAATATACTACAAATCCTTCCATTCCATCCGGCAACGCTAGTATTGGTGCTTCACACAACATGTCCTTAAGCGTTTGAAACGCTTGCTCTTGTTCTTCACCCCATTCGAACTCTCTTGACTTTTGGGTCAATTGGGTTAAAGGCACCGCAATCTTAGAGAATCCTTGGATGAACCTCCTATAATAACCCGCCAAACCTAGGAAGCTACGCACTTCCGTTGGTGTCTTGGGTGTCTCCCATTTCTTGATCGCTTCTATCTTAAACGGATCTACATGGATTCCTTCTTCGTTCACAACGTGTCCCAGAAATTGGACTTGACGGAGCCAAAATTCACACTTAGAAAACTTAGCATATAGCTTCTCGTCTCTAAGTAGCTGCAAGATTATCCTTAGGTGCTTCTCGTGCTCCTCCTTACTTCTAGAGTATATCAAAATGTCATCGATAAACACTATGACGAACTTATCCAGGTACGGCCTGCAGATCCTATTCATTAGGTCCATGAAAACGGCTGGCGCATTTGTGAGACCAAATGGCATCACTAGAAACTCATAATGCCCATAGCGAGTTCTAAAAGCCGTTTTAGGTACATCTTCTTCTCGTACCCTCAACTGATGATAGCCGGACCTAAGGTCAATTTTCGAGAAATGTGACGCTCCTTGCAGTTGGTCGAACAAATCGTCTATTCGCGGCAACGGGTACCTATTCTTGATCGTCAATTTATTCAACTCTCTATAGTCGATGCACATTCTCAAAGATCCATCCTTCTTCTTGACAAAGAGAATTGGTGCACCCAGGGCGAAGAACTAGGTTGGATTAAACCTTTATCAAGCAATTCTTGCAATTGCTCCGAGAGTTCTCGCATTTCGGAGGGCGCTAGTCTGTACGGTGCTTTAGCCACGGGGGCTGCCCCGGGAACTAAATCGATAGTAAACTCTACTTGTCTCGCTGGGGGAAGTCCAGGTAGTTCGTCCGGAAACACATCAAGAAAATCTCTAACCACTGTTACCTTGAGAGGATCCTTATCTTTCACTCGCTTATCCACTACTTGTGCCAAGTATGTGTGGTATTCCTTCCGTAGATACTTCCTCACTTTCATAGATGACACTATCTTGGGTTGGACTCCCGCCTTATGGCCTTGAACTATTAGCACCTCACTGCTATCTAAGGGAATCTTAATGATCCTTTCATGGCAAAGTATTTCAGCACGCATTTTCGACAACCAATCCATTCCTACTATCACATCAAAACTTCCTATTTCTATGGAATCAAGTCTATACTATAGTCCTTCTCATCTAAAGTTAACTTACAATCAGCAATAATTTCCTTAGTCTTATACTCGTTTCCATTAGCATATTCAACATAATAAGTTTCCTCCAGTTCACTAGGTTTCTTATCAATCAATTCTTTAAATTCAAAGGAAATAAAACTTCTTTTGGCTCCAGAATCAAACAACATAGATGCATAAACATTATTTATTGGGAAACGTACCTACGATGACATTAGGGTCATCACGTGCCTCATTTGCTCCCATGGCATACACCCTTCCTCGGGCTTGACCTCCTTGATTTCCACGATTTCCTTGGTTAACGTTGTTGCCTTGATTCCCAATATTAGCTTGATTCCCAACATTTCCTCGGTTGACTTGATTTCCATTGTTTCCTCGGTTTGCTTGGTTCCCGCGATTCCCAACATTCCTAAAGTTACCACGGTTACCATTCCCATTCCCACGGTTGCCTTGCGCTCTTCTCAACCTAGGACAAGCATTTCTCCAATGATCTGTACTTCCACATTCGTGACATCCCCCTCGTTGTCCTTCATTCCTTGGCCCGCTTCGGCAGTGAGTAGCAAGGTGACCCATGCGGTTGCAAGTTGTGCAACGCTTGCATTCACCCAAGTGACTATAACCACATCGGTTGCACCTTGGGGGCATGCCACGATATGGATTGGGGTTAGCATCCACAACCCCATAGTTTCTCACAATCTTTTGCCTCTTATCCGGCCCATTCCCTTTTCGATCACCGAACCGATTTCCTCCACCCTGTCTCGAACTTGATTCACCTCTCGTGTACTTCCCACGCCTAACCAAATCGTTCACTAGCCTGGTTGCCAAGCTTATAGCCTGCTCAAGAGTGGTAGGACTTGCTGCAGTGACCATCAACCTAACTTCAGGTGCCAATCCATAGATAAACCTCTCGACCTTCTTAGCCACAGGGGTTACCATCTCTGGCACCAACACGCTCAACTCGTGAAAGCGGATCACATAGGCCTCCAATTCCAGTCCTCTCATGGCGTGGTTCCAGAATTCCATCTCCAGTTTTTGTACCTCTTCTCGTGGACAATACTCACGCTTCAACTCATCTTTAAACTGCTCCCAAGTCAAAGCATTGACTGCTGCGGGACCTCTAGTAGTCGCTTGGAGATTCCACCAAGTAAGAGCTCTTCCCTGAAGCTTACTAGCAGCAAACTTAACACGGTCAGCCGGCGCACAGGCAATGATGTTCAAGTTGGCTTCCATGCTTTGGAACCAAGTAAGCAATGCAACAGGACCTTCTGTCCCATGAAACTCCTTGGGATTGCAAGACGTGAAAGACTTGTAGGCATTCCTGTCAATAGCATTTTCTCCTCCATCTTGTCTTCTAGCCGTGTTGAGTGTAGCGGTTACATTCTCCGCTATTTGGGTGGCAATGTTTGGCATGGCGGCATTGATCTGTTGGGAGATAAGCTCGGCTAACTCGGCTCTTCGCTGGGCCTCTTCACTTGTTTCTCCGCCGGTCCTTCGTGGTGCCATGTTTCTACAAAGGATAATATAGTTTAGTTATTCGTGTATTGAATTATATGACATAAGCTCGACTCACGACTTCTTGATCTCACACGAGTACATCTAAAGTTATTTAGTGCATAGAGGGTTCGTTTGCACACATATGTATATGTATACCCCGATTCATATTCCTTTTTATAATCACGACGCACATGTCATTATGAGTAAGTAAATGGTTAGGTAAATTCTAAAATTGATCAACCATGCTTTCTAGGTTAGCCAGGAGGATTACAGAATCTGAGTACGAACTTGGAGCATGTAAAAGTGGCTTAAGATGGACGATCTGGGCAAAACTCATAAAATATGAAACGTAGCCCTATGAGTTAAGTTTCACCTCCAATTGGAATCAGGTCAAAATACGAAATAGAACTCCAGATATGGCCGTTCTACTAAAAGTGGTCAGAACTGATTTCCTGCTGTAACTATAACTTTTATAATAGAGATAACTTTATCACAACAAGGATAGAACATCATGTAACCATAGGAAGGCATCAAGCTTACATACATATCATTCAATATGAGTTCACAAAATTGCTACATGCCAAATACTATGTGATCATCGTCACACAAAAGCTAGAAAGTTCAAGAAAGTGAAACAAGTACAAACGTTCATACATCGAATAAGTTCATAAATAAAGTAGCTCTTAGGTTTACTTCCTAAGCATGAGAGCTATTACGAGAGTGCAAAAAGCCGTAAGCACACATCCCATAATGAATATCACCTCATTAACTCGTCGGACTTCTGATATCGCCAAGCTCGCATAGTCTCCCGTTCGATCCATAACTCCTAAGGCCCTTTCCATCATCACTTCTTGAGTCCTTACCCTTACTCTAGCATCCCTTAATCCGTTAGCTATTCCCCACACTCTCTCCCTTTCTTCACGAGTCATACCAATAGGAGGTGGAGGGGGTACTCCATAGACTGGGCGGTGTGGCTCCTCTCCTTGACGCCTATGTCCAAGATGGTACCAGGGATGGTCACGAGGAAGACGCGGCTGAAGGTAGGGATCTTGGGCTGGAAATCGCCCATCGCTTAGGTTCATAGGTGCATCTTGCCTCGGCGGAGTAGGTGCTCTAGGGGCAGGTGGTGATGGTGGTGGCGAGGGTGAGCGGCGTTCAGGTTGGCTAGAGGCAACGCTCCTAGCATTATCGTCTTCCGATGGGTCTTCCATTGGATCGGTCTCTTCTTCCTCTTCTTCTTGGAGTGGTTGGGGAGGTTGCTCTTGCTCTAGGCGTCTCCTTTCTTCCTCTTCCAAGTAGTCCACGAATCCATACAAGTTCCTTGGTCTAGGGGCTGATCCGGAAGCTCCACTTGCTTGTGACATGATGTTCCTACACAAGTTTCACAAAGGCGTGAGATGACGACTTGACTCGACGCTTAGACGACCATGGACGACCGACTTGACCTTTGACGACCTTATGGCAACTTACGGACAGCAAGACGACTCGACGGACCATGAGACGACCTTAACCATTTGACAAGCAACCAACCAACTCGACCAACGACTCACGAACTTAACAACCGAACAACGACATGACCATTCACAACCGACGACCAACTCAACTCGCACGACCGACATAACCATTTATAATTAAAGTAATGACTAGAATTCAACTTGTGCATAGCTCTCATGTATTATATCTAAATGGACAAAGTAATGCTAGCCAAGTGGGGGTATCAACTAAGGGTTCTAATAGGTAATGCAAACATTGGATTTGGTTATGTATCTTTGCACCAAGAATCGTTTTTAAAGCTTATTTTCAAAAGACTCATTTTGAATATCTCTTAGACAGTCATTTCGATCATTCCATATTAAATTTTTAGTTAGGCATAGTTGATCAGGCTATGCATAAGTAAAACAAGAATACTTTATGATCGACTCAATTGTTTAAGAAATATTCGACTCGTTTTGAAAATACGTAGGTTATAGCAAAAATTCTCTATAACCTTGAGCTTTGATACCATTTTTTTCTGTAACACCCCGACTATAGCGGAAACACGAGATGCCACAGAACGACATGGTACAAAAGATTTAAGTATAAAACATCAACATAAAGTTTCAAATGCCATCCAAATTCAAAAGGTTACAAGTTCAAGTGGACGTTTAATAAACATTACATAATCAAAAGATCGAATGTTTGCGTTACTAGTCCAACATGTAACAAATAAACACATCATCCATGAAGCGGTCCAAAAAGCTAACTTACTGCCCTAGACCTGAAAAGCATGAAGAAAAAGTGTCAACTACGAGAGTTGAGTGAGTTCATAGGATTATGCTAACAACACACATGTATTTAATCCAATTCAAGAAAGAATATGTCATAAAATTTCCAAGAATTCCATCATACTGTCCATACCCAAACCGTATGTTCAATCAATAATTGTCATCCATAATATAATATCAATACCTCTGGGTCAATGGTAAGACTACCATGACATAATTTGATGAGATTGTTCTTGAGCCACTACTAAGACCGGTTATGTCCCAATAATCAGATATAATGTCCCCAAATGATAAGATAATGATAAGCACATGCTGTCAATCACGTGCATAAAGATAACCAAGGGTCGTACCATGGAGACGCCCATAAATATATAGTAGTTAGAGCACCGCGAGGCCAGACTGGCGATGAAGGTGACCACAAGGGCAGACCAAACATCCCACCGTTACCTATAATAGTGGATGAGGGGACAAGTCCTAGTTGCACAACCCTCTAACTACAGGCCTCAAATGAGTTAATAGTAGTGTACAGGGGACCACCGTTTGACAGTACTCAAGCTCATCATATAACATATAACACGTTGAACGTACAATATAATTCCCATATCATTATCATTATTTCAAAGAATCATTTCATAAGAGAAAGTCATTTTAATTAATCATGCTTTTCACCCGCAAGTAAAACATATAAAAGAGTTTGAAAGGGGGCTATGACTCACTTGATTAGAGAGTGAATAGGGTCTGATCAAACGTGATTCCTTCGCTTAGATTTGTTGCGCCTCAAGCAAGCCTAAACCATAACGTATATATTCACGGCGTAAGTTCGCGTGACATGAACTAGTGAGCTAGATCATGAGATGTATACTAGTAGACTTGCCCATCTTGGTTGTTATTAGATTATGGAATTTAAGTGCATTATGATGTTCTCATTGTTTGGGTATAAGAGATTTGGTGGTAAGAGTCGTTTTCTCATTATACGTTTTTGTACGTTTATTGGAATTCGGTAGTTTGGCTTTGATTTATATGATTTCCATTGCACACTTTGCTTAGTAATAATATTTGACATTAGTGGTCTTATAATATTAATATTTTATGTATATTTTCTGATTTGTAATTATATATTTAATTTAATATTATTTAATTAATTATTTATTCATTTTATTGATTTATTAATTAAATAATTCCTTAAAAATACTTTTAAGTGTCATAATTGCCTTTGTAAATTATGGATAATTTCATTTGAATTATCTTCTGATATATATGCTCCTAAATTTATAATTTCATGATTTATACTTTTATTTGTGTATTTTCCATTTATTTTAATAATAATATCTAATTAATTATTTTTTACTTAATTATTTATCTTTAAATTATGTAACACATGTCTCTTGCCTTTTAACTATTTTTCTCCAGTAGGTTTTAGTTATTTTTATCAATGGTTAAGATGATTTAACTTCATTCTTGATTTACATAATTTATTTATTGATTTTTATGTCTTTTAATTACCATTTAAATTCAATAATTCATGGAAATTCTTAGAAATCATCACTAAACCTTTTGGTCAAAAATCTCAGGCCTTTTGGGCAACTTTTATCCATACAAAATCATATCAATTCAACCTCTCTTGTGTCTTGCTCATTTTGAGGGTTTTATGATTAAAAATCGTTTACCGAAATAGTGATTTTAGCCTCATTTCTTAAGCAATTAAAGTGCTTCAAAATGGATTTTCATTCTTGTTTCATTATTTCCAGAAAGTTCATCATATTTTGGTGTCCAAAATTGTGATAGTGGTGGTGGTGTGATATGTGCGATTTGGTGCTTTCGGTTAGTGATTATTTGACCCGAAAAGGTGATTTTTGAGCTTATGGTTGTCATGAACCAATAGATCTGAGTTTTATACTTTTATTTCAACTTATTTCCAGTAGGTTTATCATATTTCTTGGTCATAAGATTATGGTGCATGTGTGTGCTCAAAATGCATTTTTGCGTGTTTTCGGTTTTATGATTTCTAGCTTATTTTAACATGTTTTGATTCAAGCTTTATATCCTTGATATTTTATCAATTTTCCAGAATATTAACATTAATATTAACATATTTTTCACTTATAACAAGTCCATATCCATCTCATAATCCAACAAAAGATCCAACTTTCTTAAATCTAGCATATATGCATTCAAATCAACACTTTTTACTATCAACTTTTATAGATCTAACTTTCAACAATATAAAAACATCTTTTATATGAAAAATCTCAGATTATACTCTTCAAAAATATACAAAAACATATAGATCTATCAACAAGAAAGTCACTTTAAAAGCTACTAATCTATAACCACACTTTTGGGTCTTAAACTTGTTGAATCCTTGGATCTTTCTTATTAGATTCGACATGCATGAGCATGGAAAGAAAGATCCTATCAACTTTGCCCTCATTAAGTGTATATTACAAAGAAAACAAGAAGAAAGTATGAGTTTTTGATAAAACCTTTGAATATAAACAAAAACAAGATTAGATCTAGTAAAAAGGATGAAGATTATACCCTCTTGAACTTGGTTTTGGATGATGAAAGAGGGCAGATTTTCGTGGCCTTCAAACCCTTATAATACCTCCAATCTAAGCCTAGAACAACCCTTAAACCTTGCTTGGATTAACCCTTTATTAATCTAACTTAAAACCCTTATTATTAGTAAGTGTTAATTTGATTTTTGATGGTGTTTTTCTTTGTTCTTGATGTTGGCCGAAAATGAGAGGGATAAAAGAAAAGATGGAGAGTTTTTTGAGAGAAAAGAGGTTGTGTGAGAAAGGAGTGAAGAGTGTGAGTTCCAAGACTTGAAATGAAGTGTATGTATTTTGAATTTGGGTGTGTGTGGTGTGAAGGGGGGGGGGCCCTTATAAGGGCATGAGGGTTTTTGTATCTTTTTT
Source organism: Erigeron breviscapus (assembly GCA_034093135.1). Taxonomy (NCBI): domain Eukaryota; kingdom Viridiplantae; phylum Streptophyta; class Magnoliopsida; order Asterales; family Asteraceae; genus Erigeron; species Erigeron breviscapus. Next base: position 69,363,199 of record CM067169.1, read on the forward strand.
TTTATAAAATGTTGTATATATGTGTATATATGTTAGGTGTAAGTGTATATATATTTTGTAAGGTTAAATGTGTTAGTTTGTAGTTATAAGTTGATGTTTGTTCTAATATGTGCATATGTATATATGTCATGTATATATGTTTGTATGTATACATTTTTGTGTTTCTAATTTGTTACATGAGCCTTTGATTATGAACTTGTATTTATTTTAAGCATATATGTACATATATATATATACTTATTATGATTTAAACGCTTTTATGCGCATAAGAACTTATAACATGTTTTGAATTAGAAATTTTATTTTCGTGACCAAATTTACTTAAATTAGCTAAATAATCAAATTGTTGGACCTTCGTAAGGATTTTTGATGGCTATCTCAACTTGTGAGACTTACGTTATTATTTAGATAATTTGATTGATCATCAATAAAATCTTGTTCAATGGTACTTTATAATTCACATTTAGAATTGAACAATAGTTTTAGATTGCTAATTTTGGGGCATTATCTACTAGCTTTAAGCATAACTATGGCTTGCGAGATCAACGGCAACATAACTAGCTCATATATAATATTCAAAAAGTAGGGTTGTTACACGTGGCCATCTTTATCTACCTTGTTTCTGAAGACCCATCTTGTTCCAATTGGTTCTTTCTTTCCATCTGGGAAAGGAACCAGATACCAGACCTTGTTCCTTTCAAACTGGTGAAGCTCTTCTTGCATCGCAGTCACCCAGCTTGGATCTTCCATAGCCTCGTCAATCTTCTTTGGTTCCATCAAAGATAGAAAACTAACGTATAAGCATTGATACTGGAGGCTCTTCTGGTCTGAACTCCTCTACTGGAGTCACCTATGATCTGATCAATAGGATGAGCTTTTGTCCATCTGGAGTACTGACCAGGATTGTTACAGACAACAATATCAGTGCAAGAATTCAGCTGAGTCTCCTCTGGAGTTGCTTCTGGAGGAGGATCTTGCCAGACTACTTCAGTATCTTCATCTGAGTCATTTAAATCACGATTTGCATCATGAAATTCTTCATTTGAAGGCATTTCTTGAGTACTGGTTCAGTTTGGAATTCTTCATAAGAAGACATTTCTGGTACATTCTCAACTGACACTGATACTGGGGGAGTAGTACGCACATCTGATCCAATATTAATTTCAGAGGGTAGTTTGAAAATAATAGAAGGATAGAATGGAGTACTACTGGAGAGTTTCTTTTTCTGAACAGGTTCCAGATCAGGATGACTGGAAACTGTGTCTTTTGAATCTTCTTTAATGTCGTTTATAGGATCAGATTCACAAAAGACAATTGGAGTTACTGGGGGAGTGTCAAGGGCTGGCTTCTTGTTGATTGCAGCATTTGATTCATCAAATGTGACATGAATTGGCTCATGGACCTTCTCCAGTCTCTTGTTGTAGACTCTGAAGGCCTTGCGAATGGCTTAATAGCCTAAGAAATACCCTTCATCAGCTTTGGCATCAAATTTGCCTAACTGACTGGAGTCGTTCAAGATGTAAACTGGACATCCAAAAACGTGAAAATAACCAATATTTGGTTTTCTATTTCTTAAGACTTCATAGGCTGTCTTTTGTGTCGCTTCACATACACTGACCGTTCTGGGTGTGGCAAGCAGTAGCAATTGCTTCAGCCCAGAAACTGGTAGACAGACCAGATTCAACAAGCATACTCCTGGCAGCTTCTATCAGCGTTCGATTCTTCCTTTCCACCACTCCATTCTGTTCTGGAGAGCGGGCTGATGAGAAATTCTGGGAGATGCCAGGTCAGTACAGAATGACTCCAGAGTTGCATTCTGGAATTCTGTTCCATTGTCACTTCTTACCTGACACACTTTTCGACTGTACTTGAGCTCAATTTGCTTGATAAGACTGATGATTTCAGCAGCAGCTTCACTTTTAGACCTCAGAAAGACCACCCAACAATATCTGGAGAATTCATCTACGATCACCAGGGTGTATCTTTTACCAGCACGAGTCTGAACGTTCACTGGACCAAAGAGGTCCATATGAAGCATATAAAGAGGTTCAGATATGCTGAAATTCTGTCTGGTCTTGAAACTGGTACGTTTCTGCTTACCCATCTCACATCCTGGACATGGCCTTCCTTTTTGAAGGAAACTGAAGGTATCCCATCTGCAAGTTGTTTTCTGGACAACTTATTAATATTCTTGAAATTAAAATGGGATAACCTTTTGTGCCATAACCAGTTTGTGTCTTCATCAGCTTGAGTATAGAAACACTGCTCTGAAGGAGAGCTTTCGATATCCATCACGTACACATTCCCTTTTCTGGGAGCAATCAACACTACCTTCTAGTCCTTGTTGAATACGATACCCTGAGCAATATTGAATAGAACTTGATAGCCATCATCACACAGTTGGCTTACACTGATCAGGTTATATTTCAAACCATTCACAAATGCAACACGTCTGAACTTGACTTGTCCATTGTTCAGAACACCGTATCCCTCAGTCTTTCCACAACCATCATTTCCAAAAGTGATGAAGGGTCCATCAGAAATGGTGAACTCCTCCAGCAGGGTCTTACATCCGGTCATCGTCCTGCCAGCTGCACTGTCAAGATACCAGATATATTTCTTTCGATCGCCCTGTACATACACCAGATATTATCAGTTAGATTTGGGAACCCATCGACTGATGGGTTCACTGGACCCTCCCTTATAGGTCCCTGGGGTAATCTGGTTTAGTTCACTTTCTTCAACAGTGGTCTTAGTTGAAAAGACCACTGGGTTGATAGTTTTGAAACCTTTTTCTTTTTCTCAACTGGAGAAATAGATTTAACTTTCTTTGCAAAAGGTTTTGTATTTTGTCTAGGGCCAGATGAAGTACCTTCAATAAAGTTTAATCTTGCATTAAAACTTTGAGATTGACGAGTCAGAATTTGAATCTGGCTCTCTAACCTGGACAAAATATTTTTTTCAGATGATACCTTAGCCTTTCCAGTTCTAGCTTAGGTAGGGGATTGGTCTGAGGCAAAGGTTTATTCCGATAAACCTCTTTAACTGGAGCAGTCATCTGGAATGCTCCAGTCTTAACCTCTGAGGATTGAACTGGGAAAATATTGGCCTTGGGAGTTACAGGCTCATCATAAACAGTGGTGGGCCTGAACCCCTCTGGTAATCGATCGATTACTGGTATTAATGATGCTACATGAGTATTTCCATCTAAATATGCACGTTTTTGAGCAGGAAATTGATTTACTCCAGCATCATATGGCTTTTTGGTTTCTAGCCATGATTTAATTACCAGTTTTTTCTTTCTCTAAAATGATTTCAAGATCTTGTTTTTCTGGAATCAATTGTTCAGTTACCAGAACCTGGGCTTGAAATGCCAGTTCAATGTCTTGAAGTTCTTTTAATTTTGATTTTAAAGCAGTTATTTCAGAAGAATCTGTTTCTAGACCATTTACACAATCAGATCTAACAGTTTCTACAAATATCAAATCAGAATTAAGAGCTTCAGCAATGTCCAGTTTTAATTCTTGGTCAGTTGCAACATCATAATCACTAACCTTTTTGATAACAAGGTCCACCCATCATCCAGATGTGACATCTTCCTTCACCAGGAGCTCTTCGTCTTGAAGTTCTTTTAATTTTGATTTTAAAGCATTTATTTCAGAAGAATCTGTTTCTAGACCATTTACACAATCAGATCTAACAGTTTCTACAAATATCAAATCAGAATTAAGAGCTTCAGCAATGTCCAGTTTTAATTCTTGGTCAGTTGCAACATCATAATCACTAACCTTTTTGATAACAAGGTCCACCCATCGTCCAGATGTGACATCTTCCTTCACCAGGAGCTCTTCGTCTGCCAGAGCCATGTAACAGCAATCTCTTTTTCTTCTTCATCAGCAGATGATTCATCAGAAGGAACCCACTTCTCTTCAGTTGTTGCGATCATGCATTTATTATTGTTTTCCATTTGTTGTGCCATGAGAGCAATCTGGGCCTTAAGCTTTTTATATTTCAGTTTATAGCTATCATCAGGCTTATTATTTGATGAGAATGGACCAGGCTTGGATACAAACTGGCTGGACCTGCACTCATTCATGAAATGACCCTTTTTGCCACACTTAAAGCATGTCAAATTGGTCTTATCAGTGGAAGAACTGGATGCATATTGTCCAGATGGCCTATTTGCTCTTGCTTTGAAACGGTTAAACGTTTTAGCAATCATTGCAATAGGTCATCATCTTCAGTTTCATCACAACAGTCTGGAGAGGTTTGACTGGACTCTCCAGAATCCATAAGTTCAGACACCATCTTCTTCATAGAAAATACATTCTCAGAAGATATCAGTGCTGTACTTTGTGGTTCAGTATGACTAACCACATTAGGAGCTACTGGAGGCATGGTTATAAGCATCTTGTTCTGCCACCACTCTCTGAGCTTGATTTTCTTCAGTGTACCTGAAAGCTCATAAAGAGTTGAGAGAGTGTGTGTGTGCAGAGTTTTTCCTTGTCGAAAGACTAGGATCATGTGAGACCATTTGGTGGGTAGAATATCACAAAATTTCTCCAGAAGTATATCCTTGTCCTTCTCAACCCCAAGACCTCCTCAATTGGTTTATGATACTCATAAATCTGGTGTAAGTACCAGTGAGAGACTCGTTAGGCTGAGCAAAAAATGACTCATACCTCTTGTTTAAGGAGACCTTTCTGGTGACAATGGTGTCATCTCCTCCTTCATGCTGGTTTAGAAGTTCATCCCACATGGTTTTAGCACTAGGAAAAAGAACTAGTGTGGGAATTAGGGTTTCTGGAACGGCCCCGAGGATCATGTTTTTGAGAAGGGTGTCTAGATTCACCAATCTCCTCTCCTCTTCAGACCAATGTTCCTCCCTCTTTTCCCTTCCTCTTCTAGATCCAGAAGGATCAAAAAGGGGATTGAGAGGTGATGTAGGGACATAAGGACCTTCATTTAAGATTTTCATCATGTTCCTCTCAATACCAGTGATATGCAAAACCATCCTAGCCTTCCACGTACCAAACTCATCACTGTTCCCACTGAATTTAGGAACAGGATTGTTTGAATAGTGCACATGCACGTGTGGAGAAGCAGGAGTAGAAGGAGGTGGTGGATTAGTGTTATTAACAATAGGTGGTTCATTTTGATCATTAATATTAACATTAGGATCGGGACCAAGATTAAAACTTCCTGTGTATTTTCTTGGTTATCCATCAAAGAAACAGATCTAGGCAATGTTTAGCCTTCTGCTCTGATACCAAATGTGAGTCCCTGAAATACGATGGTTAACCTAGAAAGTGTAAAATACAACAAGTCTAATAATCACTAGAATGGACTAGTATTACATTTAATAATACATAATGTTCCACTTTACTTGTTTATTGCTTTAAGTCTTGTATTACTTTGTTTATATATTCTTGCTTTTATTTACAAGTAATACTAGTCCATTCTAGTGCTTATTAGACTTGTTGTATTATACACTTTCCTGGTTAACTATCGAACTTAAGGGACTCACATTTGGTATCAGAGCAGAAGGCTAAACATTGCCTAGATCTGTTTCTTGATGGCTAACCAAGAAAATATACAAGGTTTTAGTCTTGGTCCCGATCCTAATGCAAATATTAATGATCAAAATTAACCACCTATTGTTAATAACACTAATCCACCTCCTCCTCCTACTCCTGCTTCTCCACACGTGCATGTGCACTACTCAAATAATCATGTTCCTAAATTCAGTGGGAACAGTGATGAATTTGGTACGTGGAAGGCTAGGATGGTTTTGCATGTTACTGGTATTGAGAGGAACATGATGAAAATTTTAAATGAAGGTCCTTATGTACCAACATCACCTCTCAATCCCCTTCTTGATCCTTCTGGATCTAGAAGAGGAAGGGAAAAGAGGGAGGAACATTGGTCTGAAAAGGAGAGGAGATTGGTGAATCTAGACACCCTTCTCAAAAACATGATCCTCGGGGCCGTTCCAGAAACCCTAATTCCCACACTAGTTCTTTTTCCTAGTGCTAAAACCATGTAGGATGAACTTTTAAACCAACATGAAGGAGGAGATGACACCATTGTCACCAGAAAGGTCTCCTTAAACAAGAGGTATGAGTCATTTTTTGCTCAACCTAACGAGTCTCTCACTGGTACTTACACCAGATTTATGAGTATCATAAACCAATTGAGAGGTTTTGGGGTTGAGAAGGACAAGGATATACTTCTGGAGAAATTTTGTGATATTCTACCCACCAAATGGTCTCACATGATCCTGGTGTTACGACAAGGTAAAACTCTGCACACACACACTCTCTCAACTCTATATGGAGCTTTCAGGTACACTGAAGAAAATCAAGCTCAGAGAGTGGTGGCAGAACAAGATGCTTTAACCATGCCTCCAGTAGTCCTAATGTGGTTAGTCATACTGAACCACAAGGTACAACACTGATATCTTCTGAGAATGTATTTTCTATGAAGAAGATGGTGTCTGAACTCATGGATTCTGGAGAGTCCAGTCATATCTCTCCAGACTGTTGTGATGAAACTGAAGATGATGACCTTATTGCAATGATTGCTAAAACGTTTAACCATTTCAAAGCAAGAGCAAATAGGCCATCTGGACAATATGCATCCAGTTCTTCCACTGATAAGACCAATTTGACATGCTTTAAGTGTGGCAAAAAGGGTCATTTCATGAATGAGTGCAGGTCCAGCCAGTTTGTATCCAAGCCTGGTCCATTCTCATCAAATAATAAGCCTGATGATAGCTATAAACTGAAATATAAAAAGCTTAAGGCCCAGATTGCTCTCATGGCACAACAAATTGAAAACAATAATAAGTGCATGATTGCAACAACTGAAGAGAAGTGGGTTCCTTCTGATGACTCATCTGTTGATGAAGAAGAAGAAAGAGATTGCTGTTACATGGCTCTGGCAGACGATGAGCACCTGGTGAAGGAAGATGTCACATCTGGACGATGGGTAGACATTGTTATTAAGAAGGTTAGTGATTATGATTGTGCAACTGACCAAGAACTAAAACTGGACATAGCTGAAGCTCTTAATTCTGATTTGATTTTTGTAGAAACTGTTAGATCTGATTGTGTAAATGGTCTAGAAACAGATTCTTCTGAAATAACTGCTTTAAAATCAAAATTAAAAGAACTTCAAGACATTGAACTGGCATTTCAAGCCCAGGTTCTGATAACTGAACAATTGATTCAAGAAAAACAAGATCTTGAAATCATTTTAGAGAAAGAAAAACTGGTGATTAAATCATGGCTAGAAACCAAAAAGCCATATGATGCTGGAGTAAAACAATTTCCTGCTCAAAAACGTGCATACTTAGATGGAAATACTCATGTAGCATCATTAATACCAGTAATCGATCGATTACCAGAGGAGTTCAGGCCCACCACTGTTTATGATGAGCCTGTAACTCCCAAGACCAATTTTACCCAGTTCAATCCCCAGAGGTTAAGACTGGAGCGCTCCAGATGACTGCTCCAGTTAAAGAGGTCTATCGGAATAAACCTTTGCCTCAGACCAATCCCCTACCTATGCCTAGGAATGGAAAGGCTAAGGTGTCATCTGAAGAAAATATTTTGTCCAGGTTAGAGAGCCAGATTCAAATTCTGACTCGTCAATCTCAAAGTTTTAATGCAAGATTAAACTTTATTGAGGTACTTCATCTGGCCCTAGACAAAATACAAAACCTTTTGCTAAGAAAGTTAAATCTATTTCTCCAGTTGAGAAAAAGAAAAAGGTTTCAAAACTATCAACCCCAGTGGTCTTTTCAACTAAGACCACTGTTGAAGAAAGTGAACTAAACCAGATTGCCCAGGGACCTATAAGGGAGGGTCCAGTGAACCCATCAGTCGATGGGTTCCCAAATCTAACTGATAAGTATCTGGTGTATGTGCAGGGCGATCAAAAGAAATATATCTGGTATCTTGACAGTGCTGCTGGCAGACGATGACCGGATGTAAGACCCTGCTGGAGGAGTTCACCATTTCTGATGGACCCTCCATTACTTTTGGAAATGATGGTTGTGGATAGACTGAGGGATATGGTGTTCTGAACAATGGACAAGTCAAGTTCAGACGTGTTGCATTTGTGAATGGTTTGAAATACAACCTGGTCAGTGTAAGCCAACTGTGTGATGATGGCTATCAAGTCTTATTCAATATTGCTCAGGGTATCGTATTCAACAAGGACTGGAAGGTAGTGTTGATTGCTCCCAGAAAAGGGAATGTGTACGTGATGGATATGGAAAGCTCTCCTTCAGAGCAGTGTTTCTATACTCAAGCTGATGAAGACACAAACTGGTTATGGCATAAAAGGTTATCCCATTTAAATTTCAAGAATATTAATAAGTTGTCCAGAAAACAACTTGCAGATGGGATACCTTCAGTTTCCTTCAAAAAGGAAAGGCCATGTCCAGGATGTGAGATGGGTAAGCAAAAACGTACCAGTTTCAAGACCAGACAGAATTTCAGCATATCTGAACCTCTTCATATGCTTCATATGGACCTCTTTGGTCCAGTGAATGTTCAGACTCGTGCTGGTAAAAGATACACCCTGGTGATCGTAGATGAATTCTCCAGATATTGTTGGGTGATCTTTCTTAGGTCTAAAAGTGAAGCTGCTGCTGAAATCATCAGTCTTATCAAGCAAATTGAGCTCGAGTACAGTCGAAAAGTGTGTCAGTTAAGAAGTGACAATGGAACAGAATTCCAGAATGCAACTCTGGAGTCATTCTGTACTGACACTTGCATCTCCCAGAATTTCTCATCAGCCCGCTCTCCAGAACAAAATGGAGTGGTGGAAAGGAAGAATCGAACGCTGATAGAAGCTGCCAGGAGTATGCTTGCTGAATCTGGTCTGTCTACCAGTTTCTGGGTGGAAGCAATTGCAACTGCTTGCCACACCCAGAATCGATCAGTGTACATCAAAAGACACAAAAAGACAGCCTATGAAGTCTTAAGAAATAGAAAACCAAATATTGGGTATTTTCACGTTTTTGGATGTCCAGTTTACATCCTGAACGACTCCAGTCAGAGCTAGGCAAATTTGATGCCAAAGCTGATGAAGGGTATTTCTTAGGCTATTCAGCCATTCGCAAGGCCTTCAGAGTCTACAACAAGAGACTGGAGAAGGTCCATGAGTCAATTCATGTCACATTTGATGAATCAAATGCTGCAATCAACAAGAAGCCAGCCCTTGACACTCCCCCAGTAACTCCAATTGTCTTTTGTGAATCTGATCCTATAAACGACAAAACTGAAGATTCAAAAGACACAGTTTCCAGTCATCCTGATCTGGAACCTGTTCAGAAAAAGAAACTCTCCAGTAGTACTCCATTCTATCCCTCTATTATTTTCAAACTACCCTCTGAAATTAATATTGGTTCAGATGTTCGTACTGCTCCCCCAGTATCAGTGTCAGTTGAGAATGTACCAGAAATGTCTTCTTATGAAGAATTCCAAACTGAACCAGTACTCCAGGAAATGCCTTCAAATGAAGAATTTCATGATGCAAATCGTGATTTAAATGACTCAGATGAAGACACTGAAGTAGTCTGGCAAGATCCTCCTCCAGAAGCAACTCCAGAGGAGACTCAACTGAATCTTGCACTGATATTGTTGTCAGTAACAATCCTGGTCAGTACTCCAGATGGACAAAAGCTCATCCTATTGATCAGATCATAGGTGACTCCAGTAGAGGAGTTCAGACCAGAAGAGCCTCCAGTAATCAATGCTTATACGTTAGTTTTCTATCTTTGATGGAACCAAAGAAGATTGACGAGGCTATGGAAGATCCAAGCTGGGTGACTGCTATGCATGAAGAGCTTCACCAGTTTGAAAGGAACAAGGTCTGGTATCTGATTCCTTTCCCAGTTGGAAAGAAAGAACCAATTGGAACAAGATGGGTCTTCAGAAACAAAGTAGATGAAGATGGCCACGTAATCAAAAACAAGGCCAGACTGGTAGCACAAGGCTACTGCCAGTCAGATGTCGACTTTGATGAATCATTTGCTCCAGTGGCTAGACTTGAAGCGATCAGAATATTCTTAGCATTCGCTGCTTATCATCAGTTCAAGGTCTACCAGATGGATGTAAAGAGTGCTTTCTTGAATGGAAAGCTTGAAGAAGAAGTTTATGTCAGACAACCTCCAGGTTTCGTTGATGAAAAGCATCCACATTGGGTATATCGTCTGGACAAAGCGCTATATGGCCTCAGACAAGCCCCACGTGCCTGGTATGACACTCTGACTAAACATTTGTTGAAAAATGGTTTCAAACGAGGTGCAATTGACAATACCTTATTTATTCTTCATGAAAAAGGTAATCTGTTAATGGTACAAATTTATGTTGATGATATTATTTTTGGGTCTACTGATGAAAACATGTGCAAGAAATTTTCAAAATAATGTCAACTGAATATGAGATGAGTTTGATGGGTGAACTAACATATTTTCTTGGACTCCAGATTATACAAAACAAGATGGCATTTTTATTAATCAGGAGAAATATGTTAGAGATCTTTTAAAGAAATTTGATATGAACTCTTCACCATCTAAACCAACTCCAATTTCTGCACCACTGACACTGGACTCCGATCCAGATGGAAACCAGTGAACACCACTGTCTATAGAGGCATGGTTGGTTCACTGATGTATTTAACTGCAGTAGACCAGATATTATGTTTTCAACATGTTTATGTGCCAGATATCAGTCTAATCCAAAGGAATCTCATATGCTTGCTGTAAAGCGCATACTGAAGTACCTTAAAGGTGTCCCCAGTCTAGGTCTTTGGTATCCCAAAGGCTCAGGCATGGAATCTAATGGGTTATTCAGATTCAGATCATGCAGGTTGTAAGATAGATAGGAAATCCACAACTGGTGGATGTCATTTCCTAGGTGGCAAACTGGTCAGCTGGACCAGTAAGAAGCAAACTTCAGTTTCATTGTCCACTGCTGAAGCTGAATACGTGTCTGCAGCCAGTTGTTGTGCTCAGATACTCCGGATGAAGAACCAGTTGCTTGATTATGGTATTAAATATTCAAAGACCCCAATCTTTTGTGATAATACCAGTGCCATTGCTATCTCAAACAATCCAGTCATGCACTCCAGAACGAAGCACATTGATCTCAGGTATCACTTCATTCGTGATCATATTATGAAAAACAACATTGAACTCCATTTTATTCCCACTGACAAACAACTCGCTGACATTTTTACCAAACCTCTGGATGTCAAAACTTTTGAATATCTTGTTGGTGAGTTGGGAATGTTAAATCCTTAAATCTGGCGACTGCTCAGATATTGAACGCCTTTGTGTACTATCTTTGCATTATTAGATTTCTGGAACAACATTCCAGGGAAAGACTTGAAAGATATTTTTCTATTAAAATGTTTTAAGTTCAGGGGGAATTTATTAATTTATTTTCTCACTGGACAAACTCTTCAGAAAATATTACTGGTGCTTTGTAAATGTGTCCCTCTCACTGGTAACTGGACAGCTTGAAGTGCGTGTTTGAGGTGACTAATGTCTCCTTGTAAATGTGTCCCTCTCATTTGTCTGAATTAGTTGACGTGCAAGTTTGAGGTTACCAGTCTTTCAAAAATGGTTTTCACTGGTACTAAACTGGAGTGTCCCTCCAGTGTACCATCAGTACATGTTCACTGGACTAATCCACCAGTGATACTGGAGTGTCCAGTCAACCTCCAGATGCACTGAAATATGTCATAATATTTTCTAAATACTTGGTCATTGTGTGTGCCACGTAAGCAAATCTTTTTGAAAATATCTTAATCCTACGTGGCATGTAAATTTTTCAACGTAATGATGGTCTTTTTACTTTGGGAAAACAAAAGGTACAATTTGTTACTGTTTGTGGGCTGTAAACCGTCATGCATTTATGTATGATGTGATGTAATTAATGCGGATCTCAGAACCCGATCAAAAACTTTATTTGATAATTTCAAATAAACCGTTTGAGTTCCACATTGTCTCTCCTATAAATACCCACTTTCAATTTCAATTGCATTTACTTCGAACATATTTACTCCCAAATCTTTCAAATTCCTTCATTTACTTCTTCATTCATTTTCCAATCATCATCATCTCTCTTATTTACTCCATTTATATTAAATTCCTTCATCAATTCTTCATCATAACCTATATATATTCAATTTCATCTTCATTTATTCTGTATAAAATGGCACCTAGACAGTCAAAATCACTCAAAAATCTCCTTGCCGCTGAATATGCTTCTTCGGATAATGTTGAAAGGGCACCTCATATCAATCTTGAGGCAAGTGCCATAAGAATCAATATGAATAACTGGATGGCAAGACTCTCTCTTTCCAGTGTTCATGATGCCCAATCGATTATTGGGAGATTAAACTCATTCTTTCTCTCTTGCCCATTATATGGTGCGTTAACATTGAATCCAGGAAGGATGTACCACGAGTACCTATGTGAATTCTGGTACACTGCTCAATATGACGATGAAACTTCATCGATCAATTATACTCTAAGGGAGGTACCAGATCCCTTGGTTTCACTGCAAGTCTGCTCAGGTCTGTTCTACAGTTAAACTATCATGAACATAATGAGTTGCCTATTGAGCTTCCCACTGGTATAAATACAAGGGAAGTATGCAGGCTGATGGGGCACACGGATATCTTGGATGAGCATGGCCAGCTATCCAGAAAAGGGACTATTTACATGAGCAAGCTGTCAGACTCATGGAGATATTTCTTCACCCATATTGTTGAGTGTCTGGGAGGCAGTTCTGGAGGGTTAGACCAGATCAATCAAACTCACCTCCAGATTGCCTACTGCTTATGGTTTGGGCTTAGGTGGACTTTGCCCAGATCCTTTTTGATGACCTGGTTGAGCGCCTAAGAGTGAAAGGAAGAAAACCATTTGTTCCTTATATTCGTTTCCTTTCTCTTATGTTTAAGAATGCTCTTGGCGACCAGTATGATTTTGATACTACTCACTTTTCTGTGAGTGAGTACATGAGGGACCTGGTCAACCTCAGGTCTCCACTGGATGAGGTGGATATTCCTCAGTCCATGCTTTCCTTCCAAAGGGAAGAAGCTGAAATGGGTCCAAATAGAGGTCAAGCTGTTGAAGTACCATCTGGTGATGATGTACAGATCATTGAGGCTATACAGCCCATTAGACAAGTTGCTCCAGAAGGTCAAGGTACAGAAGTTGTTGAACCTTCCAGACGACCTAGAACTAATAGGCGTCTGATGCGAGCTGGACTTCAGGTGAATCCTGAAAGACATCCTGGTGATGTTATGAATCTAGATGGATCACCAATTTTTGAACAAGAGGTTGTTGAGTAGGTTGTTGAGGAAGTTGAAGAAGATGTTCAGATTGATGAACATGTTTCTGGTGAGCAAGAGGCTCCACTGGACTTGAATGCAGAGGCTGGTGAACAGGTTAATGTAGAGCCTGGTGAACAGACAGTTGGGATGACTCCAGAATGGGATGATGTTGACTCCCCAATGTCTGAAGGTTTTGATGCAAACTTGAATTTTCTGGGTGAATATGTACAAGAAGAAGAAAATCTACCAGAAATGCCAACACCTCCACCAGAAATGCCACCACCACAATCAAACATGCCACCACCACCACCACCTTCAATCCAGAACACACTCAATACTTCACTCCAGCAACCACTCAACCTTCACAATCTCAACTTCCACCTCGTGCGCCGGAGTCACCAGTTGCAACATCTGAAGCTGCAACTGAAGAGGACTGGGCACAAGTTCCTCTAATGACCAGATTACCTTCAACTCTTGAACCTCCCACTGGTCTCTCCACTTCTTCTTCTGCCGAGGTCCAAGGCCTTTTAAGTAAGGTGGCGGACCTGGAGAGATCACTCCAGACTTCATCACAGGTTATTTCAGACTTCAAATCATTATTATCAAATAACCTGGCATTTGAAATGAATGTCTTTGCTGGGAATGAGAAGCTGGTTTATGAGAAGCTTGATGAACTGGTACTGGCCACAAATAACAACACTGAAAGATCAAAATGGCAGTCCAGGGATTAGAGACTAGGTTGGTTAGTTCTGTTCAGACTGCAGTCACTGGCGAACTGGCAGGTCTGAAAGAAGATGTTCAGAATTTGGTTTTCAGGGTCAGTTTTCTGGAGAGTAGACCCACACTAGACCAGGGTGCAGTTGTTAGTACTATAAGTGATGAATGTACAAGGAAGTTCAAAAACAATATGTTGAAAGAAATTTGTGAAGAAGTTTCTGAGACTGTTCTTCGTAGCATTCATGATGGGGTGTTACCCCAAGTAAACAACTTACTGGATGAGAAGTTGCCAAAACACTTGCCTAAAGCTGTTGCAAATGTTCAGAAGGAAGTGCAGGCACTAGAAAGTTGTGTCTGAAACAACTCCAGTAGCAGGTACAACATTTGGTCCACTGGACAGACTTATGCTTGAAGAATTATGGAATGATCTCAAGTCAAGGACTGGTGATCATTCCAAGGGGGAAAAGTCGTCTGGTGACCAAACTCTGAAGCACATGTTACAAAGAGCATATGGCACTGAAGCCGGGCTAACTGAAGGAGCTACTGGTACTGAGCCAGTGAGCCCCAGTTTGAGACCTTCCCAGATATTCCAACTACACTGAAGGCTGTTAAAGGAAAAGAAAAAGTTGTGTCTGGTGAAGAAGAAGAGCAAACTGAAGATGCTGATGATGAAACATCCAAGAAGCTTGAACAAGAATGCATCATGATAGAGATTTTCAAAAGAAATCAAAAAGATGAACTGCTGGCCCATCAAAGGGAGATGGCAACTATGGGTACTCTGGATTCTTACAATGCTGGCAGGTTTGGCATTAATATTGAAGTATATAAAAAGATGAAGGATGACCCCAGAGTTCATCAATGTTTGAGTTTATTGGATGATGTTCATGTACGCTCATTTTACGCCGAAGAAGAACAGGCGTATGATTCTATAATTTATGGCGTGAGTGTACCAGAACTCATCAGACAAAGGAAGGATGAACTGGTAAGTCTCCAGAAAAAGATCAGAAAGAATGCTGGTGCTCTGGAGATAGAGTACAGGAAGAGACTTACTGGTTTACCAAAATTGACTGCCAGACAGATCAAAGCAATCAAAGATGCTGATGTAAGCAATTTCATTCCCCTGGACACTTCTCGAAAAATAAATCGTAAAGAACTCCAATCTGCTGTAGAGCAAAGGAGAGTGTCCAAGGAAACTGAATCATTGATCCAGCAAGCCAAGCTGAAAGAAATACAATGAAATGTTGAATTTCAGGGCTGATGCCAGAAGGATCACTGGTGCTGAAATCAAATTGGCTGAAGATCATGAAGGCATGTCTAAGTTTGAAGTAAAGTTGACCAGGGAGGGTAACTTTACTGATGAGAGGAAAAGTACTTCAGTCCAAGCATTTGGATGGAGTGAACTGAAGGAAATCGCTCTAATGTTCAGGGGGAAGACAAATGTGTCGACTGATGTTAAAGCATTTCTGAAAAGGATTGAAAAGGTATGGAGAAGAAAGCAACAGATGGAAGTTGCAATGGGCATAAGAACGCCAGAATCAATACCATCTTCTCCATCACCAAAGAGAAAGGCTACTGAAGATGCTCCAGAAAGGACATCGAAAAGAAGGGCCTGACTCTTATCATTTACTTATTGTAAATTATTGTCTTATGAAAATTGTATACTATTTATCATATGATGTATGTAATAATAGTTGCAATTTTTTATTCTTATAAGTAAATGATCAGATTTAGTCTAAGTTAGAACTTAATTGATGAAACTGAAACACTCATGATCTATAAAGTGTTTTCCAGTAACTTAGATTTTTTAGACAAAATCGAAACTTGTGTTTTTCAAGCTTACAAAATGTATAGATTCAAGCTTGAAAACACTTGCATTATTTCTAAACAAATAGGGGGAATTTGTTAGGTCCAGATTTAGTCCAGATTTACTGGACTCGCTCCAGACTCGACTACTAGAGCCTTACTGAAGATCTGTCCAGAAACGTGTTCTACTGGACCTACTCCAGACTTGGAATCTGGAGTCCCCTGAAGATTTGTCCAGAAATAATGGAAGACCAGTGAGCAAATACTTGTATAGGAAAATCTGGAGTATTCTCCAGATGAGCTCACTGGACTTCACCCCAGTCCAGATCAACTCTACTGAAGACATTCTGACTGAAGCCAAAGACTGAAGTCTGAAGAAAGAAGACTGACAAATGGCGGAGTCCACTGGAAAGTCTTACCAGATCTGTACACTGGAGGATTGTCAGTGTTCTATACCCTACAAGTCTGAACACTGATATCGAGGATTGACTTTTGCCTTTACACACTTTCCAAAGAACAATCCACTTGTTCTTTACCAAAGTATACATGTGTAAAGATGGTTGGATAAAAGGATACAAAGTCATTTGATGTGACTTTATCCTTATTCCTTATCCAATACATTTAATGTTCTTGTCGGATCATTAAATGTATGCAACCATATTTGTACGGCACAAAATTCACTGTGAATTTGTTGCCTATAAATACAAAGTCATTTCCTTGAGAAAATACTTTTAAGCATACACTTTGCATGAAAGTGAATTTGTCCAAATACTCTCGATCTTAGACTGGGATACTTCACAACTTTAAGTATCTCGATCCAAAAGAGTTATTTGACAAATATAGATCATTTGTAATTCATAGGTTGTTAGGATACATACTTATTTGTATTATCTTGATTCCGCACAACCTTGTATTTTTTTAACATCATAAATAAAATACACCATTGAAAAATACATAATTTTCCACTTTACTTGTTTATTGCTTTAAGTCTTGTATTACTTTGTTTATATATTCTTGCATTTATTTACAAGTAATACTAGTCCATTCTAGTGCTTATTAGACTTGTTGTATTATACAATTTCCTGGTTAACTATCGAACTTAAGAGACTCACATATTGTTATATATATTTTAATTGTGTTTTAAAATTTTGATATTCATTTTATTAATATTCTATTTAAAAGTGACATTCTTTCATGTATAATCATATAAGATTTTTTTCAATATGATAATTTATTTATCGATCTGATTTATTTATGTAGTATAAACAAATCTGATATTTTAGTTATGATTTTGATTTAACATTTTCCTTCAACTAGAAGTTCAAATTATGCTTTATCTTATATGTTTTTTTAAATACACATATAAGTTCAAAGTAAAACCGACTCAAAAACGAGTGTGGTTTTAATTTGGGTAAAGTTTATTGTTATATATATTTTAATTGTGTTTTAAAATTTTGATATTCATTTTATTAATATTCTATTTAAAAGTGACATTCTTTCATGTATAATCATATAAGATTTTTTTCAATATGATAATTTATTTATCGATCTGATTTATTTATGTAGTATAAACAAATCTGATATTTTAGTTATGATTTTGATTTAACATTTTCCTTCAACTAGAAGTTCAAATTATGCTTTATCTTATATGTTTTTTTAAATACACATATACTGTTTGATTAAATGTAAATATTTACATACGTATAATTTATATATTTTTTTCTTTTACCAATGTTTTTCTATGCACTCATTGATTATATTTTGTTTGATTTATGTTTTTATGATATTTTTTTATCAGTGTATGATGATATTGAATATTTTTAAACATGATATTATATAATTATTTATATGTTATCAATTTATTTAGTTAGACGAAATTATATAATTTATCATAAAATCTAAGAACATATTGAAAAATATACAAGAGATATATGTTTTGAATCTACTCGTCATCGTGGACGGGAATGAAAACTAGTTTATTTATGATACTAGTACTAATACCCGTACATGATGCACGGTATCGTTATTTATTATATTCATTTTATTTATAATAAGCTATATATATTATTTGATGCATATATGTAATTAAATTGAAGTTGAAATATTCATAAACAATAATACATTAATTTTTTTTCTATCATAAATCATTCGACTTAAATCTAATTATATGGTTTTAGCTAGATTAAATAGAAGATAACAGAGGATAGAATAAATGTCTTGAACAAAATGCATTCATGTTACATCGGAAACGTTAAAGTTATAATTTTTGTTAAAGACATTTATTCTATCCTCTGTTATCTTCTATTTAATCTAGCTAAGAATTTAGTTGAATCAATTAGGATTGCAAATCGTACAAGTCTGTGGTTTTTTTTCTGAATCACCTGTAACGGCTTATGGTCTACATCTCGTAGTCTAGAGTACGTGCAGGGCTTCACCATTATACGGTGAGGTGTTCCCTGATGTCGAATACCGACTAACTGTTTAAAAAAATCGAAGACTTATAAATTATTCCATTTACGGTTAGAAGTTCATAAAAATATTGATAGTTTGCAAAAGTACGTATCAAATACATGAGTTTTACAACATTATCAATATAAGAAATAGTTAATGGAACAAAAAAATAGTTATACGTTAAAATGTAAAAATATACTTAAAAAATAAATGGGATATTCAAATGTAGGAATGCTTAAATTATATCAAGGTTGGATGATGTAGCAGAGTTTCTTTTATACAAAATCTTCCAGAGAAGCAATATCTTAACCTTAATTACACAAATTACCGATAAGTACATATAAGGCTTTAGGTCGACGCACATTTAGTAGAAGGAGAAGTTGTATTATGATTAGGAAATCAAGAGAAAGTCATTCGGATATAGATAAGTACATATATTAACTTGTTTATAATATTTTAATTTAATTAATAATTTTTTTAATAAATATGATTAAAGGGGTCCAGATCTTCAATCCTGTTTTACTACTCGTATTATTTAGTAAAGTTTATAATATAATTTATCCGATTTTATTTTTAATAAATACCTCAGGTTGGGCTTATAGTAAACTCGAACTAAATTTATCCAATATTAAGCGAATATTTATCTTAAATAAAATTTTCCATTCTTTCGTCTGTTGTGCTTAACTAGTTATATATATTGAATCAACCCCTTTATTCATATACGAAACCCTACCTTCAATATGGCCGACTTTCCTGAAGACACTCTGTATAACATCTTTTCAAGAATTCCGATCAAATCGTTGGGTCGTTTCCGGTGTGTATGCAAACAATGGCGCGAATACATTAATCAATACATCAATGATCCTCACCTTGCAAACATTCATCATCATCATGTCAAAGAAGAACCCAAACTCTTGCATATTGCTGAAATCCAACGTACTGATCAATTACATCAACGAGTGTCAGAGCTCAGTTTTTTATGTCTTATGGCAGACGGAGTACAGGTAAATAAGGATTTGTCCTCCAGATTTCTAGTAACAAGAAATTCAAAAAACATGGATGATCAAATAAAAGGTTATTGCCATGGGCTCATCACTTTAATACGACAAGAACACCGTTATCGTAATCGTGGCACCACTTTTGTGGTGATCAATCCTCTAACTAAGGATTGCCACGACTTGCCACGACTCATCAAGAGGCCCTATGAAAAAATAACAGCGCAAGGGCTCGGTTTTGATAATTCCACCAACACCTTCAAGATGGTCTGTCTATTTGATCATACTATTCGAGCGAATATGCACACTGTGCAGGTTCAAAATTTGGGCACTGACTCGTGGCGAGAGATACCCCAAGTGCCGTATAAGTATAACCACATTCGTCGGAGAGCCGTCTATGCTAATGGACGGTTGCATTGGTATGCGCGTGGGGCCCTTGGGAAGAAAGTGGTTTGGCTTGACATGAAGAAAGAGAAATTCGGGTTGACTGACCTTCCAAAACAAACAGGGCAATTCATGAAGTTGGTTGATCTTAATGGAGAAGTCGGATGCGTGTATCTTAATGGTGGTGCTGATGTGGTAGTGTGGATACTGAAGCATGAAGACCAATGGATCATACACTGTGTCTTTAAGCAGCCTCGTTATTTTCATAAAATGCCGGATGTTATAGGTTGTTGGAACAAAGACGGAGACATATTAATCAAAATATTGATGACAAATGCTCTAAAAGGTCCGTCGCAATTGGTTGTTTACAGACCGAAAAATGACAGTTTCCATAGCCTGGCCGGTCCAGAAGATGATCCAGGTGAAGAAGCAAATTATTACAACATTCAAATGTATCAAAGCAGTTTGCTTTCTATGCGTAAATGGCATTGACCCAAATCATTACAGTATTTGCTAAACTATGTTTATTAAGAAAGTTTTTTCATTTCCGTTATAGTATTGTAGATGGGCTATTATGCTTCTTTCTTTGCCAAAAAGCTTTTACTAGCCCTGGCATTTATGATACAGTTTCAATCTCAACTATGTTTATTAAGAAAGCTAGTACGTACGTTATTAGAAGTCCTTTGCAATCTAGACATTTGGTAGTCTGAGTGTGTGTTTGTGTTCTTGAAGATAATAATGCCCCGGTTTTGATAGTTCCACCAACACCTTCAAGATGGTTTGTGTTCATGATGATAATAATGGAGCGAACATATTCACACTATGGTGCATGTTTTGGGCACAGACTTGTGGCGAGAGATACCCCGAGTGCCGTTTTACCAGATTGGTGGGGAAGCCGTCTATGCTAATGGACGTTTGTATTGCTTTGCGCTTGCTAGCTATAGTATTGTGTCGCAATCAGTTTGGCTTGACATTAAGAAAGAAGAATTTGGGGTGACTGACCTTCCCAAACAAACAGAGGTTGGGTACCAACTTATTAAGAAGTAGTTTATGTTTGTGAGTTGATCGACCTAAGTTAATAAGTGTATCTTCAAATTAAAAAGATTAATAATTTATCTTAATCTTTATGAATATATAATCTGTTTCTGTAGTAAATGGTGGAGGTTATCATGTTACTTTTTGTGAGGGTTTTTTTTCTTTTAAGAGGTCTTGAAGGGTTTCTTCTTCAGAGTGGTTTGCTAAGGGTTTCCTTAACTGGGGGTGGTAATCACAGAACATGGATTGTAAATCGGTTCTGGCACCTGCCCGATTAGATGTCAATGTCGGTGTTAACTCGCCGTTTTTAAAAATAATACTCCGTATTTCTTTTGTGGTAAATGAGATTATTTTTGTAGCAGTTGAGAAAGCTGTATTCTTTTAAACTAAATGAAAAGGAGACTTTTAGTTGGATGTACTGACGTTGACAAACTAATCATGCCAAACCATGTATATCACTAAGTCTAATCGTTACGTTTTTTGGGAACGGAGAATTCGAAATTTTAACTAGGGGTGATTTTGTACTTGTTAAGGATCGAACCCTCAACCTAGAGCATAAAACTTGGATGACTCACCATTGGACCAATTAATGGACATCTTCTATGTCTAATTGTATGATATCATACTATATATCTCTTGCAAATTTATCCGAAAGTATTACATGCTCCCTTCGGTCGTGTGGGTGTGGTATGAAAGAACCATCTACTCTCCGATTGAACTCATAGGTCGGGCTCATTCTTTTTCACCGCTCTGTTACTTGTTTCATCAGTTCTGGAAAAAGTCAGCAGTCCGCTTTCATAACTTGTTGCTGCATCACTAGCACTATGTGGCCATATTCATTTGCTTCAATGACAACACGTCTGATATCCACCCTGGAGGTTATTTTCTGGTCACGGTGAATGTTTCCTTTAGCCTCCAAACCACCATGGTCTTCACTCCGGTTTCGTTGGTTGTTGCTGCATCACTTGCACTATGTGGTCCATTTCATTTGCTTCAACGAAATAAAGCGTGATGTCCACCTCGGTTGGTTATTTTCTGGTTATAATGAATGAATGATTTCTTTAACCCAATATCGGGTGGTTCAATTTGATAACTGTTCAACTTAATATAGACAAATCAGTATCATAGTCTTAAAAGTAATCCTGGATGGATGTGTATCACCAAGCAGAAACACTGGGACCGGAGTGATAGATTTTCAGGTTTGTTAATGCCTCACTGCTTACTATGAATTTGTGCTGTTTGGTATTATTTTCTTTTTTCATATGCTGCAATTGTTCTGTATAGGCCTTTGTACATCTTTTTGATATTATAAATGTGATATTTGCAAGAGGAAGTGGGTCCCTTAAGTTTGATGAAACTCGGAGGATCCCCTAGGGGAAGGACCAATACTTAGGTGGCAAACACGGGTTGATTTTGTTCCGGATGATGATTCAGGGCACCCATAAAATAGTAAACCCAAAATGTCTGTAATGTGAAAGCGCTTGGCCTTCCCAAAAATCAGTTTCGCCGACTATGAGTAATGGTTGGGAAAAGATGAACTTTGTATAACCAGTGAGAGGTAATGCCAGTGCTTCACTACGTTTGGTAATCTTTTTTATTACGATGCCCGTGCGATGCGACGGTAATGGTGGTAGCGACGAAGGTGTGGCGACGGCGGTAGTGTGGCGGCGATGTGCGGCGGTGACGGTGGTGGTGGCGTGGTGGTGAATGTAAATTAATTGATGTAAGATGAGTTAATATGGTTTTTTAAGGGTTGAGGATCTATGTTGTAATTTATTTCATTAAGGGTATTATAGTAAATAGGTGAAGATGTTTAAATTAGTGAATAAAGAAGAGGGGTAATATGGTCATTTCAAAATCTTAATTACTTAAAGGGGAGAGGTAGTTTGCTTTATAGAGTAGTATAGATATAGATATAGATAATATTTTTAAATTAAAAATTATTAAATAAATGCAAATAAAAAACTTATAAATTCTAATTTACAAATATAAAAAAAAAAACTAATTTATATTTGAACATTATCTACTATATTATAAAAGAAATAGCCCCCGTGTTGAAAGTTACATGGGGAATTGTCTAAAATACCCTTAATGATTAAGTTACATAATCAGACCTTTATTTTTAAAATATCCTCATTAACCATTTACATCAATTACTTTTACATCAATTATCTACACCACTTGATGCCGTCTCCACCACCAACAATCACCCCCACCACGACAGCGTCGCCGCCATGACCACCGCCGCATTGTGCGGGAACCGTGCTAGTAACATTTAAAATAAAATATGTAGATCTAAAAAAAATATATATTTCATTTCATCTTTCAGAATAATTTTTTGTAGCTGAAATTTGTCTTAGTATGCTATCATCTTCTAGCTTTGATGCATATTAAGACCTTGCAACATAAGGTTGTCCTTTGCATCATGTCCCTAAGTAGTCAATTTATGTATATTTTAATATTATTAATAATGAAGATGTACTTGTATAATTTTTATTTTTTATAAATTAATTGATATATAAACTTTTATTATTATTTATAGTTAAAAATTAGTAGACTGTATATTAAAAATTTGGGATTACCAAAAACACAAAAGTGTTCGAAATAATATAAATGTCATACACAGTATTTTAGTTCTCTATGTAACAAATTAAACATGTATGCATTTATTGAATTATTAAATATTAAAAGTTTTTCAAATATAGATGTTAACTAGTTTTTTTGATATTCTTTTAATATACCAATTAATATAGTTTGTATTATCTTGCGATGTAGATACTAATTAATATAGTTTGTATTTGGTTATATAGTTTGTATTTTTACGAGAATGCTAAAAAGAATGAATAACAAAAAAATTGTAGATAAATTTAGTCTCATGTTTAAAAAATTACTTTAGAGGAAAGAGAGCTATGATTCATCAATTGAGGTTACATCAATTTTCTTTTAGTATAAATTAAAATACAATACATGGTACCCGCATGTTACAACAAATAAAATTGACATCACAAAATAATCTCATGTATAATAACATGAATTGAGTCCTCATATAACTCATATGCACACATATGAATAAAACACCCATTTTTTATAATATAGCTTTATATTTTTTAGGTTGCATTTAATGCTTAGTGAAAGAACGACAAGTATATTGTTCGAGCAAACCAGACCAAGCCATGTAAGTTGGGTTTGGTTTTACTAATTTGACGGTTTTAAGTTTTTTTTTTCTTCTATCTTTTATTTCCATATAATTTTGTGTATATTTGTTCGTGTTTGGGTCAAAAAGAGAAATAACAAACACTCAATATTAAATATGTAAATCAAAAACATAGCACTCTTTGGGCAATTATAATGAGATTTTTTACAAAGACTTTTATAAAGTTTTTTACTATTTCATAAAGCTTTTGCGCAAGCTTTTTCTCATTGAAATGAAAAGCTTTTTAATAATAGGTAGAAGAATTTTCAAGTCATTGAAAGAATTTAATACTCTCTCTTTTTTTATTTCATAATTAAAAAAATATGTTAAACTCCTTTTTTTAGGTTTAATTATAAGAGCAATAACTTGATGAAAAACAAAAGTTATTAACCGACCATTGGAGGTGTTCTCAAATTATGATTTTACCTAAAGATATTAAATTCAATTTATTAAAAAGAATATTTTTCTAATTTGGTTTAGTGCTATAAGTGTATTAGTTCCCCCTTTACAATTTTTTAAAGTTAGATATGTCTTTATATAGTATGTTTATTTTTATTTTAGTTTTCTTTAAGGAAAAAATTTACCTAGTTTTTATATTTACAATTGCTCTTTGTGACATCAACATTTGTTAGTCAAGTAAGCCCAAATAGTCTGGAGGCAAACTTCGCTGGAGCTTGAAATATTTTAGGAGCCGGAGCTTTTATTTCAACCTTTTTTTATATAATTAGCTTTTATTTTAATGATTTTTCGGGGCTAAGACTTTTAATTTTAAATGCATGTCCAAATTATCTATAATCTATACTCCCTTATAAAGGGAACTGGGATTAAGTATTAAGAACCTGATGTGACTAAAATGCCCTTCAACTTACTACATCTATACTCCCATATCGACCCGGTTGGACTAAACTACCCTCATCAATAATGAGACACACAAAAAAACCCTTTCTCGATCACTTTCTGTCTCGATCACTTTCTGTCTCGATCACTTTCTCTATCAGAAACACACAAAAAAAACCCTAAATTGATCGATCACTTTCTCTCAAATCTACCCCTTCCCCATGTCTCTCCCTCATCGATTCGTCGAAATCACCAGCAAATGATTTGCCATCGCCACCGCCATCAAAATCGATAGAGTTATGCTTTTTTTACAACGATCTATTAATTACGTCATCAATCGATAAAGGTATGCTTTTTTTTACAGAGATCTGTTAATTATGTCATCTGTTATATACACCCTATGTATATATATATATAGATATATATACTTTTATACATCGATCTACGGTTATGTATAACAAGTTTTGGTCTTGCATTTTGCCTTATAAAGATTTGGGGATAATGATAATTTTATGTTTGTTTATTAGTATTGTTGATCATGGATGTTTTAAAGAATGGATGGATGGCCACGAAAATTACTGCAAGACTAATGAATCTGGTGCAAATGATGTTTAGCCATGTGTTGATTATTTTCATGGGGGAAGATAAGCAGGTAAGTTGCATAATAGATCAAAACGGGCAGGGTTGACCCATATTCGCTTTAAACCCTTTCTCGATCACTTTCTCCATCGCATCTCAATTTATATATTTCTCTGCAGATCGCTTTATTGGCGGTCAGATTTCAATTGTATCCACGGCGGTCAAAAACATTCAGTCCATATGTATCCACGGCGGTCAGATTTTTTTATTATAATTTTGTTTTACCTAAATTATTGATACTACATATCAAAAGCTTATTTGATTTTAATTTTTTTTATTTATTTATGTTATTGTGATTACATTTGTTGATTTTTGTTGATGTGACTTTCATACCAGGCATTTTGACTTTCATACCGAGTGTTAGCTACGCCCCGATCAAATTAGAAAAATGGAAGAATCAGTGCGAATACGAATATAATCTGAACATGTAAAACTCATTGAAATGGTAAGATTTATTCTTATTTGATTGTTATATTGGTAATGTCTTTTATCCTCTTATATTTCTTTGATTGAATCAAGTGTATTTGTTTTGATTTAGATGATACAGAATAGATGATACCCTTGAAAGGTTGGCTACTTCGACCCATTTACGACCGAACAAGTTGGAAGTTGGAAGTTGGCTTAACGAGTCATCGTTTACTAAGTTATAATAGAAATGAGACACTGCAGGTAACTCTATAGAATTCAAATTTTCCCCCCTCTTTTTGTTTAAAGTCAACTTACCTTATTGGGTCTCCGTTTATTTTTGGAAGTAATCCTGATTGATTTGCAACTGACCCCTTTTTTTTGGTAACTTTAAATTTTCTTTCAAAACAATATTATCAAAAACGATATTGATTTTGAATCTTTATATTTTTGGAAAATATTTTCCCCCCAATTTTGCAAATGATTTATTGAACTTCTTGGTAGGCTATGACTCAGAAACTTGATTCTTTCATGCGCAGTCAAACTTGATGTAGCTAATGCAGTTTTTTATGGATATTTACCGATCTCTGTAACATTTTTCAAGTCTGTATACTTATATTATTATATGTTAATTTGTTGATCATTTAAGATTAGCATATAAACAAATAATTTATCTTGATTAATATTTGTTTTGCTTTTGGGATTAATGCTAGCCTAGAACTATGCACCAAAGACAGAGTTGGCCTGTCATCTAATGTGCAATATGTGGGTTTTCATGCTACCATCATCGCTGAAGGTACGGAGGCTTTTCAGGTAGGTTGTTTTAATACAATTTTAGTTTTTATCGCATATATTAAGAATATAAATATGTGACATGCATATATTGTATCTTACTCGAGTTGTTTACTCTATTTTTTTAGGAATTTTACATCCGACATACAGACGGACCCAATTAGTTCAGAAGCAGAGAGGCAACGAGTAATCAATTGCTTGGAGGTAGCTATCCACAAACGAGTTTTTGAGGTATTAAACCGATAAAGAATTGATTCAAGGTGGCAATTTTAATGGGTCGATTTAGGTTATATTTCATGTATAATGGGTCAAACGTGTCAAATGGCTAACGGCCAATACCTTTAAAGTGCCCAGTGTATTGTTTTGAGAAAAAGTGTTCCAGGCCAACGTGAACCGGCCCGTTTCAGCCAGTACTTCAGTTTGCTGGTTTCGACATGACATGTTATCTCAACTTGCCTATCTGCCATCTTTAGATGTGATATAAGTTTAAAGTTTATTAACATGTTTGACTTTAAAATGGTGTCTCATAAGTTACTTTTTTGATATACAGAGCCTAAGCCTGGAACTATGTGGTGAAGACAGGCTTGGTCTATTATCCGACATGATTAGGATATTTAGAGAGAACGGGCTATCAGTGATTCGGGCTGAAGTGACAACAAGCCTGTCTTTTAGGATTTTTAGTGTTGTACTATCATTGATCATCTATTTCTAGAGTGTGGTCTCACAACAAAGATTATACAAATCGATAAGGTAGCTGGTGGCATATTTTATATGTAACAACCGTGCATTTCGACTTTTGACTATGGGTACGTTTCCTAAGTTTTGATTTAATTAATATATGTTCAAGTGCAATCTAAGGGTCATTTGAGTGCAATGTGGTTCATATGGGTCAATTTATTGTGCAATTAGAGACTTAAGTGCAAGTTGATATCATTAGTGGGTGCTAATCGAATTTCATTAGATGATATTTATGATAACTAGTAAATGGTTGGATCCTATCCATGGGTTATACCCAAACCCATGACCCACCCAAGTAAACAAACCCTATCCTCCTTCCTTCACTCATTTCTTCCATCCATTCATCTTTTCTCTCCCATCTCACTAAATACTCACACTCTCAATCTTTCTCTAGGTTCTTGGTCATTTATGCTAGTTCAACTAGATTAATAACAAAATCATCATCCTTATTATCATTCTAACACCATATCAAAGATTTCAAGTCTCAAAGTGCAAGAAAAGCTTCAACTAGGTCAAAATCGGATTTGGATTGCTTGTGGAAGTTTTGGTAAGTGTTTCTAGCTTAAATTCATCATTTCTAGTTGTTAAACTTGTATTTCATCTAAATCTAAGCACTCTTGGTCCTTATAGCTTCAAAATCCGAAATTAGGGTTTCTAGTTGTCTAAATTAGGTCAAAATGCGATTTGGGTCAAAAGCCATGTTTTGGAATGGAATTTTTTGAGTGGGTTATGTTCAAATGAGTTGGTTATGTTCAGAAACGGGCCAAGGAACTCCTCAAAACGATTTATAAGTCAAAAACTAGGTTTTGGGTCGATTTTGTGTTCAAATGGGTCAAGATCGAATTTTAACAAGAAAATGTGTTAAAGGTTGGTTTTGGATGATGAAACATGTTTGGTTATGTTCAATTATGTTTAACTATGTTCAAAAATGGGTCTCGAAGTTGTGCAAATCGATTTCATGGTCTAGGTATCAAGAAATTAGGGTTTTGGGTCGTGCATAGGTCAAGAACACCTGCTGGTGCTGTGCTGGTTTTGAACGGGCGTAACTTACGCCCCTGTTGGCGTAACTTACGGCCCTCTCCTTTTTCATTACGCCAAAACCTTACTGTTTACGCCCTACCTTACGCCAAAATGCTTGTTTCGGGGTAGCCGTAACCTACGCCCAATCCAGCGTAGCTTACGCCCCATTGGGTTCCAACCAGCGTAGCTTACGCCCCATTTGGGCCGTAGCTTACGCCCCTTAATTTCTGCCTAGCATACGCCCCATTGGGTTCTGCCTAGCGTAACCTACGCCCAGATGGACCGTAGCTTACGCCTGTCCCTAAAGTTCATTTTCCTGCTTTGATTTCTAAATCTTATTTCACTTTCCTTGGGACACATCGAACTTCCAAATGGGTCTCTCTTTGTCTTCCAAGTTATCGTATTCAGTTCCAATACGCGTTCAAGTCCCGGGTTCAATTCTAAAGTTCATAAGAGCTAAATGAGGACATGATTGTATATATATTGATACGTACATGTACATTATGATAGGTTGTGATCGCTCGGCAATTAATTGACGTTCTAACTCACTTTGACTTCGGTAAATCAAGGCAAAGGTGAGTTTTCGTAGCCTCCCCTACTCTTTTAAGAGTCGGGCTGAAAAGTGTACCTTGTGCATGATGCTTTGTGACGTTTTGTTGATTGTGCTATTATGTAATTAGTTGTATGGTTATTGTAAATTGTGTATTGAGTTGTTTAGGCAGTTGTGTATATATGGAGGACGGTAATGCCTTTGAAAGGTTGGAGATGTGGTGGGAAGGCTGCGGGTGACCCTATATATAAGCATCAATGGCCTTTCAAAAGTAGTATCGTACGAAGTATATACATATGATGTATGGGTATGTGTGGACATTGGGTACAATGAGTACATTTACGTGCAATTGAGTACAATGAGTACATTTACGTGCAATTGAGTACAATGAGTACATTACGTGCAATTGAGTACAATGAGTACATTACGTGCAATTGAGTACAATGAGTACATTTACGTGCAATTGAGTACAATGAGTACATTACGTGCAATTGAGTACAATGAGTACATTTACGTGCAATTGAGTACAATGAGTACATTACGTGCAATTGAGTACAATGAGTACATTACGTGCAATTGAGTACAATGAGTACATTACGTGCAATTGAGTACAATGAGTACATTTACGTGCAATTGAGTACAATGAGTACATTACGTGCAATTGAGTACAATGAGTACATTACGTGCAATTGAGTACAATGAGTACATTTACGTGCAATTGAGTACAATGAGTACATTACGTGCAATTGAGTACAATGAGTACATTACGTGCAATTGAGTACAATGAGTACATTACGTGCAATTGAGTACAATGAGTACATTACGTGCAATTGAGTACAATGAGTACATTACGTGCAATTGAGTACAATGAGTACATTTACGTGCAATTGAGTACAATGAGTACATTACGTGCAATTGAGTACAATGAGTACATTACGTGCAATTGAGTACAATGAGTACATTTACGTGCAATTGAGTACAATGAGTACATTTACGTGCAATCGAGTACAATGAGTACATTACGTGCAATTGAGTACAATGAGTACATTACGTGCAATTGAGTACAATGAGTACATTACGTGCAATTGAGTACAATGAGTACATTTACGTGCAATTGAGTACAATGAGTACATTACGTGCAATTGAGTACAATGAGTACATTACGTGCAATTGAGTACAATGAGTACATTACGTGCAATTGAGTACAATGAGTACATTACGTGCAATTGAGTGCAATGGAGTACATTATGTGCATTCGAGTATATTGAGTACGAGTGTGCAATTATTAGATCATGCTAATGCTAATTATGTATTGGTTGACATTAGAACGTGTTCTTGTTCATTCTTTCCTACGAACTCACCAACCTAGTGTTGACATTGTTTAGTACACTTTTCAGGTAATCAAGAGAACCCAAGAGCTTGATGTGCTTGCTAGAGGTTGGACTTTGACCATGGATCCGCGATCCATTTGCCCGTTGATGGGATTTGCTTAGGATCATGAGCCATCTTTTGAATTGTTATTTTTTGTAAACTTTTGATGGTTGAATGCTCCTTATGCTTTTGTGACATTGTAATCTAATTGTTGGGTTCCCGGAATCCTCTTATTTTCATATAGACTCGTTCTACGATAATTCCATCTTGTGTCATGCTTTCGGTACATTTCGAGCCTAGCTCGGGGTGTTACAGAATGGTGGCCCATGCAGGTTCGTAGAGAATTAGGCGGATTGACCTAGACTACGGCTTAAGTAAAACTCTTCATATAGCATGCATGATTAGGAATCTTGTATGCAACGTGAACTATATGAGCATTATAAGTGTACGTTTGGGTTCGTAGGAAGGTTCATTATATGTGATAACATGGGTGCAATTGGTTGGTGTGATCAATGTGTTGTCGTATGATGGTCAAGTGCATGAGGTCAATGTGGTTACTTGAGGTCAATGAGGTCATGTGCATATTGTCGGATTGAATTGATATTATTTGATGATGTAGGGCAAGATGAAGTTATGGCATCAACATGATATAATATTGTGGCAACCCTAAAAGAACGTGATCAACTCTTTTATGGTTACCCGGTATTATAACAAGTTAATGACATCACGGATTGCACGCGGTTGGTTTAGAGTATAATAAGGAACCGGTACGCTTTTGGGAGTTGATTGGGTGGAGGGTTAGCCGCTGGTACACCCTGTATACATACCCGGATCAATAACTAGGAAGCATATCGGATTCGAATTATACTTTGGACCACTTGTTTAGTTGTGTGATTGGTTGATGTATTGAAATGGACATGTGGTTTATTGATGAACAACTATGGTGAAATATGGTATGATGGCATGATACATAACAATTCCCCTAGAATAGTTGTGCCTTTGCCTTAGCGTAACGATATGAATTATGTGTGACATGTTGACATGAGAGCACTAACCCCTTGTGTGACTAACATGCGAGCATTTTAAGGCTAACCTTTCGAGTCGACGTTTCCTTGTTTTATAGTAATGGTGAGGCCAAGAAGAGCCGGGACTACTTATAGAGAGCAAACTCCGGAACAACAACCGGAAGTTCAAGGAGAAGGTCGTGGTGGTGGAAGAGGTCGTGGTCGTGGTAGGGGTAGAGGTAGAGGTGGTGGTAGGGGTCAAGGGAGAGGTCAAGGTAGGGGTGAAGCACCAACACCCGACTTGGCAACCGTGATCGCTCAAGTGGTCACGAACATTATGCCTAACATAGTTGCCCAAGTCACGGCAACTCTCCAAGCACCCGATAATACGGTGCCGATTGCCCAAGCTCAAGTGAATGGGAACAATGAAAATGTTCAACCGGTAGGTAGTTACTACATTACATAACCATTTTGTCATAGGTGGTTACATTCGTATGCCATTATCCCTTATTTTATTTAATCTTTTGATAACAGCATCAGCGCGCAGCAAGTAAATTAGTAAAGCTCCCGATTCGGCGATTCCTAATCAGGTATCAATTTTTTTTTCTTCTAAACACTTTTACTTTTTTTTCTTAGTTAGACGCATGATTATTATTATTATTTGATTTCATTGGTATTATTATTATGGTACTTTGTAAATTGCATGTGGTTGCTTTTATGTGTTCTGTTAAATAAATGTTGGTTCATATGATGATAGCTATACCTTCAGTATGTCCGACTTCTCTAAAGACACTCTGTATAACATCTTTTCAAGAATTCCGATCAAATCTTTGGCTCGTTTCCGGTGTGTATGCAAACAATGGCGCGAATACATCAATGACCCTCACCTTGGAAATAATCATCATGTCAAAGAAGAACCCAAACTCATGCATATTGTTCCAATCAAATATTCTATTCCCTTCCAACCAGTTGTGTCCGTACTCAGTTTTTTACGTGTTACGGAAGATACTACAGACGAAGTGCAGGTGAAAACGGATTTGTCCTTTAGATTAACACCAGAAACATATTCAATAAAAGGTTATTGTAATGGGCTCATCACTTTAGTAAAAAGTAAACACTATCTTGATCATCCTGGCACTACTTTTGTAGTGATCAATCCGCTAACTAAGGAATGCCACGAGTTGCCACCCATGATGGAGCCCTTTAGAATAGGGCAAGGGATCGGTTTTGATAATTCTACCAACGCGTTCAAGATGGTATGTGTTCTGGGTATATGCACTATGGTGCATGTTTTGGGCACAGACTCGTGGCGAGAGATACCCCGAGTGCCGTGTTACCACATTGGTGGGGAAGCCGTCTATGCTAATGGACGTTTGTATTGGTTTGCGCTCACTAGTTATAGTATTGTATCCCAATTAGTTTGGCTTAACATGAAGAAAGAGGAATTCGGGGTGACTGACCTGTTGGGGAAATTCGTGAATAACGAACAGATAACCGGATATAATCAAACTCTGAAAGGCGTGTAATCACTTTCAGATTGAATCAATTTGGCGGTTCACCCAAACTATTCAATCGGATACAATTCAGAGAATTTAGAATTTTCTGTGTGTTGTTATTTGAGAGAAAGAACCAGAAAAAGAGAAAAGAATATGATCATAATATGAGTTACGGGATATATCTATATTACTTTGGCCCATAACTGCCTAAACGGCAGTTAATTACATGGGTTTCTTCGATTGCCACTTTTGGTCCCTTAAGTTCCGAAAATTAAATTTTCGGAAGGATTTTTACCCAGCCAGGGGCTCTGCCCCTTGGACCCCGCCAGGGGCTGCCGCCCCTTGGACCCCGCTCCCAGGGGCGCTGCCCCCGGACCCCCGTACCTTAGGGGCTTCGCCCCTAAGGTCATAATAAATTCAGATAAGCGTGCACTCCGCACCTCCAAGCCTATATGATGTATTATTATGACGTTATCGATCAAACAAATTAATCCAATTACACTAAAATATACAACAATCCTCCCCTATTTTAGTGTAATCCATGATTAACTATAAACCATCTCAAACATTCAAACTTTTGCATAAATGAAATGTCGTAACGATTGAATTTCACATTAGTACATTACACATTCCGAATATTCGAATTTCAGGGTGTCGTAACGATTGAACCCTGGGAACTCTATTGAATACACGAAGATAATGTACACAAAAGTTTACACACATAGTAGTTCTATCTTGACATATGTTTTACTATCCTATGTCCCTATCCTTCATAAGCATGTCAAAGCCAAGTCCCAGCTTCTTGAAGCGGCTAAACTTCATGCTCACATAGGTAGCTCCTTTAATCTTGCACCTGCATATGCAATTTGTCAAAAGAGCTATTAAGAATATAAACATTCAACCTCCTTATCTTGCAGGTCCGAACACATACCTTGGGATGAATCTTTAAATGTGTTCCAATCTCTAAACATTAAGCCTTCCACATTGAATTCAGCATCTAGCGTCATACTAGATGGGAATTGGGTATCTCAATGATCAGAGATTTCTGACGGACTTTAATCCCACCCCTATAGCCGACTTATTCACGAGATCTCTATTCAACCCTTTGGTTAAATGGTCGGCTAGATTATGTTGTGTTTTCACATACACCACAGATATCACACCATCAGTGATTAACTCACGTACCATGCTGTGTCTAACACCTAAGTGTCTAGACTTCCCATTATATACTTGACTATATGCCTTAGCCAACGTGGCTGCACTATCACATCTGATAGATATGGGTGATATCGGTTTAGGCCACAATGGAATTTCATATATCAAATTCCTTAGCCATTCAGCTTCTTTACCAGCTGCTGCTAATGCCACAAACTCAGATTCCATTGTCGAATTAGTGATGCAAGTTTGTTTCTTCGATGCCCAACATATGGCACCACCTCCAAGAAGGAATACCCAGCCACTTGTGGAAGAATGATCTTCCAAATTGGTAATCCAACTTGCATCTGAATAACCCTCAAGAACAGAAGGAAATCCAGTATAAGTCAAACCATAATCCTTGGTTCCTTTCAAGTATCTAAATACTCGATTAATCGCTTGCCAATGAATCAAACCAGGATTGTGAGTGTACCTACTCAGCTTTCCAACAGCAAAGGCTATATCAGGCCTAGTACTAACCATGGCATACATGAGAGATCCAATAGCCTTTGAATATTCAAGTGGATTCACTGCAACTCCCTTGTTAGGCACGAGTTTTAGAGTAGGATCCATAGGAGTACTCATTGGAGAACTATCTTTGTGATTGAATTTATCCAATATCTTCTCAATATAATGAGATTGAGAGATAGTAATTCCATGTTTTCCACGTATGATCTTTATTCCAAGAATCACATCAGCCTCCCCCATGTCTTTCATATCAAACTTTGATGACAAGAATTCCTTAGTTTTATCAACTTGATCTTGGTGAGTACCAAAAATCAACATGTCATCAACATACAAGCAAATGATCACTCCTTTACCAGAAGTGTCAAATTTGCTATAGACACACTTGTCTGCTTGGTTTAATGCAAAACCATGAGACAACACCACCTCATCAAACTTCTGATGCCATTGCTTAGGGGCTTGCTTCAGACCATAAAGAGATTTTACTAATTTACAAACCTTTTGTTCATTACCAGGCATGACAAATCCTTCAGGTTGTTTCATGTAAATCTCTTCATCCAATTCACCATTTAGAAAGGCAGTCTTAACATCCATTTGGTGAATTACAAGATTATGTGTAGCAGCAAGTGCTAGCAATAATCTAATGGTGGTAATCTTAGCAACAGGAGCATAGGTGTCAAAGTAATCAATTCCAGCCTTTTGTCTAAAGCCTTGGATCACCAATCTAGCTTTATACTTGTCTATGCTTCCATCCACCTTCATCTTCCTTTTGAAGATCCATTTACTACCTAAAGGCTTACACCCAGGTGGTAAATCAGCCAATTTCCAAGTATTATTGTGCATGATAGAGTCAATCTCATCTTAGATTGCCTCTTTCCAAAATGCAGCATCCCTTGAAGCCATAGCTTCACTGTAGGTCTTAGGATCATCATCAACATTAAAGCAATATTGATATTGAAAATCAATTCCATCCCTTGATCCTTCCACCAAATACAATTGGAAATCATCCCCATAAGACTTGGGTTTTCTCGCTCTTTCACTCCTCCTAGGCTCAGGAGGTGTCTCAGTCATTTGGTCATTTCCACCAGTGTTACTAGAGCTTGCCACCGTGTCTCCAGGTCTAGGTAAAGATGTGAACCTATCCTCATTCCCAAAATCAACATCCCTTGACTCAACAATAGAGTGCACGGATACATAGTCATTAGGTTCTATGACATAGAACCTATAACAAACAGAATTTTCGGGATAACCAATGAAGATACAATCTATACCTCTTTGACCAATGTTATGAATCTTAGGGTCAGTCAGTCTCACCACTGCTCTACAGCCCCAAACTCTAAGATAACTCAGATTTGGAGTCTTTTTATGCCAAAGTTCATAAGGGGTTACTTTGTTGTTCTTATTAGGAACTCTATTCAATAAATGACAGGCTGTTAACATAGCCTCACCCCAAAAACCTTCACTAAGCCCAGAATAGCACAACATGGAATTAACCATTTCTTTTAGTGTCCTATTCTTCCTTTCAGATACACCATTTTGCTGTGGTGTATAAGGAGCCGTGGTTTGATCTACTATTCCAGTGGACTGAAAATACACTGGATCATAATACTCGCCTCCCCTATCAGTGCGAAGGGTTTTAATCTTCACACCATGATAAAGCTCTACCTCTTCTTTATAGATTTTAAATTTATCAAGAGCTTCATCTTTTGAGTGACACAAATAAACATAGCAATATCTAGTAGCATCATCAATAAAAGTAACCACATACTTTTTATTACCAAGTGATGGAGTAGAATGAAAATCACACAAGTCACTATGCACGAGTTCTAATACCTTTGTATCTCTAGTGACGTTTTTAGTGAAAGGTTGTCTGGTAATCTTAGTCAACATGCAAGTTTTACACCTTTCATTACTAACATCAAAAGAAGGTATTAGACTCATTTTTGACATGTCAACTAATCTCTTGTAATGTACATGTCCTAGTCTAGCATGCCATAATTCTGATTTGCTAAAATTATTGCTAGAAACGGTAGAAGTCATGCAAATAGAATTATCAAAAGAAGAAACATCCAAATTTAATTTAAACATTCCATTCAAATATCCAAATCCAATAAAGGTTCCATGTTTTGACAAGATATACTTGTCACTTTCAATGACCTGCTTGTATCCACAATTATTCAATACAATACCAGATACTAAGTTCTTACGAATTCCAGGTACATATAAAACATTATGTAAGAGTAAAGAGTTTCCAGAAGTAAATATTAATAGAACAGATCCTATTCCTTTAACAGGTTCAGTAGCAACATTGCCCATTTTCAATAAAGATCCATCTTCAATTGGTTTAAAGTCCTTGAACCATCGAAGATCCTTGCAAACATGACATGTTGCTCCTGAATCTGTCCACCACGAAATATCATCATCCTGCACATAAAATGCTTCAGATATTATTGATATATAATAAATCTGAACAGAATGATCACATGGTACCAAAAACGAACCTGCTTGTTTTTCTGGATCCTTGGATCCACTTGAACCAGCCTCGTTTTTGCCTTTTTCCTTTACCCTTACCAGACCTGCATTCGCGCTCGTTCAAAGTGGGAAAACGCTGACTACATCTGTCGTGGTCATATTCTTAACGGTATGTCTGATTCCTTGTTTGATGTCTATCAAAACGTAGAGTCTGCAAAAGAATTATGGGATTCCCTTGAAGCCAAATACATGGCAGAAGATGCGTCTAGTAAGAAATTTCTTGTTAGTAATTTCATTAATTACAAGATGGTAGATACTAGGCCTGTCATGGAACAATATCATGAATTGCAAAGGATGCTAGGACAGTTTGCACAATACGATATGAAAATGGATGAATCTATTTCTGTTTCTAGTGTTATTGACAAACTGCCCCCCTCTTGGAAATATTTTAAGAATAATCTGAAACATAAGAAAGAGGAAATGAGTCTGGTTGAACTTGGAAGTCACTTCCAAATTGAACAATCCATACGTGATATGGAAAAGGTATCTGTTGGTGGTACTAAAACCATGGCTGGTTCTTCTGTGAACATGATGGAGGAGGGTGAATCCTCCAAGGCTGGTAAAGGGAAACGAAAATCTCAAGGCAATAACAATAAAGGTTCTGATAACAATCCAGCGACGAAAATCCTGCCCAGTAAACTTGTCCAATTTCTCAAAGGGTTTCATCATATCCTTCCCAGAATCGTTGTTCGTCATCTTCAGTAAATTGATTCAATCTTTGTTGGGGAAATTCATGAATAACGAACAGATAACCGGATATAATCAAACTCTGAAAGGCGTGTAATCACTTTCAGATTGAATCAATTTGGCGGTTCACCCAAACTATTCAATCGGATACAATTCAGAGAATTTAGAATTTTCTGTGTGTTGTTATTTGAGAGAAAGAACCAGAAAAAGAGAAAAGAATATGATCATAATATGAGTTACGGGATATATCTATATTACTTTGGCCCATAACTGCCTAAACGGCAGTTAATTACATGGGTTTCTTCGATTGCCACTTTTGGTCCCTTAAGCTCGACCCCAGCCAGGGGCTCTGCCCCTTGGACCCCGCTCCCAGGGGCGCTGCCCCCGGACCCCCGTACCTTAGGGGCTTCGCCCCTAAGGTCATAATAAATTCAGATAAGCGTGCACTCCGCACCTCCAAGCCTATATGATGTATTATTATGACGTTATCGATCAAACAAATTAATGCAATTACACTAAAATATACA
Organism: Erigeron breviscapus; assembly: GCA_034093135.1. NCBI lineage: Eukaryota > Viridiplantae > Streptophyta > Magnoliopsida > Asterales > Asteraceae > Erigeron > Erigeron breviscapus. Next base: position 69,401,393 of record CM067169.1, read on the forward strand.
ACATGACCTTCCCAAACATCCAGAGAGGTTGGGTACCGCAATAAGTTGGTTGATCTTAATGGAGAAGTCGGATTCGTGTATCATATTTCAGGGTCTAATGAAAAAGTAGTGTGGATATTGAAGCATGAAGAATGGATGCTACACTGTGTTATCGATCAAAGTGTTTGTCATTTTTATTCTAGCTGGGTTGTTTTAGGTTGTTGGAACAAAGACGGAGACATATTAATCGAAGAATGGAAAACCTGTGCTCCAAAAAGTCGGTTGGTTGTTTACAGAATCAAAAGTGACAGTTTCCATAGCCTGATCAGCCCTGAAGATGAAGAAGATAAAAACAGAGCAGAGGTCAGAATGTATCAAAGCAGTTTGCTTTCAATACGTAAATGGCATTAACCCAATTATCATTATTTGTCTCGAAAACTGATCAAGTTTAAGTGTTCGGATTCTATGTCAATTGATTAGATAAAGTAATTTATGTTTGTAAGTTGATCGATCTAAAATAATAAGTGTATCTTTATCAATATATAATCTGTTTCTACAGTAAATGGTGGAGGTGATCATGTTACTTTGTGTGGGGAGGGGTTTTCCTCTTTTAAGAGGTCTTGGGTTCAGGTCTCTTCAAAGGGTTTCATCTTCATAGTGGTATTTCTAACGGTTTATATACTTCCTAATTGGATGTCAATGTGGATCTTAACTCTTAAAAAAGTAGTCATTCATTACTATCTAAACACCCACCATATGGGGAGTATACATTGATACATCGAGTATGGTACTTTTTACTTTTCTGGTCAATGTGAGTATACGCACGTATAAGAGCATACTCGCCGTATAGTGGGTGTTTATGCCGAATTGGGGTGTTCCTATAGCAGGACCCTCGTCTCAAGTGTCAATTATATACTACATACGTAGTTTGATTTACAGATTAGATTAGATAGAGTAGTTTATGTTTTGTAATTTGATCGACCTAATTAGTTAAGTGGCGTATGGATCGTCAAATGAGAAGAGTATCTTTGGTAATTATATAATCTGTTTCTTTGGTAATTAAACAGCGGAAGTTATCATGTTTTGATATTATTCCAGGCTCAAAAGTAAGCAGTTCCGTGTTATCATTTCATAACCCGGCTTATGTATGCACATCCACATAATTGTTACCTTGTCTCTGTAGTATCAACATTCTCTTGTCATGATTGATATTCGTTTTCAGATATATAGTTAGATGGCGTTCCTATAACTTTATTAAGAACTCTTCTGCAAATAACAGTATTTTAACTTGGTTTAGATGATGAGAAAAATCATTTCTTTTCGGGCAGAACAGTTTATATTCCAAGCTTCTCCATATATAATCTTACAAAGGAAAGAAAAAAAAACGTGGATTAAGGAAAATGAATTGCGGCTTTCTTTGATCCACATATATATGATGCTTTACTTTGAGCGACATTGAATTCTGAATTTAGACTTCGTTAATCATCTGTTTACTCTATCATAATATCAATCTATATGTTTCTGCCTCAATCATCAAAGTACCCATATCCGAATATTTATAACAATTCATATTTTCTACTCGTATTATACTTCTATTTTTTAAGAGCCAGAAATTATTAACTACAGTATTATTACTAGTAGTACTAGGATCTGGTCATTTAAATATGTGTCTGAGTCTTTTCGGGGAGCATAGGATCAATGTGTGGAGTTTATTAGCTTGCAAGCAGGGTAATTTCAGGTCAGAGGTTAATTTATGAATTTGTTAGAATGGAATGGCTTATAATCATGTCAGAGTGTTTTTCTTGCTTGTTTATGGAAGCGGGATTGGTGGTTAAAAGTTAGAACAGAATGGTGAGGTTTGCAGGTAATGGCAGTGGTTCAATCTGTTTAGTTGTTAATGTCCGCTGATCTATTCGGGTTTTGTTGTTCACAATGCTGTTTAGCTTTTCTTTTTTTGCTGCTATTGTTGTTTTTAGAGTTATTAGAATAGGTCTTATTGAAAAAGATGGATGACTCAATTTGAGAGATAACTGGTTACTAATTGAGCCATCTGTCAGAATTTAGGTTTTTTTTGTTACAAGTGTTAAAGTGATCAGCAGCTAGTGTGCCCAAACTTAACCGATACAAACATCTGCCAAACGGCAGCATAAACGGCTTTCCACAAATGGGATAAAATTGAACTTTGGGGTATCTTTTACCAGTCTGTGCCCAAAACGTGCACCACAGCGCCTATGTTTACTCCTTTGAACACTTTCTTTTTAAAAAAAAAAAAAAAGAAACATTGACCTTGAAGGTGTTGGTGGAATTATCAAAACCGAGCCCTTTGATGGTGGAATTATCAAAAGCGAGCCCTTGTTGGTGGAATTATCAAAAGACGGCCCAACTATTTGGGTATAGTATGACAACTGAATATCCAGCCACTGGGCGTGCCTCTGAGTTTTCTAAAAAATAGGTTAGTATGACAACTTGATGAAACAGAGTTGATCATGGAACTTATAGCTAGGGAATTTGGATACCATCAAGTAGTTGGGTTGGTTTTCTTTAGCCCGCAAAAGTGCTGCACTTTTCTGGCCAACAACACATTTGTATTCTAATACATGGATATTGAACCATCATACAGGCCTACTATGTGCTGCAAATCGATGTCTCGTGTCTGGACGATTGGACCCCATGATCTCCATGGATATTACTATTGGTGCTCACATGGAATGCAGAGTCAACGGGACTCGAAGGAGGCTGCATTTAAGTGAAATAATTACCAGGCAAAACTTCTGATAGTTGATGAAATAATGAAAAACAAAAACATGAAAGCCATTTAGTTCAATTTAGCTATACATGAAAATACAGAAAAACAAAAACATGAAAGCCAAGGTAACAGTTTCGTGAAAGCACGTACATATAAGGTTCCTCAGCAAAACATCAAAACATGATAACCTCTACCGTTTAGAAAAGAAACAGATTATATATTGATGAAGATTAACAAGATCTTCGATCTTATAAGATCGATACACTTAACATAAGTTGATAAACTGATCAACATAAAGTACTTTCTCTAATTTTTTAATCTGTAAGTTGAACTACTACTAAAATTGACACTTGACTTAGGATCCGAACACTCGAAATTTGATCAGTAGTTTTTGAGGTGTGATATGATTTGGATTAATACCATTTAAGTGTTGAAAGCAAACTGAAATTGCTTTGGTACATTCGAACCTCTGCTTTTTCTTCACCTGGCTCTTTTCCTGGACCGGTCAGCCTATAAAAACTGCCACTTCTCAGTCTGTAAACAAGACTTATTGGAGGACAGGTCTTCCTATCTTCGATTAATATGTCCCCGTCTTTGTTCCAACAACCTATAATATTAACCCAACCATATAGACAATCAGGTGGATTAAAAACACAGTGTATAATCCATTGATCTTCATGTTTCAGTATCCACACTTCCACCTCTTCATCAGGCCACTGTGCTAGCCCCTGTCCATCCTTCTGATACACGGATCCGAGTTCTCCATTAAGAGCAACCAACTTAGAGCAATACTGTAACAACTCGCAAAAATCTGAGTAAATATAAAATTTGATAAAAGACGACTAATAAAGGACATAAAAATTTTAACGTATTATGTCTAAAGCCTTAGTAGAATCACATTTAAAGTTTGACAATATAACGTCAACTATTTAGATTAAATCACGGGTTAAACATTTAGCAAACAATGATTATTAATTAAATAATTATCCGTCGACATATAATTAAAAACGGACAATCTATCCGTGACTTTCGGTTGTCTGTAAACCATCCGTGAATTTCTTTTGAAAATTTTGTCCAAACAAAGCCAAACTGTAATCTTCAATCATTAGTATATATTATTGTTTCTTTCTTTCCCGTGACACTACAAGCAATCAACAAAGTCTATACGTGTGCATGTATGTGAGTGTGAGCAGAATTTTGGTTTGGTCTCACATGTCCTTGTAGCTTTGTGTGATGTCTATATCACTTGTAGGAAAATCGGCATATGCTGCCAATTCACAAATTCAATTCATGAATTTGTCTAAAGTCATATATTATATTATATATATACATGACATGATGATACTACACACAAAATGAAATATGATTGACATCCACGTAGCTTTCAATTTGTTTACATTCATTGAAAAGGGAGAGTGTTATTACACTCATATCAGAAATGGAAAAGTAAAGATATTATATGTTATAAAGTATTACGAAAGCTACTTGTTGATTTCATATTCATTTCACATGCAAAAGTAAGGATATTATATATATGTCATCAATTATTATGAAAGCTACTTTTACTTTCCTATTATATATATATATATAGATGTATGGGGTGTGTAGAAAAAGCCATCAATCATGCTAGTGTAATATATATATACACATATATAGATATGCATATCCATGCATGCAGGCGGACGAGAGTTCTCATGAGAAAATATATAACACTTATATATACGATGTCATAATAATGCAGTCTTGATTTTTGGCTGCTGGGTATGCAATTATCAACAAGTCTGTTTGATGGGCATATGTTTGGGTGTCTCTAGATTATGGAGAAAAGTTACATGAGAAGATAGTCAAAACACAAAGTGCTTTGCATTTCCAATCAAGGTGAGTTTCGTAAACCCTCCCTACTCAATTGAGATTCGGGCTGAAAAGTGTACATGTTTGTTTAACTGTTGATTGTTGATTTGATTGATTGTATGATTGAATTGTTGATGTGGACATGTTAGTGCATTATTCATTATATAAGTCGCACCGTTAGCGCATTGTTAATTATTAACTATGTAAGCCGCACCGTTGTTGAATGTTATTGATTGTTATGGAACGTTGTTGAACGTTATATGAAATCGTTGTTGTTGAACGTTGACTTGTATTGAATTGTGATAATGTGAAACCTTATAGGTTTTCCTTGGATGCGATTAGTTCTCCTAATCCTCACTTATTGTTAACGGTTGTTATCCGACACGGTTATTCCTTGTTACTTGTCCCTACGAACTCACCAACTTTATGTTGACGCATTTTAGTACACTTTTCAGGTAATCAAGTTAATCAGAGACAAAATGGATAATTGCATGCTTGCTTGCTAGGATTGGACTAGCTTTGGACTTTCTGGATCCATGATCCTTACTTCCCTTTTATGGGTTACTTTTAGGATCAACTACTATCGATTGAATTGCCTTTTATTATTGATTGAACATGTATTTCAATGAATGTTGATGATTGTATACGTTTGTACAAGTTTAAGGATTGTTTCAATCCTATGTTTTCATATAGTTTGACTCTACATAATTTTCATGTCGTGCTGTGCTTTTCTAAGTGATACCCCATGATTCCGCCATGTTGGGGTGTTACAGAATGGTATCAGAGCCGTGGTTGTAGAGAATTAAGTGGATTGACCTAGTCTATAGCCATTGTACCCACATTTCATATTAGCATGCATGATAGGAAATTTTGTGTGCAACGTGAACTGCATGATGCATAAAAATGGTTTAAACGGATTTCGTAGGTTACTTATGATTTGATGACTTAATTGTTATATGACAACTTGATGGACGTATATGATAGTGTCGGGATACACCGTGAATTGTGGAATTATTGTGATAAACGTTGATGTGTGTGGAATCTTGGATGCATTTATTATTTGTCCCCCAGCAAAATGAAATGATGGCATTAATAGAGTATAACATTCGATAACCCTAGAGGCGCCTGATCAACAAATCTATGGTTATCCTATGTCATATAAAGTTAATGATCTCATGGATTGCGCCTCGTGGATAAAGTATAGTAGCTAACCCGGTATGTTTAATGAGTGTTGGTTAGGTGGAGGGTTAGCCGCTGGTACACCCTGTATACATACCCGGTCAACACTTAGAGAACATATCGGTACCGAGTTTTGACATCCATTCAATATATTAACGGTGTGGAGGGTTAGCCGATGGTACACCCTGTATACAAACACTTTTAATGTGTCGAATGTTGAAGTTAAAATTCGGACTATGCTTTACCCACCTTGTTATGACTTGACCCTTTTATTTATATAGTGTTGAATGTTTTCATGATTGTATTGTTGATTGTAAATTGTACGATTGCTGAAGCCTTAGATTATTTCCATGATAATATCCCTGTAGAGATAACTATATTCATGCAATGATTTATAAGGACTTGATGTGGAAATTGTGTATTACTTGAAGATCAATTTTGATATTCAAGTGTGAATTGTGTGGACTTGAATTTTATGTTAATAGAAATGGTAGTACAGGCATAGGGTATTTTGAACGGGTTGGTAATGCGATGGGTTGGCCAATGGTATGCCTTATATTATAAGCATTACCGGATGGCCCATATCTAAGCTATATTACTTATAATTGTCTACAATTATCAGTCATTGTTGGAATAACAGTATGAGAATAAGATCTAGAATACATGCTTATTAAGGTCTTAGATACTTATAATCTATAATTGTAGACCAATGATTTATTATGAACTATAGACTAAGTTCAAACTTATAGTTACGATTGACTGATAGAATGAGCTAAGATTTTTGGAGACTATAATGTTCAATTAAAGTGAGATACTATGAAATATTAGGAGACCTAGTGTGTTAAGAGGCATTTTTACGAACATAAAGTTTGAGTTGGTAATTTAACGGATGTGTTCAAGAAATGACTAGAATAAGAGCAGACACATTGGTCGTAAAAGATTATGAACTTAAATGATTATATGCAGGAATAAAGTCTTGTAGTTTTCACTCTTAAATGATTTGTACTTTAAGGTAAGAATACATGATTTTACTATGAGGTACTATTCGCTCATATAACGTAAGCAATGACGTCAAACGAAAATAATTTTTCAAAATGGCCGACAACAAATAAGATATCTGGATCTTGATGGAACAAGATAAAGTAGGATGGCTTTATCAGACTATTTTGATATAAGTAATAATAAAAGTGTTAACTACAAACAAATTATATATAAATTTCGCAATAAAGAAAAGAGGGAAATAGACATACGAAAATCACTAACTGTTTATGTAATCCTACTTTATAGTTTAAGTAGCCAAATTCCTGAATCTATGAAGATCACACATTTATCTATTCAATGCATACTTGTTAGTCCCATGTTTAACCCAATGATCCTTCAAGTCAATTGGACAATCGAGATCGTATCCTGCTAACAATAATTTCTCTATGACCTTTGAGAATGTACTACAACCCATTCTTCTCCCTGGCAACCTTACAATACGACTTGGCCCGACATATGTTGGCAACGGATACATGGAAAGAGTAGCTGTACAACAAGTGGAGGTCCATCCCTCTGTAGTCCAACCGCGACAGGCCCTAGGTATCCCTGTGCATGAGCATATTGGTGTTGGCATCTCTGATACGTCCATTTCTTCCCCAAATACTACCAAAGTAGTATTTTGTTTCACAAACTGGTAAGACCTTTTCGACCTTACATTTCTTTGGGCTTTCGAGGACGATACTTTTGCGGACTTTTTCTTACGACTATAAAGCTTGCAAATATAAGCCCATGAGTCTTCTACGAGCTTCTCAAACTCGGGTCCATGATTCATTATTGTATCAACCGGTTCCATCCTGTTCGAGGTTGAGACCCCATAATATGTGTCACTAATTGGATTGGGGTATAGTGTGGGTGAGTCTGACATTGGACGTTTGCCTGGTGCCCTGTTACCCTCCTCGGAAGATTCTGGTTGGAATGATGGTTCCGGTTGGAATGTTGATTCCAACTGGAATGTTGCTTCTGGTGTATCGAAAGAAAAGTTTTGATATAAAGGGTTCATTGGGATTGGAGATGAAACTCCATGATGTACTGCATCAACAAGAGTTGGGAACGATGCACTGACATTTTCTGTTGGGGGTTCTAGCTGTGATGTTGGTACTGTATTTTGGAGAAGCCAGTCTTGGCAAAAATCATCGATTGATGTTCCCCATTCACTAGTACCAATCATCTGGTTTTGCCATGCGTCCATGATTATATTGAGTTCTTCTTATCTACAATAAATTTTGGTCAGACAATTGACATAACAAATACATAAGAAACATTATCAACAATATTATTCTGATTTAAAAACACATTCTGGACAACTTAAGATTTGATTTATAAAAATTTATAACAGATTCCAAATATTTCTATAAAATCCCTCTTGATTTCAAGAATTAGGAGTTCTGTCAGAGCTCGACCCTGACATGTTACTTCCCCAGCAGCATCTCTTTTTCTTCTCTTAAGAGGTGGAATATTGGGATTTTCTTCTTCTTCTTCAGATGACATAGCAAAAATGGACTTCTCCCTTTGAGAGAGATTATCTTCGTCTTGTTGAGCTAGGGCTCTTGCAAACTTTTCATCTTCTTTTATTTGACGATTCACAAGGATAGATTCCTCCTCTGTTAAAAATTGAGATAAAATTCTTGCTAGTTTTTCATCTTCAGAAGTTTGTTTCTCAAAAAGGTGGACATCTTCGTCTACCATCGCCTTGTAATCTTCAAAAGAAATACCTAACATCACGGCCTCCTGCTTAATCCTTTTGACCCTATTTGTTTCAAGATCTTCAAGATCCTCTTGAGTCATTGGCCTTTTGCCTTTTGGATCGCTCGAAGAGGCACCGAAATTTTTCATTATCTTATGATAAATCGGTGGAACAATATTGTTAATTAAGCGAACATGAATTAAAAGATAAAAGTTTTATATAAACATATAAATAGATAGTATATTATCCAAGATGAGAAAGAAAGAGCACAAAAATGTAGCTTACCAAAGAGAAAGTCGGAGATCTGTTAGAACACAAGCTGGCTGTGAACGGAATAGCTAAAAACAAATTAGCAGATGAAGAACTAAGTAAATAAAAGAGATAGAGAAAGAAGATTTAGTGTGCATTCTTCCTTAAGAAAACGCATTTCTATATAGAGGATGAAAAGGGAAATGTAACCTGAAAGAACGGACAGGTGTCCATAAACTACAGAAATTTTAATCATTGCTACGGTAAATAGTAATTACCGAAATATATATTTTTTTTTCTAAAAGATAAAATTTCTAAACTTTATCATCCCTTTAACCAAGGTTGAAAAGAGCTGAACAGATTACTCAAAAGCGTATACTATGTCGAGAAAATCCTCAACTTAATTAATAGCTTAATGAATAGACCGTCTTTTTCTTCACTGCTTCTTTTTTTTAAAAACCATATCAATTGCTAATTCATCTTTTTGAACCCTAGATGAATTTTTGATCCAAACTATTGTTTCAGGAGTGATCCAGATAATATTTGTTTCTTTGACCCGTGGATCGCCTTTAATGATTGAATTTAAGAAAATGAGACAAATGTTATCAACAAAAATATGTCGACTTTTCCAACTGGATAACAGTAGTGTCTTGGTAAAAGAACTTCAAATTTGAAAATAAGAATTATTTGAAAGGCTAAAATTATGATGGGCGATCAACGATTAAAATACACAAATGAACTTGGTATAAAAATCTATCAAGACAAATATGGGAAATTCTTTTAACTGGGGAATTTTCCTAATCGACCACAATTCTCAAAAGAGATCGAAGAAAGTTGTATTTCATTATTCGTACAATACAAGTGAAACTTGTTACATTATTTAAGCGGAAATACAACAATTAGAGATGCAACATACTTAAAAACCATACAAAGAAACCCATGTGGCGATGAACAGTAAGGGAACCACACCAAGAACAAACGCTACTAACCACGGATAAGCCTCATCCAATGGGAGCTGAGCCACAATAAGTAACCAAGCTATGATAATTATGTAAATCACAATTAGAAAAGGGCTCAACATTTTTGGTATAAGTATTCGTGTTGGTTAGATTTTTGGGAAGGAAAAATGTTAAATTAATATGTATGGAGAGATCTGGCTTGTCGTATTATTTTATAGTCTAAGAAGGAGCCGTTTCTAACGGTCAAATATGGAAGATAAAGTGAATTTGAATTTTTGTATAGTGTTTTAGTCAGACTTATCTGTGTCTAAGACAGATCATTTATGCTATACCATAGATGTACCAGTGGTCAATACTATATGTGTACAAACTATTGATTTCCTCATGAGTACAAGTTGTAGGATATTATACATGCTATCTCTAAATGTTAATCCGGTGGAGGATTGTGTGTAAGTTCATCCTACTCTGTTGAAAGTATAAGGATTCTAACATGATAACCTCTACCGTTTAGAAAAGAAACAGATTATATATTGATGAAGATTAACAAGATCTTCGATCTTATAAGATCGATACACTTAACATAAGTTGATAAACTGATCAACATAAAGTACTTTCTCTAATTTTTTAATCTGTAAGTTGAACTACTACTAAAATTGACACTTGACTTAGGATCCGAACACTCGAAATTTGATCAGTAGTTTTTGAGGTGTGATATGATTTGGATTAATACCATTTAAGTGTTGAAAGCAAACTGAAATTGCTTTGGTACATTCGAACCTCTGCTTTTTCTTCACCTGGCTCTTTTCCTGGACCGGTCAGCCTATAAAAACTGCCACTTCTCAGTCTGTAAACAAGACTTATTGGAGGACAGGTCTTCCTATCTTCGATTAATATGTCCCCGTCTTTGTTCCAACAACCTATAATATTAACCCAACCATATAGACAATCAGGTGGATTAAAAACACAGTGTATAATCCATTGATCTTCATGTTTCAGTATCCACACTTCCACCTCTTCATCAGGCCACTGTGCTAGCCCCTGTCCATCCTTCTGATACACGGATCCGAGTTCTCCATTAAGAGCAACCAACTTAGAGCAATACTGTAACAACTCGCAAAAATCTGAGTAAATATAAAATTTGATAAAAGACGACTAATAAAGGACATAAAAATTTTAACGTATTATGTCTAAAGCCTTAGTAGAATCACATTTAAAGTTTGACAATATAACGTCAACTATTTAGATTAAATCACGGGTTAAACATTTAGCAAACAATGATTATTAATTAAATAATTATCCGTCGACATATAATTAAAAACGGACAATCTATCCGTGACTTTCGGTTGTCTGTAAACCATCCGTGAATTTCTTTTGAAAATTTTGTCCAAACAAAGCCAAACTGTAATCTTCAATCATTAGTATATATTATTGTTTCTTTCTTTCCCGTGACACTACAAGCAATCAACAAAGTCTATACGTGTGCATGTATGTGAGTGTGAGCAGAATTTTGGTTTGGTCTCACATGTCCTTGTAGCTTTGTGTGATGTCTATATCACTTGTAGGAAAATCGGCATATGCTGCCAATTCACAAATTCAATTCATGAATTTGTCTAAAGTCATATATTATATTATATATATACATGACATGATGATACTACACACAAAATGAAATATGATTGACATCCACGTAGCTTTCAATTTGTTTACATTCATTGAAAAGGGAGAGTGTTATTACACTCATATCAGAAATGGAAAAGTAAAGATATTATATGTTATAAAGTATTACGAAAGCTACTTGTTGATTTCATATTCATTTCACATGCAAAAGTAAGGATATTATATATATGTCATCAATTATTATGAAAGCTACTTTTACTTTCCTATTATATATATATATAGATGTATGGGGTGTGTAGAAAAAGCCATCAATCATGCTAGTGTAATATATATACTTTTACTTTCCTATATATATATATATATATAGATGTATGGGGTGTGTAGAAAAAGCCATCAATCATGCTAGTGTAATATATATATACACATATATAGATATGCATATCCATGCATGCAGGCGGACGAGAGTTCTCATGAGAAAATATATAACACTTATATATACGATGTCATAATAATGCAGTCTTGATTTTTGGCTGCTGGGTATGCAATTATCAACAAGTCTGTTTGATGGGCATATGTTTGGGTGTCTCTAGATTATGGAGAAAAGTTACATGAGAAGATAGTCAAAACACAAAGTGCTTTGCATTTCCAATCAAGGTGAGTTTCGTAAACCCTCCCTACTCAATTGAGATTCGGGCTGAAAAGTGTACATGTTTGTTTAACTGTTGATTGTTGATTTGATTGATTGTATGATTGAATTGTTGATGTGGACATGTTAGCGCATTATTCATTATATAAGTCGCACCGTTAGCGCATTGTTAATTATTAACTATGTAAGCCGCACCGTTGTTGAATGTTATTGATTGTTATGGAACGTTGTTGAACGTTATATGAAATCGTTGTTGTTGAACGTTATATGAAATCGTTGTTGTTGAACGTTGACTTGTATTGAATTGTGATAATGTGAAACCTTATAGGTTTTCCTTGGATGCGATTAGTTCTCCTAATCCTCACTTATTGTTAACGGTTGTTATCCGACACGGTTATTCCTTGTTACTTGTCCCTACGAACTCACCAACTTTATGTTGACGCATTTTAGTACACTTTTCAGGTAATCAAGTTAATCAGAGACAAAATGGATAATTGCATGCTTGCTTGCTAGGATTGGACTAGCTTTGGACTTTCTGGATCCATGATCCTTACTTCCCTTTTATGGGTTACTTTTAGGATCAACTACTATCGATTGAATTGCCTTTTATTATTGATTGAACATGTATTTCAATGAATGTTGATGATTGTATACGTTTGTACAAGTTTAAGGATTGTTTCAATCCTATGTTTTCATATAGTTTGACTCTACATAATTTTCATGTCGTGCTGTGCTTTTCTAAGTGATACCCCATGATTCCGCCATGTTGGGGTGTTACAAATACCAACCTTCTTCTCTCTGTTTGGGAAGGTCAATCACCCCAGATTCCTCTTTCTTCGTGTCAAACCAAACTAGTTTACTACGTATAATGGTGCCCGCAAACCAGTACAAACGTCCATTAGCATAAACGGCTTCCCCAAGAATGCGGTATAAGGGCACTTGGGGTATCTCTCGCCATGAGTCTGTGCCCAAAACATGAACCAAGTGCCTTCGGTTGTTCGTTAAGATTCCTTCCTTAAAAAAAACACAGACCATCTTGAAGGTGTTGGTGGAACTATCAAAACCGAGCCCTTGCCCTAATATTGTATACTGACTCTTGAGTAGTGGCAAGTCGTGGCATTCCTTAGTTACGGGATTGATCACTACAAAAGTGGTACCAAGATGACGATGGTGTCGTTGTATTAAAGCGATGAGCCCATTGCAATAACCTAGTATCTCAAAATATAACGGCTGGTATATTAATCTAGAGGAACGATCCTTTTTCACATGTATTCCATCTGTAGTATGTAAAAAACTCATGACCACGGATGACACTTGTTTAGAAGATTCGATTGGAACAATATGCATGGGCTTGGGTTCTTCTTTAACATGAATGTTATCGTCGATGTATTTGCGCCATTGATTGCATACGCACCGGAAACGAGCTAAAGATTTGATCGGAATCCTTGAAAAGATGTTATACAGAGTGTCTTCAGGGAAGTCCCGCATATTGAATTAGGTAGCTAGCTAGATCTTAGGGCTTATGCTTCGTATATGAATGAATGGTTTGATTCAAAATATATATATCAGGGTTGTTAATTAGCCAAGGAAAATTTTATTTAAGCTAAATATATTCTCATAAGATTGGATAAATTATAAGCGTAATTACTATAAGAAATATCATAAATAAAAAATTAAAGATTTATTTTAGAAATACTTTTTTGATTTTATGGGTTTTGAAACGGCTTCATTGTTAGCATCTTCAAAGAAGGGTTTTTTTCAAAAGCTTTTTACTATTCTATCAAGTTTTTGATTCAAACTATATATGTACACGGGTCGAAACCCGAACCGAACCGGATGACCCGTGACCCGCAAGAGCATGAAAAACGGAACCGTGACCCAGCCCGTTGACCCCCCGGGTGGGTCGGTTCGGGCCCGGGTTTTACCGGGTCGGGTTCGGTTTTCAAGGCTTGACCCGAAAATGTAGATGCTGGGCTAGCCATGGACTTTAATCTGCTGGGCTGCTGCTTTTGTAGGCCAAATTTGTGGACCTTTGTTGTGAATCTAAGTCTTTGATCTATGTCACCCACAAAGATCTTTAGTTTTCTTTAATATGATCTTCGTGAACCTGGGTTGCTGCGTTTGTAGCAAAATCTCATGTTATTTCTAATTTAGAACGATTGTAAGCTTTGATGTGAATCCAAATGACTTTCATCATCGTTAATATCATAGTTGTCGACTCGTAACTTTTGACTCGACTCGAAAAAGATTTTTGACTCGTGACTCGACTCGTAAGAGTCTGGACATTTTATATACTACATAATATTGTATAATTATATATATGTGACGTATTTATAAAGAAAATATAAGTTGATTATCTTAATACATTACCAAATTACATATTTCTTATTACCAAAATATTACATATTCAATACTTTTAAGTCATAAACTTACAGTTTATCTCCAAATTCGTACTAAAAGAATCAAAAATACATATATAACATACAAAATAATGTAACCATAAATATTATATATAATATATAACCATATTATCAAACTACAACAATCATAAGTTTGCGACTCATATTGACTCGTTCCAAATTCACACCGCGACTCGTAAGAGTCGGGAGAAAAAAGAGTCAACCAACGAGTCGCCTCATTTTTGGTGTAAATCGACTCGACTCGTAAGAGTCGACTCGTGACTTGTAAGAATCTAACAACTATGGTTACTATCGTTAGTATTGGTGGAGATTTTGAAAAAATTGAAATGGGCTTTTTGTTAGTTTTTGAGAAGTGAGAAACTGAGAATATGATTTTGAGAAAATGGGAAAAGCATGTGGTACAATTTAGGTGATGATAGAATTGTAGTATGGGTGTTGAGAGGTTGTAAAGGAAAGATTACATCACTTTTCTTTTTTATTTTACATTTTCATTTATATTATTATATATTTTTTTTTTGAAAAGTAAATGTCATTCACTATAATTTACTATACCGCAATTAAGGGTAGCAACAAATACAAAAAATTCACATTCACTTAAAATAATTCCAATCCTTCCAACTAATAGAATTATGTTTCACCCTGTTTGAAAACCACAAAAAACCTATTGATTTAACTTCATTGAAAATTTTGTCACAACTAATCGTCGCTTGATCAAAAATCTTCTCGTTTGTAGCCTTCCAAAGACATCAACATATGTGATGAATACAATACCTTTGAAAACCTTCCTCGCCTTTTTGTGTAACGCCATCTTATCACAAAGCTCGATCAGTTCTTTAACAGAAGAGAAAATGAGTGTACCCACATGACACCAAACACTAATTCTCCTCCAAAAATCATCTGCAACTTGGCAATAACATGAAACATGATTAATAGTTTCGTCCCAACTTTCGCACAAGACACAAAGAGTGGAGCCAAAGCAACAATTTCGTTCTTGGAGAGCTTTATACGTAGGTAATCGATTGAGACTCGCCCGCCACATAAAGATATTACATTTTTTTGCCACCCATTTTACCCATTTAAAAACAAATATTCCGCTGTAATCTGACCCACTTCTAATGAAATCCTTCACATGCTTTACCGAAAAAATACCCGCTATAATTTGATAATTTATATTATTATATAATAATTGTTGAAAGGCTCCATGTACTATTATATACTATCTCTAGCACAAATAATGTATCCAACGGTGGATAATTGTTTCACCTCCCCAAAACTCTCTTCCCAATGTTACACTCCAAACAAACTAAGAAAACAAAACACTCTTTTGACTCATCTCTCTCTCTCTCTTTGAACGGCACTATATCTGCCTCATTTGTAACATACAACAATATACAAAATTATCAAATTCTCTCGTTTCTCCTTCTCTTGTTCGGCGACAACAACAAACCACCACAAAACTTCCTTTTTTGAATGTGTCCATTAATTTACATCAATCAGTCCATCGTTCAAAAACATTTACATCAGTCTAGAGTCCAACACATGTTGCATTAGCCAAGCCAATATAGTAAATATTGTGAGTCCTCACGGGTCTAACGGGTCAAACCGGCAAACCGCGGGTTTTGACCCGGACTGAACCGAACCCGGGAAACCACTAAAATCATGAACCGAGAACCGGCCCGTCGGGTGTCCGGGCGGGTCGGGACAGTTACGGGCGGTTTCCGGGTCGGGTTTGGGTTTACGGGTCTTTTGTTCATCCCTAATTCAAACCAAAAGGTTTTTTTCCCATTGAAAGTTAAAGGTTTTTGTTAGTGACTTATTTTTCCTCAAGTCATTACACTTTTTCTCTTATTTAACTTAATGTTTTTTAAAGGATTTTAAGTTTTTAAAGACTTGATCCATTGGAACAAATTTTTTTTATGAATTAGTGTTTCATAAAAAGCTTTTGAAAAAACTCCCATTGAGAATACTCTTAGAAAAAAAAAAAATAGTATGTAATTAATTATATTCAATTATAAACAAAAGATTTCATTTAATATATTAATTTGACTTGCACTACCAAAGAATTGGTCTTTGGTAACGAAGGTTTCAGCGACCACACAATCTTCGTCGCCGAATGAAAAAAATTGACTTTAACTAAAAAAGTCAAAAACGAATCGGCGACGACACTGTCGTCTTCATATCTTTTTGAAATATCTGTTTATTAAATTTTCACGAGTCAATGAAAAATAATCACTGATAAAAAGCGTCGCTAAAAAAATTTACTTTTTGAATATAAATTATATTTTTCTAAAAACTAAAAAAATTATATTTTTGAATATAAATTATACTTTTTGAATACTTGCCCCCAAAGTCATAATTAGTTACTGGAAATGTGGAAAAGATCCTTTAACGTTCAAAAACAAAGTCTTCAAGGTATGGAAGAAATATCAGCAAAGTTTAGAAATTAATTTGTACTCTTTTCCTATAAAAGGGGCAAGTGATCCAAAGTCTTACACATTCGGTTTAACCATAGGAAAACACGCGTATCTTTTCTCTCAAACTCCAATAAAACTCTATAAACACTTAGAATTCATTCACAACAAAGATTCAACACCAAATTCATCACTTAGAATGATCTTGTGCTCTCAAATATTAATTATCTTGAGATTATAATAACAAAACAACAAAGGTACGGGCGATTGCTTCTTCCCGACGTTTTTATGCCGGCAATCCAAAAGAATTAAAGGTTTTTCCTCGTAAAAATCCTCCGTGTTCATTGTCTTTGCACATCGTTTTTAACAAGTTTATCTAAAATTTTTGCAAATAGCTTTACATGTTGCTTATTTTTAATTGGTTTTTACAAGTTTATCTTCGTATTTACTGAATTGTTCATGTCCAAACTTGTTATTCAGTTTTACTTTTATGCTTTCACATTTTTTCATAAAGTGTTATTGCATTATAACATCGTTTATTTTAGATCTTAACACTTTATTGTAGGCTTTTAGAAAAAGAAAGAAAGAAACTGCTCAGTGCTTCTGCGGGTTTTGAGCCCCAATATCTCAACGGTGTATGGGGAGGTTAAGATGTAGGCATACCTTATCTCTGTCTAAGTAAAGAGACTGCTTCCATTTTCTACCTGAATGGTAAAAAAGACTCTCCAATCTTTGGATGAGATGAGGATCGAACTCATGACCTCTGTTAAATTGTCATTATCTTGATTTTAACACATTATTTGTCATATTTCAGCATTTACATTCGTTAAACATACTTTTACATCATTTTGTAAATTTACACATTATGTTTTCAAGATTTTAGAGCAAACTTCCTCACAAACAAAAGTTTGGTCACTTAATTGGTATAGATTCTCTAGCCTCATTATTTTACATAAACTTTTGCCCAAACCATTTTAATAGATATTTAGTGAAATTAATTTTAACAAATAATCCCATGTAGTTTTTAAAAAGAATCATATATGTGGGATATCCGATTTTTTGAACTTTTCTTTGTTATTTTTACTTAATTTTTTTTTTTTTTTTAGAATGACGAGTTAATAGTTAGTTGTTAGCATTCATGACACCACATACTCTAATTTTAATAACGTCCAAATTAACTCAATTGTCTCGAAACATCTGAAGAAATAAATTTATTTTTGAAATATTATCATTGTCCCCACATTTTTTTAAGCATTCGATCCTCGGAGTCTGTTAGATCCCGAGCAATCTAGGGAGGATGTACAACCCGCGCAATTTATTTTTGAAATATTATCATTGTCCCCAAAGGGTGTGCTCGCATGGAATTCAAGGAAAAACCCTACAAACTTCTCACTCCGGATAGTCAAACCCAAAACTTGAGGGTAAAACCAAACATGTCTCCTCATATTCTCATAAACTAACCACTGGGTAATTACCCTTTTTTTATTCTCATAAACTTTTGTTAGTTAATATGTACCTCATTATCTAATGTCCAACTCTAACAGTTTCAATTCTTATGTATATTTTGTAATTTTAAGCAATTTGTTAGTTTTTTGTCTTAATTAAAATGTTTACATTTTTTTTAAGTTAATAAAATACTCAAATTTAAACGGAATTTTTAAT
The DNA here is from genome assembly GCA_034093135.1 of Erigeron breviscapus. Taxonomy (NCBI): domain Eukaryota; kingdom Viridiplantae; phylum Streptophyta; class Magnoliopsida; order Asterales; family Asteraceae; genus Erigeron; species Erigeron breviscapus. The sequence goes on from CM067169.1 coordinate 69,419,837, forward strand.
TCAAAATTATTATTTTCCAAAAATTTATCATTTTTTAAAATACAGTGGGGACACCTCACCTGCACCTAGTATATAAGTTGTTGCAAGTGATTCAAGAAAAAACCTACAGATTTATCACTTCAAAGAGAACTTGTTTTTAACATCCCTACCGTTAATTTATCATTAATTAAAGTTATAACGTATTACATATTAATCTTATGTTTATCTTAACTCATATGCTTTGCTTCAGAGTAGTTAACAACCCTAATATATTTTGAATCAACCCTAAGCCCTAGTAAGCCCTTCAGTATGGCTGGCTTGCCTAAAGACACGCTTTATAACATATTTTCAAGAATTCCGATAACATCTTTGGCTCGTTCCGGGGTGTATATAAACAATGGTGCGAATACATAGATGATCCTCACCTTGCAAACATTCATCATGCTAAAGAAGAACCGAAACCTTGCAAACATTCATCATGCTAAACATTCATCATACATATTGCCCCAATAAGAAAAAGAAAATCTTCTGAACCCTTCCAACAACCAGAGTCTGTACTCAGTTTTTTACGTATAGTTTCGGAAGATACTAGAGTTGGAATACGAGTGGAAGTTATTAAAAGATCTTCAATAATAGGCCAGGAGTATCATCAGACACAAGGTTATTGCAATGGGCTCATCGCATTAGTACAACGAAACGAAAGTCAGGATCTTGGCATCACTTTTGTAGTGATCAATCCTCTAACTAAGGAACGCCACAAGTTGCCACCCATGATGGAGCTGAATAGAATAGGGCAAGGGCTCGGTTTTGATCATTTTACCAACACCTTCAAGATGGTATGTGTTTTCCTTAAAAAACAAGTGTTAACAGGAGTTTACATAGGCACTGTCTTGGTGCATGTTTTGGGCACAGACTCGTGGCGAGAGATACCCCAAGCAGTGCCGTTTTATCGCATTCGTGGGAAAGCCGTTTATGCTAATGGACGTTTGTATTGGTTTGCGAAAACTACTAACTGTAGTGGGTCCCAGGAGGAGAAACTAGTTATTTGGCTTGACATGAAGACAGAGGAATTCGGGGTGATTGACCTTCCCACCAATCAAACAGATGTTTTGTATACCAATAAGCTGTTTGATATTAATGGGGAAGTCGGAATCATGTATCGTATTAAAGGGTCTTGTAATAGGGTAGTGTGCATACTGAACAATGAAGAATGGAAGATACACTGTGTTTTTAAGCCTGATTATCGTGGCGACTGGGTTGTTAGAGGTCTTTGGAACAAAGATGGAGACTTATTAATGACCGCTTGTGAGAAGAGGATTAGCTTTATGTTTACAGACTGAAAAGTGGCAGTTTCGATAGGCTGATCGGTCCATAAGATCTACGTGAAGAACAAGCAGAGGTTTCAATGCATCAAGGCAGTTTGCTTTCAATACGCAAATGGCATTAACCCCCAAATCATTACATGCCTTGAGAACTGATCACGTTGGTTAAGTGTTCCTATCCTATTTAGTCAGGTCTCATTTTTTTCAAGTTCTCAAATTATATTAGTTAAATAAAGTAGTTTATGTTTGTATGTTGATCGTCGACCTAAGTTGAAGTGTATTGATCGTCGACTAATTTGTCTATAATCTGTTTCTTTTGTAAACGGTAGAGGTTTTCATGTTTTGTCGTTTTGATTATTATTCCAGACCGATCTTGGGTGATTTGGTGAGCCGATGTTGTCAACACTGACTAGTTTTGCAAAATTTTATAGCGAAAATACTAAAAATTTTCTTCATCCTCAGACTACTTTGACCTTAAGCATATAACTTGTCAATACAATATCTGAAGGAAGAAAATTTGCTTGTTTCCAAATGAAGAACGCGGAATTTGGGTCCTCCAAAACAAAAGAAACAGAGCGGTCAGACTAGAGATCAGTTTGTTGATCTAAATGGCGACATTGGGTATTGAAGTAGAAAGAATGGGTAATGCATTGTGAGTTTGATCTAAATCGCATTCTGATGATAACTTACCATTTAACAATCAATTATAAAAAAGTTAATTGTATATGATTGAAAGTGAATTCTCATATTTCAAATTTGAATGCTTCAACAACTTATAAGAACGCCCGTGTTGGGAAAATGGTAAAACTAGGCTGTACGTTGTTTCCTTCTTAAGCTTAGCTAGCTCTTGGCGCCTTACAACACCTGCTAATTCTTCATATTGGCCAACATGAATGGTCTTGAACCTGTCAGAAACATTAAGAGACTCGATCTCTCTTCGCCTGCACGATAAGCATCCTTCCCCATGAACTCTTCTCCCACTTGATCTTGATACATCAGCAGCTTCCAAAGCAGCTACAAGTGTAGTCTTGTTATGGACTCTTTTGTTGTATGTGAGAATTAGACTTTTGGTCGATGCTGGGTACATCGACAAGAGCCCTGTTTTGGTCGATGACACCAACAACGACAGAGCTTTCCCAATTTGTGTATATATGTTTCTGATTCTTTCAAAAAATGAAATGTCCCACGGAGGGTTGATTTTAAATAAGAAAACATAACAACTTTGCTTTTCTTTCCCTAATCTACGCAATCTCCTTTGTACGGTTCCCTTCTCTCAATCTCTGCTATATTTATTTTAGATAACTTTATAATATTTTGTTATATATATTAGTGATGTTTTTTGGCAAGAATACGTGTTTAGATTATTCGTTTCAGGTTTTGTTTACTTATTAAACTCTCAAAATTGGTTGATTCAAGTCTACAATGGAAGTAGTATTTTCTTATAAAATTAGTTTATGCACTTATGTTGTTTGATAAAATGCCTAAGTGAAAAAGATCATGTTAATAGTTCAAGTTAAATTTAACTTTTCTTACTAAAAACTTGATTTGATCTACATGACGAAAGGGAAGGTTGCTACAGATCATATAGGTATGTTGTTCTCATGTGATTTTTATGATTGCTCAAAGGGTTGTGAATGCATTGTCAATCCATCAAAGAAAACTATATAACAAGTTAGTTAAGCAACCTAAAAATTATGTACACAGACGTTTAGGGTATTGTTTCCAACATATTGGGATACCTTTTTGATCATATTGCATAAGTCTTGATATAGAACGTAGTAGCATAAAATACGTCAGTGGTGAATAGGTTATGTTATTAGATGTTGAGTAATAACCTTATTGTGCTGGGTCTTATATATACATTGCCTGCTCACATATTGTAGACGTGAAAAATGTATTGCCCAGGTTACAAGTCAAACCGCACACCCAAACATGTTCCGAATATGGATCAAACAATCAATATCGGGCTAAGTCAATAATTCAGAATATGGATGCACCAATCAGGTATTCTGCTCTTTTTCTTTGGCTAAACCATGTTAGAAGTTAGATAGTCATTATAGTAATATAATTTTTGTACCGTAATTCAGCAGAGGAACTCAAATCTTTGGGTAAAAGTGTTATGGGTCGATTCAACAACCTATAGTCCCAAACCAAAAAATTTTTGCTCCAACCCACAACTATTCCGATTTCTTACCCTACCCATTAAACTTGCGACATATTAAGAATTTCCCAAAAGTTGTTATGGGTTGTGAATGCATTGTCAATCCATCAAAGGTACAACTTTTAGCTTACTTAAGTGCCAGGCAAGTCAAAAAGAGAAGCGTGCATGGGAAGGCTCGTTGGTAGCATTTCTGTTGTGCTTCATGTGTTAATGCACGCCCTGGGTTTGATGATTCACCTGAGCATAGATATTAGCATAAATGAGCAGGTACATCATTAACATGTTAAAAATTTCCCAAAAGTTGGTTTTTACCTCTCGTAGCAGCACCAGATCATCGACATGCTAGCTGATTTAAATCTGAAATGTAATGAAGGTCCAAGAAGTTATCAAACCATAGATAATAAAGAAAAGCAATTAAGTTGCACTTGGCACACAAAAACTATATGTTGCAGTATTATCCAGGTTTGTATAACTTGTAGAGGGTCTCTTTGTTTCTTGGCTAGGCTATCATCTGTTTGTAATTGTCTCTGTCGTATGTTTTCGTCTCGTGTGGTTGATGATGGACCTGAATAATTTGACCAATATAAGTGTCGATATTATTTTCCCCTTTACTGGTTCTTTCTTTTAGTCCTTATGAGGTTGTTTTTTAAAAGTAAAAGTAAAGCATGAGACTGTGGAACCATGATGTATTCCAATAGTGTTTGGCTGGTCGGGTTCTTTTATTTTAAGGACACAAAATGTTTGCACCTTTCCATCATTCCTGACTATATTATGTGAATACTTGTCACTGATGGTTGTTTGGTTGGCCAAATCAAAGTTTTTGATTTCCAAACCGCAAAAGGTTCACATTCCCATTAGGCATTTGGCCAACATGGGTGCAACCTTTGTTGGGTAGGAGTCACCTGAATATCCAGCCAGTGGGCGGTGGGCCTGCCTCCAAGTTTTTTTTATAAAAAATAGGTTAGTATGAGTGTATGACACCTTGATGAAACAGAATCGGTGATGCAACTTATATGGAATTTGGGTATCATCAAGTAGTAGCCGGGTTGGGGTTGGTTATCTTTAGCCCGCAAAAGCCAGAAGTACTGCACTTTTCCGGACAATGGCACATTTGTATACTATCATACATGGATATTGAACCATCATACAGGCCTATATGTGCTACAAATTGAAGTCTCGGAGCCCACTATCTCCATGGATAGTACTATCAGTGCTCACATGGAATGCAGAGCTAAGAGTATTCCAAGGAGTCGTGATTGGTCGATAAGTTATTAGAGAACTGTATTTTAGTATATCAAATTTTATCTACACCATCATGTTGGTATTCGCTATTTTAGTTCAATCTAGCTATATATGCAAATACAGAAAAACAAAAACATGAAAGCCTAGGTAACCATTTTATGGGCGTGTATCTAGAGATAGGATTATAAAACGGAAACACTGACGTACATATAAGTTTCGTCTGGAATCATCAAAACATGATAACCTCTACCGTTTAAAAAAGAAACAGATTATATATTGATGAAGATTAAAAAAATCTTTGATCTTTTAAGATAGATGCACTTAACTTAAGTCGATCAATTTATAAACATAAACTACTTTATCTAATTTAATTTGTAAGTTGAACTACTACTAAAATTGACACGACTTAGGATCCGAACACTCAAAATTTGATCAGTAGTTTTTGATGTAATGATTTGGATTATTGCCATTTAAGTGTTGAAAGCAAACTGAAATTGGTTTAATATATTCAAACCTCTGCATCGTTCACCTGGATCATATTCTGGACCGATCAGGCTATGGAAACTGCCACTTTTCAGCCTGTAAACAAGAACACAAACACACACTCGGACTACCAAATGTCTAATGGGAAAGCAACTCTAAAGGATTATTTGCATACGAAAAGGAATTAGTAGCAATAACCAACGCCTGGGACATATTAGAATGTTAAAACCTCAGATCGATAGTCACTTTTAAATTTGTTTGAGCAAAAAGTTACAGCACCAACAACGTCTAGATTACAAAGGACTTCTAATAACATACGAGCTTTCTTAATAAACATAGTTGAGATGGAAATTGTATTATAAATATGCCAGGGCTAGAAAAAGCAATTTTTGGCAAAGAAAGAAGCATAATAGCCCATCTACAAGACTACAACGGAAATGATATAACTTTCTTAATTAACATAGTTCAGCAAATACTGTAATGATTTGCGTCAATGCCATTTACGCATAGAAAGCAAACTGAAATTGGTTTAATATATTCAAACCTCTGCATCGTTCACCTGGATCATATTCTGGACCGATCAGGCTATGGAAACTGCCACTTTTCAGCCTGTAAACAAGAACACAAACACACACTCGGACTACCAAATGTCTAATGGGAAAGCAACTCTAAAGGATTATTTGCATACGAAAAGGAATTAGTAGCAATAACCAACGCCTGGGACATATTAGAATGTTAAAACCTCAGATCGATAGTCACTTTTAAATTTGTTTGAGCAAAAAGTTACAGCACCAACAACGTCTAGATTACAAAGGACTTCTAATAACATACGAGCTTTCTTAATAAACATAGTTGAGATGGAAATTGTATTATAAATATGCCAGGGCTAGAAAAAGCAATTTTTGGCAAAGAAAGAAGCATAATAGCCCATCTACAAGACTACAACGGAAATGATATAACTTTCTTAATTAACATAGTTCAGCAAATACTGTAATGATTTGCGTCAATGCCATTTACGCATAGAAAGCAGACTGCTTTGATACATTCGAATATTGTAATAATTGATGGCAACTTTTATTAAAAATAATAAATCACTTGGTTCCGTAAATTTATTAAATGACAAAACTTTTGTGTATGACTACATACATGATAAACTCCTAATTTGAAAAGTGACTATGATGACATATCGACAAATTTGAAAAATGGAAAAGTAGTGTGTCATGTTTTAGAAAGAAAATCGGCATATGCTGCCAATTCACACATTCAATTATTACAAGAATTTGTCTAAAGACTAAAGTCATATATATTATATTATATATATACATGACATGATGATATGAAAACCATATATAAATAGAACCATGCAGAGTTGCATGAAATAGATAGATATCACATATTGAGTTTATTATTATTGCAACTTTTGGGTGTCTCAGTCTTGAGAAATATACGTGAGAAAATATATACAAAACTCGAAATACTCTCTGGCGAACGGGTTCTAGATTTCTGCCAAAATCTAGAACATTACTCTTTGTATTATCCCAAAACAAAATTCGTGTAACCCAGGCAGAAAGGGTCAAATTGTTGTTTTCGGAAAGTGATATCACGATACAAAGAGATATCCGGTCATTGGTTTCTTACCCGTGTTACACGGCGATTTATTTCTAACCCTTGTTACAGGTTTCCCCTTAAGGATCACATACACAAGGAGGAATAGATCGAGGTCCCCCAACAATCGAAAACAACAATCTTGTGAAATCAATGGCGGCTTCAATGAAGCACATAATGGCTAGTTTCTCCAAACTTGATAAGTTTGAAGGAATAGATTTTCGGAGATGGCAAAAGAAGATGCACTTCTTCCTCACCAGCATGAACATGGTTTATGTGCTGAGCACTTCATGTGTTGGAGCTAATGGTGAACGACGACTATGTTGCTTGAGGTTTAATCCTCAATGGTATGACTAATTCTCTTTTGATATTTACCAATACCATGAATATGCTAAAGAACTAGGGACTCTTTGGAGACCAATTATATGACTGAGTATGCCTCTAGTAAAAGGTTCCTTGCGGGTAATTTTAATAATTACAAGATGGTCTATTATAGACCTGTCATGGAACAATACTATGAGTTCTTTTGGATACTTGGTAAATTCACACGGTATAAAATGAACATGGATGAGACTATTTAAGTCTCTGTTGTCATTGATAAACTCACTTCCTATTGGAAAGAATTTAAGTTTTCTTTGAAATACAATAAGGATGAGTTAACTCTTATTGAGTTGGGTAGTCATTTGCGTATTGAGGAAGCCTCAGGACGCAGGATATTGACAAGCCAAATAGCAACAATGTTGCTGGTACGTCTTCTTTCAACATGGTGGAACATAAAAGGTCCACATGATATAATGACAAGAAGAAGAAACGTAAACATCAAGGAATTACCAAAGCTGATCCCAGTAAGAAGTCTAAATAGATTTGTTGGAAGTGTGATAAATTTGGACACTTGAAACGGGAATGCAGAGTTAATGTTGGTAATAATAAATACCAATGGATCTGGCACAAACGGTTCAAGAAATGGTTTTAATAACCAAGACTTGAAAAGTCAGTATATATATATAATGATTCGGTTTAGAATTATTATGTTTATATATATCTGAGGCTTATTTTGTGCAGGATGATGATGTTGCGTGATGTGTTGACTCAGGGCTAAGACCCATGTGTGTAAGGATAGTGTTGGTTAAGACCCATGTGTGTAAGGATAGTGTTGGTTAAAGACTTACGAGTTGATAACTAATGGATCAGTTCTTCGTATGGGAAATGAGTCAACCACATTATTCATAGACGTGGAAGTGTGGATTTGAATTTTAGTTCTGAAAAGTTGTTTATTTATTTGATGTTTTGCATGCACAACAAAATCGTAAAAACTTGATTTTAAGTAGTTTTTAGATAATTATGGTTATAAACATATTATTAAAATGTGATAAGTTTGCTTGTTTGTTAATTGTGCAAAGGAATGTTTATTAACATTGATCACATGAATGTCAACTTTGTTTTGTCTTACATTTAAAATCAAGAACATAAGGTAATGAGAAAAATAATGTGTATGTGGTTATATTACACCATACTACATGGGGTTGTCACCATCACTAATTATTTGAGATATATTATGTTTGATGCATAGGAGTAGTGTTACTCTACTTGCTCATGTAGACATATACACTTTACAATATTACATGATATGTCTAAAGATGAATTAATAATGGTCTTTGACATGAAAAATGAAAAAGTGTAAAACTTGTATGTTGACAAAGATCACTAAGGAAATGGACCATTTTCGAAATATGAAATATAATTTTGAAATTTTAGAATTATATATAGTGATTTATGTGATTTGCATGCTACTTCTACTTTAATGAATAATAAATATTTTGAGAAATTTATTAATGATGCTTCATGGTTGGCTATGTTAATTAAGTTGTTACATATTAAGGATGAAGCATTGGATAAATTTAAAATATATAAAACTGAAGTAGAATTGCAACTAAAGGCTTTGATAAAAAGACTTAGAACGGATAGGGGAGGTAATTATATTTATCAAATATATTTCCAAGCCGTTGAGATTATCCATGTTATCCTGTTCAGGTTTGAGTAAGGGATTTTAGGGGAAGTTGTGCTAACAGCTTGTTATTTGCTTAATAGAGTTCCTAATAAAAAGGAACAAGATTACACCTTATGAATTTTGGAATAAAAAGAAACCAAATTAGAATTATCTTTGGGTATGGGGTTGTAAGGCTGTCGTGCAAATGCCTAATCCCAAGAAGATAAGTTTTGGTGAAAGAGGTATAATTGCATGTTATTGGATATGCTGAACATTCCATGGCCATGGCGTATAGGTTTTATGTTATAAAACCTATTGAACTTGTATCAATTAGATTTACAATTGATTCAAGGGATGCAATTTTTGATAAGGATAATTTCTCATCTATACCTAGACCAAAGGATATGGTTCTTAGAACCAATGTGACCAATAAGGACCGTAATGATGAATTCTCTGAAAAGGCTGTTGATCAGTCACTTGAGATTCGGAAAAGCAAAAGGAAACCTAAGTCACTTGGACTAGTTTTTTCAATTATATTTAATTGAAGGTTCCAAGGATGATGTTTCTACCAATATTCCTATTGCCCCTGTGTTGTGGATTATTACGTATGGATGGTAGTTTTACTTATGCTCTAGGACGGGTTGGGTTGAGCGAGTTGTGTGTAGGAATAGTGCCTGGATATGTATTGTATTGTTAATATATATTTTGATTAGGTGACATATATTCCTTGTTTACTCGCTCATACCTGTGACTGTGTGTGTGTGTGTATGTATTGATTCATTTGTATGAAAAATAATACATCTTATTAATACACAAAAGATTACTAGACTTAGTGTGTATATAGCAAATTTGACGATTCTGGTAAAGGAGACATCATTTGCTTATATGTTGATGACATGCTGATATTCGAATTGACCAAAATCAGGTTGACATAATTTTGTCATCAAAGTTCCCCATGAAATGGGGAGGCTGACGTTATCCTTGGTATAATGATCAAACGTGAAAGCAAAATAATTTCTATTTCTCAATCTCATTATGTTGAGAATATTCTAAAGAAATTCAACTGCTTTGATTAAGTATACCTATGGATTCAAGTGTGAAGCTGATGCCTAACAAGGATAAGCTGTATCACAATTTGAATATTCCAAGGTGGTTGGCTACTTGATGTATGCCATGATTTGTACAAGGCCTGACATTGCATTTGCTGTGGAAAATTGAGTAAGTATACTAGTAATCCTGGTACTCATCACTGGCAAGCAATTAGGCGGGTACTGATATATTTGAAGAAAACTATGGATTGTGAGTCCCTTAAGTTCGACGGTTAACCAGGAAAGTGCAAAATACAACAAGTCTAATAAGCACTAGATTGGACTAGTATTACTTTAATATAAATGCAAGTATATAAATAAAGTAATACAAGACTTAAAGCAGTAAACAAATAAAGTGGAACATTATGTATTGTTTCATGGGTATTTTATTTATGATGTTAAATAAAACACAAGGTTGTTGCGGAATCAGGATAATACAATTAAGTATATATCCTAACAACCTATGAGTTACAAATGATCTATATTTGTCAAATATCTCTTTAGGATCGAGATACTTAAAGTTGTGAAGTATCCCTGTTTAAGATCGAGAGTATTTGGACAAATTCACTTCAATGCAAAATGAATGCTTAAAAGTATTTTTGTCAAGGAAATGACTTTGTATTTATAGGCAACAAAATTCACCAGTGAATTTTGTGCCGTACAAATATGGTTGCATACATTTAATGATCCGACAAGAACATTAAATGTATTGGATAAGGAATAAGGATAAAGTCACATCAAGTGCAAGTGTATCCTTTTATCCAACTACCTTAACACACGTATACTTTGGTAAAGAACAAGTGGATTGTTCTTTGGAAAGTGTGTAAAGGGAAAAGTCAATCCTTGATATCAGTGTTCAGACTTGCAGGATCTAGAACACTAACAATCCTCCAGTGAACAGATCTGGTAAGACTTTCCAGTGGACTCCGCCATTTGTTAAGTCTTCTTTCTTCAGACTTCAGTCAGAATGTCTTCAGTAGAGTTGATCTGGACTGGGTGAAGTCCAGTGAGCTAATCTGGATAATACTCCAGATTTCCTATACAAGTATTTGCTCACTGGTCTTCAATTATTTCTGGACAAATCTTCAGAGGGACTCCAGATTCCAAGTCTGGAGTAGGTCCAGTAGAACACGATTCTGGTCAGATCTTCAGTGAGGCTCCAGTAGTCGCGTCTGGAGCGAGTCCAGTAAATCTGGACTAAATCTGGACCTAACAAATTCCCCCTATTTGTTTAGAAATAATGCAAGTGTTTTCAAGCTTGAATCTATACATTTTGTAAGCTTGAAAAACACAAGTTTCGATTTGTCTAAAAAATCTAAGTTACTGGAAAACACTTTATAGATCATGAGTGTTTTCAGTTTCATCAATTAAGTTCTAACTTAGACTAAATCTGGTCATTTACTTATAAAAATAAAAAATTGCAACTATTATTACATTCATCAACTAATAAATAGTATACAATTTTCATAAGACAATAATTTACAATAAGTAAACAATAAGAGTTAGGCCCTTCTTTTCGATGTCCTTTCTAGAGCATCTTCAGTAGCCTTTCTCTTTGGTGATGGAGAAGATGGTAATGAATCTGGTGATCTTATGCCCAATGCAACTTCCATCTGTTGCTTTCTTCTCCATACCTTCTCAATCCTTTTCAGAAATGCCTTAACATCAGTCGACACATCTGTCTTCCCCCTGAATGTTAGAGCAATTTCCCTAAGTTCACTCCATCCAAAAGCTTGGACTGAAGTACTTCTCCTCTCATCAGTGAAGTTATCCTCCCTGGTCAACTTTACCTCAAACTTAGACATGCCTTCATGATCTTCAGCCAACTTGATTTCAGCACCAGTGATCCTTCTTGCATCAACCCTGAAGTTCAACATTTCATTGTATTTTTCTTTCAGCTTGGCTTGCTAGATCAAAGCTTCAGTATCCTTGGACACTCTCCTTTGCTCTACAGCAGTTTGGAGTTCTTGACGATTTATTCTTCGAGAAGTGTCCAGGGAATGAAAGTACTTACATCAGCATCTTTGATTGCTTTGATCTGTCTGGCAGTCAACTTTGTAAACCAGTAAGTCTCTTTCTGTACTCTATCTCCAGAGCACCAGCATTCTTTCTTATTTTCTTCTGGAGACTTACCAGTTCAGCTTTTCTCTGTCTGATGAGTTCTGGTACACTCACGCCATAAATAATTGAGTCATAGACTTGCTCTTCTTCAGCGTAGAATGAGCGTACATGAACATCATCTAATGCATTTAGGCATTGATGAACTCTGGGGTCATCCTTCATCCTTTTAAAAACTTCAATATTAATGCCTAACCTTCCAGCATTGTAGGAGTCCAGAGTACCCATATTTGCCATCTCCCTTTGATGGGCCAGCAGTTCATCTTTTTGATTTCTTTTAAAAATCTCTATCATTATGCATTCCTGTTCTAACTTCCTTGAAGTTTCATTATCAACATCTTCAGTTTGCTCTTCCTCTTCACCAGACACAACTTTTTCCTTTCCTTTAACATCCTTCAGTGTAGTAGGAATATCTGGGAAGGTTTCAAACTGGGGCTCACTGGCTTCAGTACCAGCAGCCTCTTCAGTAAGCCCGGCTTCAGTGCCATATGCTCTTCAGTAAGCCCGACTTCAGTGCCATATGCTCTTTGTAATTCAGTAAGCCCGGCTTCCGTGCCATATGCTCTTTGTGATTGGTCACCAGACAACTCTTCCCCCTTGGAAGGATCTCCAGTTCTTGACTTGAGATCATTCCACATTTGTTCAAGCATAAGTCTGTCCAGTGAACCAAAGATGTACCTTGTACTGGAGTTGTTTCAGTCACAACTTTCTTTAGTTCCTGCACTTCCTTCTGAACATTTGCAACAGCTTTGGGCAAGTGTTTTGGCAACTTCTCATCCAGTAGCTTCTCTACTTGGGGTAATACCCCATCATAAATGCTACGAAGGACAGTCCCAGAAACTTCTTCACATAATTCTTTTAACATGTTGTTTCTGAACTTCCTTGTACATTCATCACTTAGAGTACTAACAACTGCACTCTGGTCCAGTGTGGGCCTACTCTCCAGAGAGCTTACCTTGAAAACCAAATTCTGAACCTCTTCTTTCAGACCTGCCAGTCCACCAGTGACTGCACTCTGAACAGAAGTAACCAACCTATTCTCTAATCCATGGACTGCCACCTTGATCTTTTCAGTGTTGGTGTTTGTGGCCAGTACCAGTTCATCAAGCTTCTTATAAACCAGCTTCTCATTCCCAGCGAAGACATTCATCTCTGAAGCAAGGTTATTTGAAAGTAAAGATTTGAAGTCTGAAATAACCTGAGATGAAGTCTGGAGTGATCTCTCCAGGTCCGCCACCTTACTTAAAAGTCTTTGGACCTCGGTTGAAGGATGTTAGAAATCCAAAAATAGTGATAAATTGTAATCTAGAATAGAGGAATTTCTTGTTGTTAAGTCATAGATAAATGATCACTAAGGTTGAGGGGCTAATAGTGAAAATTAGAATAGTTGAGTAGTTAGACTATAAATAGCCATCTCATACCTTAGAGATCATAACTAACACATAACATTGTAATAATCATTACACCTTTAATTCCAGATTTACACACAGTTACTTAATTCTCTCTCAAAACACACACAAAACACACCAAGAACACACACTGAAAACCGCCATTGTTGGATTGAATTCAGTAGCTAAAATCGTGTCTTA
>CM067169.1:69434410-69481357 GCA_034093135.1 Erigeron breviscapus
GCACATACCAATGCAAGCGTCCATTAGCATAGACGGCTCTCCCACGGATGTCGTAGTTATATGGCACTTGGGGTATCTCTCGCCACGAGTCAGTTCCCAAAATATGAACCACCACACTATTATTATTAAGAACACAGACCATCTTGAAGGTGTTGGTGGAATTATCAAAACCGAGCCCTTTCCCTGATATTGTTTCATGGCCTGGCCTGTTGAGTCGTGGCAAGTCCTGACAATCCTTAGTTAGAGGATTGATCACTACAAAAGTGGTGCCACGATTACGCCGACGGTGTTCTTGTCGTATTAAAGTGATGAGCCCATGGCAATAACCTTGTATTGTACGCTCCATGTTTTTTGAAATTCTTTTTACTAGAAATCTAGAAGACAAATCCATTTTCACCTGTACACCGTCTGCTGTAACACGTAAAAAACTGAGCAAGGACCCTCGTTGATGGAATTGATAAATACGTTTGATTTCAGCAAGATGCAAGGGTTCGGGTTCTCCTTTGACATGATGGTGAATGTTTGCAAGGTGAGGATCGTCGATGTATTCGCGCCATGGTTTGCATACACACCGGAAACGAGCCAATGATTTGATCGGAATCCTTGAAAAGATGCGATAGAGAGTGTCTTCAGGCAATAAGTCGGCCATATTGAAGGTAACGCTAGGGTTTATGTTTCGTATAAGAATGAATTATATTGGTTGATTTTTCGTACATTAAATATATATGTTAACTCCGTAAGTTATCCTTCACATACAATTATTATTAGTCCTACAATAATAAAGAAATTAATGGTAATCACTAAAAGAGATGTCATTCCAGACCTCCAATGAAGGCTTGTTTCTTGAGCAACAAGGGTTCCAATCTAAGGGGGCGTAGGTTTTACCCCAAATGGCTTTCAATACCGTAGATGTCGTGCCGTTTGGCGATCTATCCGGGGGTTTTCCCTGTGAACTACCGCGATGGCATCCTGCCCGGTGGGTGTAGAGACCACATATGGGGTGAACAAACTCTGACCAAAAAACAAACGTTAAAAAAAATCACTAAACGAGATCATCATCATAAAAATATATATAAAGATTATATTCGATTTAAGATACTTTTAGTTTTACTAGCCAAATGACCGCGCGATGCGGCGGTAAGATGTTGGGGGGTGATCGGTTATAGGGGTGATCGGTGATGGGTGATCTACCGTACGGGCTCCGCCCTCGGATTTAAAAATTCGTTGAAAGTATATCGAATGACATCTCTAATGAAAGAGCATGAAATTTTAAGAACACCCATATAATTTTTATAATTTATCGATGTGCGGTTTTTGAGATAAAAGATTTTGAATAAATTAGAAGAATAAAAGGATTTATGAAGGAAAGAAAAAAAATAAATGGTTAAGATTTGAGAAGAAATAGAAAAATGAGTGGTTGAGATTTAAGGGTATTATAGGTATATTAGGTGAGATATATAAACTTATGAATAAAGAAGGGGTATTTGAGTAGATCAAGTTCTTTTTTGAGAAATGAGAGGTGGTAAATGCTTTATAAGGTAATAATAAATAATATAATATTAGTTTTATAATGAAAGAACCCGAACTCATTTTAGGAAAATAAGAGTTTTTTTTTTTTTTTTTTATAAGCCCCCACTGCGCCGCAGTGGAGGCGCACACCTCCCACTGCGCCGCAGTGGGAAGTTACGGAAGCAGACGACCAAACTTCCCCACTGCGCCGCAGTGGGGTGGAAACACTCCCACTGCGCCGCAGTGGGATATTTCGGATCTCAGCCTGCAGTTTTCCTGCAGGTCTAAAACTTTTGAAAATCATAATCCAAACTTCAATCTTGCACAATCTTTTACCAGTCATATTCAAACCTTAAATCCCTTTACCAAACTTTAAAATGAGTTAAAGACACATGATTTAAAATTCCGAAAGCTTTTATTTGATCAAGTGTAGCATTTACAACGAAACGGGTCATTTTACCCAAGTTGACACATTACAAAAGACGACATTCAAAATTGGAAATTTCGGCATGACCCATTCGTAAAATCATCATCCAAACCTGTTACGGATTATGAGTTCTCCAAAACACATTTAAACAAAATCGATACATTACAACTACAAAACGACCCATTTAAAATACCCAAAAACTCGAGTCTAACACTAGACATCATGATAATTTTCCAGAAGGACAAAACAAGAGTACAAAGAGCCGATAGTTCAAAGGGGTCGCTATGGGTCCTATTACCAATTTCATTATCCGCATTTAGCTAAAGCAATCGATATCCAAAAAGCATCTTTAACTTCAATCCTTACATTACTTAACTTTCTTCCGCATCCGGGACAACCTATAAAAAGGGTAAACAACTAAAAAGTAAGCAAAGCTTAGTGAATAATCTTGCATACGTTTATACCTACGAAGGAGGGCAATGCACAAGGACTGTTGCATATAGACTATGACACCGTCGTGTCATATCTATAATACTCACCTTGCACGCTAAACAACATGAATGGATCCATTAGAGAATATCGGGGTTCTTAGGCCCCGAGAGGTTCTTAGGCCTTTTCTCAAAACAACAATAGGGGTTCTTAGGCCCCGGAGGTTCTTAGGCCTCATAACATTTGACCCCACCCGGGTCTAGCCGAATCAATTACCACACATGAAGATCTCATTTCAACATGATGTGGTCAATTGACCCAACGTAAACATAAAGGTATGCAAGAGTACTCACCTCCTCCGCGACAACCAAAATCATAAATCAACAAGACCGCAAGTACACAATACGTATGCCTCAACCTAGCAATAGTTCACAATTTACACATATAAGGTCATCAAGCTCAATTATCTCAAACACAAGGCTAACAAGCCATACATTACTACCTTTACTAGTATTTCAATGCCCAACCCAACTTTTACAATCTTATAATAATCTTGGGTTGGTTCACATAACATGTACTTCTTATATCATTTTCAATTGGCCAAGAGTTACTTTCATATCAAAATCGTCATTTTCATATTTGACCTAGCCGACTTCAAACAAGCATAACTCAAGTTCTACTTACTCTTTTAACATGATTCCAGTGGCCAAATTTACATGACACATATACCTACCTTTTATCCTTAGTGACCAATATGTGAATTGTCCTTCAAAGGTGGCTTCTGGTCGTTTTAAAAACCAAAACTGCTGCTGTTAAACAGCTTTGACCTCACTGACTTCAAATGACCATAACTTGAGTTCTACACACTATTTTGACCTCAATCCAGTGGCCACTTCTTCTTAACACATTTTAGCACATTTTATCTTCAGTGACCAACACAAGATTTTGTTGGGTTATATAACAATTTATCAAATCAAATCACAAAGCACGCAGCGGAAGATAAAACCTATGTAGTTAATTAATCAACCAAGATAGAAAACGTGTACCTTAAATTGATGAGAATAAGTCAAGAAACTTTATAAAAGTTTAAAATAAACTTCTCTACGATTGCACACACGACACGTGAATGCACGTATGCTAGTACTTGATCA
This sequence comes from Erigeron breviscapus, assembly GCA_034093135.1. Classification (NCBI taxonomy): domain Eukaryota; kingdom Viridiplantae; phylum Streptophyta; class Magnoliopsida; order Asterales; family Asteraceae; genus Erigeron; species Erigeron breviscapus. Next base: position 69,437,927 of record CM067169.1, read on the forward strand.
CGAAACCCACAAACCCGTTGTGTATAATATTCCCTTAAGTCAAACTTCAAATCTCAAAATCCCTTTTGATTGAAGCTTACGGTCGAAACCAAAATCTCTAAAACATCACCACCATTAATGCAAAGAGTATATAAATAATTGGTATATGTGATCTACGTATGAAACAAAATCAATACATAGATATAGTTGGTTTTGTTCGACCGAACCAAGAAAGAGGGAGATAGAGGAGAAGAAGAAGTAAAGAGGGCTTTTCCTTTTTCCTTTTTATATCCAAAAACCCTTTTCGTATTTGACATAGATTAGGATTCGTATTAGATATAAACTAGGATTAGTATATAAGAAAACAAGTTAAACTTAATGAGTTAAAAACTCATTAGTTAAAACCGGCCCCCTTTATTATATAATTAGGAAACTTCTAGAATCTCCTAATTACAAATTAAGCCTTCCTTAACTAACGCCGTTAGCTGGTAACCGTTAGTTTTTAACGACCACTCGTTAATTGAAATCGTGATCATATTAATTAAATACATCAAATATATTAATTAATATTAAATACATTTGTGTCGAGACGTGTGACCCCGTAGGCTTAAATCATTTCTGGACATACGTTCATTTTACGTGATCATATACTAACAGCTCCCACTTGAGCTCGTAACAAATGAAGGTAATAACATTGGTTAGCGTCTAGCAACACGCCAATGCTCCCAGAAATATTTAAGTATAGTTTCTTTAAAGTATATTTAAATGGTTGAGGCATTTATTATCCCTTTGTTCAGATACCGTGTTAAACATGAATACGGATCAATGTCATTTCATGATTTAATGATTCTGTTTCTCATTCCATAACTAATTAGAGATTACCAAATATAATCGAGAACCATCTGGATTTATTTGGGCACGGCCATGCAAACATCTTAATTAGTCCTAATGAGGGCGCCAATGGTATCATACTTCAACTTTTAAGTTGAAGGAACAAATCCTATATTGACTACACGTGTCAGTCATCATACTTCACTACACTTTCTGAAAATAGCCCTTTATGTACTCCCTTATTCAGGAGAGTTAGAACTATATCAAGTAAGTGCAATCCATACATGCTGACCTGCTTGTATCTCAAGTCAAAGGATCAATAAAGTAACCATTTACAAATTTCACTTAATGACGCTGATCCATAAAGTGATGAATTCGTTAGTGGGGTAGTCCGATATGCATCAACTATGGATATCATGCGAGTTTGGTGGGACCATCCATTATATATTCCAAGAATATAACCAATCGCTCAGATTTGTCTTAATTTAATTATATTCCCATATAATTAATCGACAATGGACAATTTAGAATATTTATTAAAATATTCAAGGATTAAACATGCAAATATAGGATACAATTAATATTAAATGAAATCAAACATATCAAGTACTTTATTTCATTATGTAAAATATAAATTGTTTAACATCCCTTATCCAAATACCGAAACAACAGATTTACATGAAATAACTAGCTAATTTAAGTCCTATGCCCTCGGCATGCCTTTCAAGCTTGGGCCTAGACAAAGCTTTTGTGAAAGGATCAGCTAAGTTAAAATCTGTGTGAACTTTGAGTAATTTGATTTCACCTAGTTCGATCCGCTCACGAACATAGTGATATCGTCTAGCATAATGTCTGGCACCTTTCTGAACTCCGGGTTCGTTGGCAATGATTAATGCACCAGTATTATCACAGTACATATCAGTGGGTAAGTCACTTGAGGGGATCATGTCAAGCCCGCTAATGAACTTCCTTATCCAGACTGCTTCCATTGCGGCTTCTGAGGCGGCAATGTACTCAGACTCTGTTGCAGACATAGCAACTGTTTTTTGCTTGCTGCTTTTCCAATCCACAGCACCTCCGTTAAGAACGAAGACGAATCCTGACTGAGACTTCGTGTCATCTTTATCAGTTTGAAATCCAGCATCACAGTATCCGGTCACTTTGAGCTCTAAGTCTGGATTTCCTCCATACACCAAAACATATCTTTAGTAGCCCGTAGGTACTTCAGAATGCTCTTAACAGCAGTCCAGTGACTTTCACCTGGATTCTGTTGATATCGGCTTACGATGTTTTGCGCGAACGCCACATCGGGTCTAGTGCATCTAACCGCATACATAATAGATCCCACAGCCGAAGCATAAGGACTCTTCGCATACGCTCCACCTCATTAGGTGTAGTAGCACCCTGTTTGACAGATAAACTAAGTCCTTCTTGCATAGGTGTAAACCCACGCTTAGAATTCTCCATCTTGAATCGCTTCAAGACCTTATCAATATAAGCACTTTGACTTAGTCCAATTAATCGCTTTGATCTATCTCGGTAGATCTTGATTCCAAGAATAAATGCCGCTTCTCCTAAATCTTTCATGGCAAAACACTTTCCAAGATGGGATTTAACATCTTGCAACATTGGAATGTGTTTTCCTATGATCAATATGTCATCAACATACAAGACAAGGAAAGTAACATTACTCCCACTAGCTTTGCGATATACACATGGCTCATCGGGATTTGAACGAAACCAAACTTTTTGATTTCTTCATCAAACCGCTTGTTCCAACTTCTTGATGCTTGCTTTAATCCATAAATGGACCTTTGAAGCTTGCATACTTTGTTGGGATGTTTTGGATCAATAAAACCTTCAGGTTGATCCATATAGACTTCTTCATCCAAGTAACCATTTAAGAAGGCAGTCTTAACATCCATTTGCCATATCTCAAAGTCATAGTACGTAGCTATGGCTAAGAGAATCCTAATAGCTCTAATGTCCGCAACTGGAGAAAAGGTCTCATCATAGTCAACACCGAAACGTTGAGTATAACCTTTCGCCACGAGACGAGCTTTATAGGTGTGTACATGTCCATCCATGTCCGTCTTCTTCTTGAAGATCCACTTACACCCAACAGTTTGAGCATTTTGTGGAAGATCAACCAAGCTCCAGACTTGATTGTCTTTCATGGATTTCATTTCCACCTTCGTAGCTTCAAGCCATTTGTCAGATTCCGGATCTGATAATGCTGCTTTGAAATTCGGAGGCTCATCGAGATCTCCTAAAACGTTTTCTTCTACCATCAGACATAATCTGTCAGTAGGACGTCTTGTCCTTTCGGACCTACGAAGTGGAATCGCTTCATCATCATCGACTTGAGGTTCATCACTTTGAACATTTTCCCCCCAAGTTGATGATTGCTAGGAGCTTCAGAAGGTGACACATCTTCCTCTTGAATCTCATCAAGTTCTACAATCCTCCCACTGTTCTCTGGAACTAATTTCTTTTCAAAGAATTCAGCATATCGAGCAACGCGAACAGTGTTTTTGACGAGGATCATAGAAGTCGTAACCCATCGTTTCCTTAGGGTATCCGACAAAGATGCACTTAGTAGTTCTGGGTTCAAGTTTGTCAGGCGTATCGCGCTTCACAAGTGCCACATCCCCAGACTCTTAAGTAAGACAGATTAGGAACATTTCCATGCCATAATTCATATGGTGTCTTGTCAACCTTCTTGGTTGGAACCATATTGAGAATGCGTACAGCAGTCTCAAGAGCATAATCCCAAAACGAAAATGGGAGAGTCGTAAGGCTCATCATAGATCTCACCATGTCTAGCAAGGTTCGATTTCTCCTTTCAGACACTCCATTATGTTGAGGAGTGTATGGAGGAGTAAGCTGTTGGACAATTCCACACGTTTTCAGATAATCCTTAAACTCTTGGCTTAAGTATTCACCACCTCGATCCGAACGAAGAATCTTGATGGTTTTTCCGAGTTGATTTTCTACTTCATTTTTAAACTCTTTGAATGTTTCAAACACTTCATGTTTATGTTTAAGCAAGTAAACATAACCATAACGACTGAAATCATCCGTAAAAGTTTTGAAGTAGCTAGCTCCTTTTCTTGACACATGTCTAAATGGGCCGCAAACATCGGTATGAATGAGTCCAAGAAGATCTTTAGCCCTATCCGGTTTATGCGAAAAAGGTTTTCTCGTCATTTTGCCGGAAACACATGACTCGCATTTATCAAATGATTCATCATTTAATTGTAAAATCCCTTCACGTTGAAGTCTTTCAATGCGACTTTTGCCAATGTGTCCAAGACGACAGTGCCACAGATAAGTAGAGTCCAAGTTAGTCTTGGCTCTTTTGCTAACATTATACATTGAATTATTTGAATCACAACCACGCATATCAATTTCATAAATACCATCACAAGCAATAGCATCAAAATAATGAACATTATTTTTAGAAACTGAAATGCCATAATCATTAAAAACATTAATGAATCCGTTGTCTTTCAACAAAGAAACTGAAACTACACCTCTAGTGATAGAAGGTGCATAATGACAATTGTCTAAAACAATAATTAAACCGGAAGGAAGAACTAAATGATATTCTCCAATAGCTTCAACAGGTGCTGGTAGACCATTGCCCACGAACAGCTGCAAAGCTCCGGGCTTCAGCTTCCTCCTTTTCCTAAGAGCCTGTAATTCATTACAGATATGAGTTCCACAGCCAGTGTCATAAACCCATGATTTACGCTTAGTAAAGGAAAATAATTCAATAGTGAAGATACCTGAAGTACTAGCAACGCTTGCTTGCTTCTTCTTCACATTCAACTCGGCAAGATACTTGGGACAGTTCCTCTTCCAGTGCCCGACTTCATTACAATGATGACAGGTCTGGTCTTTAGCCGGATGCTCTTTCTTAGCCGGAGGGGTTTTCTTTGGTTTGGGGAAATAAGCAGCTTGCTTACCCTTGCCTTTACCATCAAACTTGCCTTTAGCTTGGTGCGATTTCTTAGCTTTCTGGATCCGACCCCCCTTAATCATAAGGACATTTGGGTCATTGGCCTTCTTTGGAATCGTCTTCTCATATTCAATGAGCATAGCATGAAGTTCATTGACGCTTTTTTCATAGAGTGCATGGTATAGTTTTGCACAAAACCCTCATATTCCTTCGTAAGGGATTTGAGAATCATGCCAACTTTTACCTCTTTATGATAAGCGTACTCCATCGAATCCAATTTGTCAAAAATGCTCTTCATCTTGAGCACATGACTGCTAACCGATTTTCCAGATTCAAGTTTCATGTCATGTAGTTCCACGACTAAGTCGAACAGTTCCACTCCAGCTTGTTTTTCATACAAGGATTTAAGTTCTGTGATCATATCATATGGAGTGTAGAGTTCGAATTGTTTTGAAGCTCGGGAGACATGCTCGCAAGCATCAAACAACAAACTTCATTGAATCTAGTGTACTGAATCCTATATTCAGCTTTTTTAGCTGCTGTGGATTCAGCACTTGGTTCGGTTGGCCATTGCCTTTCAATGACATCCATGCGTTCCTCAACTCTTAGAACAATTCTCAGTTGACGATACCAGTCATTGAAATTTGATCCATTAAGCTTTTCTCTTTCAAACATTTGCCGAAAAGCATTGGTGTTTGTGGAAGGATTCATTGCCATCTACAAAACAAATTAAGTTCAAAAATCAGTATTTTCGATAATAAATCCTTAAGAAATCAATTACCCAATGTTTATCAAATAAACAATTAATTTCATTAAGGCTAGGATCCAATTGACATACAATCATTTCATCAGTTGATCTGCTAGAAATGATTGCACTCAAAAGGTAAGTGACGAGCAGTAATTGCATTACATGTGCAATTCCTAGTAAGAATGGGACCTACAAATCACACTTGATTCATCAAGTGATTTGTAGTCATGTTTTGTCCCATCTTTTGTCACGGGTCAAGGTCTCACCGCTTAACTCGCTTTAAGTCGTCCAACCAAGAACGCGCAAATTTGTCCACCACTGTGTACCAGTGAGTGGGATTTGCCATGCAACTGCCATTTCACCACTGTGTACCAGCGAATAAAACAACAGCCACAAGTGTCCTTTACGAGTTGGGTGGCAATGACTTAAGTTTATTGGGTCAATCAATTTGATGTGTGATCAAAAAGTTATGTTTGAAGATTCATGCATATCTTCTAAACATAATATGTTTATAAAACTCATTTTTATTGCCTTTAAATACAAAAGAGCTCGGTAGCTCCATTCGAACGCACAAAGAAGCGCAAGGGCAAAGGTATGCGATAAACGCGATTTAAAAACCCGCCCTTTTAGGAGGCTAGCGCACTCCGACTTATACCTCTCTTAGAGTTTGTTCAAATGGGTGAGCCGGTGTATCTTTTGATTTTAGGGCACCAATTTTTATAAACAAAATCTTATTTCAATATATTTAGTCAAGTTTATTTTTCCAAAAACAATTTTGCACACAATTTTCATAAAAAGGCAAAATTAAACTTACTAAATTCACAACTTAACAATTAAGGTAATTAACCTATTTTGGTCACTATGGTATAAGATTGGCTCCTCTTTCACATGGAAAGAGACCACATACATCAAGTTGCCTTGATTGCGTAAGCCAAAATATCTATAACAAATTTATCTACCATAAAACAGGATGCTGATCTGGAAAATCCAGCAGCTTCACGACCAAATCTGGCCCTGAAGAAGGCCGAACTGGGCTTAGCACAAAACATAAAAGTTGTAGCCCTATGAGTCAAGCATCTACTGTAAAGATTCAGCTTCCAACTCCTTACGGTTAATTAGTTATGATTTTTTTAGTGAACTGGTGTCAAACAGAAACTTTCACAAAACATAATCACATTGTCACACAATTAATTATTCAATTATCTAGCATAATTAACCTAATGATCAAGATTTCATATCAATATATCTAAGTAATAATCATGAATAATTTGCATGAAAAATTCATGATTTTTACTTCTATTTAACAATTAAAAAATTAAAAGTACACCATATATACATGCAATTTATCACATAAACATGTAATTAATCAAAACTTGGATTAGGAACCCAAAAAAAAAAAAATTTTTTTTTTTTTTATTTTCTGGAAAATTTCGAACCATATATATATTAATAATATAGATATTATTTGTTTCTTATTTAAATAATGTAATTAAATTACAAAAACAATTTAAATATATATATATATCCGAAAATTTGAAGATCAAGACCCTAACCCCCCTTCAAGTTTTGATTTAATTGGTAATTAAAAACATACATAGTAGGCTCGTGATACCACTGTTGGGTTATATAACAATTTATCAAATCAAATCACAAAGCACGCAGCGGAAGATAAAACCTATGTAGTTAATTAATCAACCAAGATAGAAAACGTGTACCTTAAATTGATGAGAATAAGTCAAGAAACTTTATAAAAGTTTAAAATAAACTTCTCTACGATTGCACACACGACACGTGAATGCACGTATGCTAGTACTTGATCACGAAACCCACAAACCCGTTGTGTATAATATTCCCTTAAGTCAAACTTCAAATCTCAAAATCCCTTTTGATTGAAGCTTACGGTCGAAACCAAAATCTCTAAAACATCACCACCATTAATGCAAAGAGTATATAAATAATTGGTATATGTGATCTACGTATGAAACAAAATCAATACATAGATATAGTTGGTTTTGTTCGACCGAACCAAGAAAGAGGGAGATAGAGGAGAAGAAGAAGTAAAGAGGGCTTTTCCTTTTTCCTTTTTATATCCAAAACCCTTTTCGTATTTGACATAGATTAGGATTCGTATTAGATATAAACTAGGATTAGTATATAAGAAAACAAGTTAAACTTAATGAGTTAAAAACTCATTAGTTAAAACCGGCCCCCTTTATTATATAATTAGGAAACTTCTAGAATCTCCTAATTACAAATTAAGCCTTCCTTAACTAACGCCGTTAGCTAGTAACCGTTAGTTTTTAACGACCACTCGTTAATTGAAATCGTGATCATATTAATTAAATACATTAAATATATTAATTAATATTAAATACATTTGTGTCGAGACGTGTGACCCCGTAGGCTTAAATCATTTCTGGACATACGTTCATTTCTACGTGATCATATACTAACAGATTTGACTCATACACGTGAGTTTTACTCGTTTTAAAAACTGACACAGAATCATTTTTGCTGAAAGATCAGCATGACGACCCTGAATTCAAAAATTCATAACTAGAGTTCTACTTCGTCTTTTTAACCCATTCCAGTGGCAAAATTTAACTAACACAATAAGCTACATTTTCTTTTTAGGACTCAACAAGTGAAAATTCTGTCATGAGGGTGTTTAACTCGTTTGAAGGTCGGGGTCAGAATCTGCCCAGTTTTTGTTCACACAAGTATTCATCAAAGTCTTCATGCAACCCAACTAAAACCCTAAATTTGATTAATTTACAAGAACCCTAACTTGCATAGAATCAATTTAACTCAATTCAATAAAACCCCCAAATTTCCCAATTCAATTTAATAGCAAGAACCCTAATTCCTAAAATAATTAAAACTAGAATTACTAAGATAATTACCTTATTGTTTCAAGAACAAAGATCAAGACTTCAAGCCTTAATTTCTCCTCCTTCTTCCTCAAAATTTCGGCCACCACCATTTAGACATATACTCTAGCTTTTCAATTTCTTAGATGTTATAAAATTGTTGTTGTTATTAATCTTTGATGGAAAAATTGAATTGTTTAGAAGATTAAACTTGGAATTAGATTGAAGGATAAGAAGAGTTGAGAAGATTTGAGAATAAGAAAGTTGGGTGGGAGTGATATGGTGGTTCAACAAAGAGAAGGTGCTGGCATCCTTCCTGCTTGCCACGCCTTTTTCAAATTAAAAAGGGTAAAATACCCGCTAACCACTAAAGTTCCAACTAAATTAACCCCATAGTCAAAAATAAAATACTAGGAAATTATTTTAATGTTAAAACTATAATAAAGGTTTATTTTATTTGCTTTAAAATTTCGGGATGTTACATATAAATAAAACTTTAACCCATTTTGAATGTTAGATTTTAGAGTTAAATGCAAGAATGGTCCCCGTGGTTTGTCATTTTTTGCAACGGCAGTTTTTCTCTTGATTTTTTAACAACCGTGATCCCTGAAGATATGTTTCAGTTGCAACGGTGGTCCTTCACTAACGAAACCGTTAATTAGTGTCGTTAAGTATCCTATGTGAGTAGCACATGAGGTAATAATCTCCTTCCACCTACACAAATAGAGGGGTGTTCAAAAGTATCCGTATCCGAACCATGATCTGAAAATCCGATCCGATTTTTCTGTAAAGTTGGATACCGTAAATTTCGGATTCAAATTTGGATTGTGATTTTTGAAAAATTTCAGATATTTTGGTAAACTTCAATATCATTTTTTTTAATTTAAAAATCTCTGAAATTATCGAAAAAGCGTGGTTTCAATATCCAAAATATTCTAAAACTTACGAAAATATCCAAAACGTTAGTCCCAATATCTGATAATACGAAAATATGTATCATATTTATTTTTTTTCAAAATTCGGATATACTTGGGATATTTTTTTATAGGTTACTTGTTTTATTCTAAATTCGGATCAGTAATTTTGTATAGTGGATTCGAATATCCGAACACATATCCAAAATATTGGATATCCAAAATATCCAAAACTTTCAAAATAAGATAGGCATAATATCCCTTTTGGATGTCCGAAATTAAGGCATATCTTATCTTGAAATTTAGGATATACGAATTTCGAATATCCAAATTTTTCAAAATTCTTTACCTGAATCCAAATCCGAAATTTAAGATATCCAAAATTCGAATATCAGACATTTCAAATAACATCGGATTATATTTTTAAATAACGTGTTTGGATAAATATACTTTTTAACACCCTTATGTTTGTGCAGGTGGAAGGACATTAATACCTCTCACGTGCTACTTACATGGAAAACTTAACGACACTAATTAACGATTCTGTTAGTGAGGGACCACCGTTGCTAAAAAATCAAGAGTGGGACTGCAGTTGCAAAAAGTGACAAACCACGGGACCATTCTTGTATTTAACTCTAGATTTTAATTAGGGGGCTGTTTTGAGCACCCTCTCATCCAACATAGTTTAGATATAGGACAACAATGAGACCACTGTAAAATATAAAAAACTGGAATTTTTTTTTGTCTATATTCCTCTTTTTATCCATCTTTTGTCCAACCCTATACACACTATCTTTGATGTATGCATATGCACACACATATCAAGATATTGCTTTCTCTATTCATCTTCATCACCACCGCACCTCTTACAAAAAGAATATTACTATTTGTGTAGATTTGGATATGAATACAGATATAGATCTATATATATACAAAAAAAAACCGGGCCAAATCCAAAAACAAAAAATTCATGACTGTCAATCAGAGCCATGTATATGCAGAGGCTTAGATGATGATGATGGTTTACAAAGTAAAAATATGGTGTTTGGTGGATGAAAAATACTGTGTTCCTAATCTTCTTATATTGTTCTTTTTTTTTCTTCCTTAGATATGCAAGATGTTATTGATGATAATGATGATAATCTAAGATTCAGAATTTTTATTTTACTTTTGATGCTTGGTGATGAATAGAAAAATGGAGCATTTGCATCATGTTTGGAGGCTTGTATCAAAACCTGCTGGGCAAGTAGTGTAGTAATGTAATGTAGTATCCAACTTTGGTAAGTACAGGGTAGAAGGGTAGATTATAAAATTAGAAAAGTTAAAAAGAAACAGAACACATGAAGGACCACAAGGACCACACTACATTGAACTGAAGAGGTACCCATACGATGTACGGATTGACTATATATCTTATGATTATTTCTTTCATAAAGTAAATCGTATTTGAACATGCTCCATTATATGCATTAAATACTGTTAACATATTAAGTATTTGTATAAAATATTAATTAAATAAAAAATTAATTAATTATTTGTGCTATTAAAAAAGTAGGATTCTTTTATATAGATTTAGAGAGTCAAGTATCGTTTCAATAAAACATAATTTATTAATCAAAAGAGGCTCAATTATGTTTTAATATATTGACATTTGGTAGATAGAATGGATATATATCTGGAGAACCAAAAATTAATAATGTTTGAAGAAAAGTCATATATGTTTTCATATATGTATGAAAGTAAAGTAAAGAGTAAAGATGCATAGTATCTTACTGTATATGTGGCACGTAACAACACCTTAAATTACAAATAACTAATTTTTAAATTAGTGGATATAAATTACTCATATTAATTGTAACACCCCAAGCTAAGGCTCAGAATATCACGGAAATCATATAGCACAAGGTGGAATTAATGTAGAACATGAACTAAATGCAATTATAGGATTCAGTGAATCCATACAGTAAGTTAAGCAAGAATCAAAATACATAAAGAACAAGTCATCATCAAAGATTACAACAGAACATCAAAAGATGGCTAACGGTTCTAAGTACGATGCAAAAGAAGGCAAATGGATCCTTGATCCATATAAGTCCAAGTCCGGGTTCAACAGCAAGCTAACAATCAAAATCCACGTCCCGGATTACTCTGAATACCTGAAAAGTGTACTAAGCATAGTCAACACAAGGTTGGTGAGTTCGCAGTAATGGTCCATAAGAAACCCTCGTCAATAATCATAATATACGAGTAGAGGCAAAACATGACTTACAGTGAGCCTCTATGAACAACACAACAACATCCACCACAAGATTACACACAACAAATAAAACGCGTAATAAACATTATACCCAGGTAACGTACGTAACATCAATTCAAAACAGGTATCATATCCTCTTCAGTGGGATAGATACACAACATAAGTCATATCCTCTTCAGTGGGATAGATACACAACATAAGTCATATCCTCTTCAGTGGGATAGATACACAACATAAGTCATATCCTCTTCAGTGGGATAGATACACAACATCCATACATCACAAGTCCATCAATCATCAAACATCAAACTAAAGTAAACTATACGCACATACACTTAGGAGGATTCTACTTTCTTCGAATCCTAGATGCTTATATATAGGGTCACCCGCAGCCTTCCCACCACATCTAGAACCCAACGAAGGCATAACCGACTTCCATGTATGCACGTCTATCCTAGCAGTAATAATAATAATAATAACAATAACCATAAAATAATACATCACAATCCCTTACTAAGATCCATTAAACGTAACCAATAATCCATTATTCCATCGTTCAATCAATCATTCAATCGTCAAACATTAATTCATAAGTTCGTCAATACAACGATAAAGGTATGCTTGAGTGCGTATCACACAAATCAAGTATAACGAGTCGTACATGTTCATTCCAACCATAATTCCTGAATTCATCGCTTTCTCTAAACAGCGCGTACATATACCTTGGAGGATTTTACTTTCTTCAAGTTCTAGATGCTTATGTATAGGGTCACCCGCAGCCTTCCCACCACATCTAAGACTCTTTGGAAGTAAAACCGACCTCCATATATGTACTTCTATCCTAATACCTTACAATGACACAATCACATTCGTAAATCATCACACAGTCAATCAAATCAACCAAACAATCCAACAAACACGTATATGTACACTTTTCAGCCCGAATCTCTATTGAGTAGGGGGCTACGAAACTCACCTTGATCGGCAAAGAAGCTTAAGTCGCGTAAATGAAAGATTAATAGCGAGTATTGGGCCCCACGCGTCCACAACCTATCAAAGCATGTCATATAGACAGTCAATCAAATCAACCAAACAATCCAACAAACACGTATATGTACACTTTTCAGCCCGAATCTCTATTGAGTAGGGGGCTACGAAACTCACCTTGATCGGCAAAGAAGCTTAAGTCGCGTAAATGAAAGATTAATAGCGAGTATTGGGCCCCACGCGTCCACAACCTATCAAAGCATGTCATATAGTACAAGGTCAACTCTATAATCATAAACAAGTTGGTTCCTTAAGTTTAAGTCGAGTCACGAACCCACAATTACTTCTTTAACATAACCGAGTGTGAAACGTAACACTTTGACCCGAAATTTTTAGAAACGGATTAAGAATCATACAAAATGAGTGTTACTACAAGAAACTAGACTCTCTTACGATTCCAACGATAGGTCATATGACTTATTTGGACTTACGGATCAAAAGTTATTAACGTTGGAAAATTGACGCGCGCGAATGTCCAGAATGAATCCACTGCGCCGCAGTGGGGCAGAGCCAAGCCACTGCGCCGCAGTGGGCCAAAACAAAGCATGCGCCGCAGTGGGAACCAAGCCACTGCGCCGCAGTGGGGCAGAGCCAAGCCACTGCGCCGCAGTGCCAGAATGAATCCACTGCGCCGCAGTGGGGCAGAGCCAAGCCACTGCGCCGCAGTGGGCCAAAACAAAGCAGAATGGGCAGTGGTAATCCACTGTGCCGCAGTGGGACTAGGCCCCTCCACTGCGCCGTAGTGGGACAATTCCCAGCACCAGCACCAGCAGCCCTAAGTGCAGAAAACGAACCAAAACCCCCAAAATTCGACCCAAAGCATACCAAAACGATTTGTAAGAGCTTGAAACTCATTTTGAAGCTTAACTAAGTGCCATTAAACATAAATACACATAACCCATTACAAATTTTCATTCCAAAACATCAAGAACACTTCCAAATCATTCAACCCAAACCAAAACCCTAATTTAACCCTAATTCCATTTCGACCCGATTCAAGACTTGTAAATGTACGAGATGACTAAAAATGAGTAAACTAACATAAATAGAAGTAAATGGGATGAATTAGACTCACCAAAACTTCCTTCTTGAGCTTCAACCCGAAATTAGGTCAAAAGGGTAAAATGCAAGAACCTCCACCTTTGATTCTTCAATAAGACGATAATGAGGTATAGATGACGATGATTCTAGTGTTATTTCAGCTTCAAAACACCAATCGATACTAGAAAGAAGAAGAAATGAAATGGGTTTTGGTCTTGCCTTTTACTTGAGAGAAGGAGAGAAAAAGAGAAAGATAAGAAATGAAAGGGGAAGAAAGAGATAAGGGGGGGGGGAATGGGTCATTGGTGGCTGGTGGGTCATGGACTACCCACGGACCGACCCGTTTCTCTTCTCTAGCCAATTTACAATCGTTACACATTTGAACACCGATCAAAACATAATATCGACCCGAGTATAACACATTGTCATTTAATTCACAAAACGACCCAAATAATTCATTAACTTAAATTGTTAGTCATATTACACGAAAAGTCAACGGGTCAAAACTCACGGATGTTACATTAATTTAATAAAATATATAATAGATATATTTAATTAAATAAGGTTATTGATAACTATATACATATATAAAAATTAAGAAACTTATATAAGTTCTATAATTAAAAGATGACACGTGTCATTCAAATGACGTGCCAATTGTCGTTTAAAAGATGTTACACTCATGTTTTATTTTATTGGTAGATGCGAAAATTAATAATCTACATTAATAAATTAATTTAAATTTATATATTATCTTTTATTTATTTTTTAAGATATCTTCATTCACATTTTTACATCAAAAAATTATATATTCTATTTTTATAACATATCTTCATTAACATCTTTACATCAAATACTTTTATATCAATTACTTTTGCCATCAAACTGTCTTCACCCCACCACCGCCGCATTATGCAAGTACACCCCTAGTAAACTTAATTAATGAGAAATGGTAATTGTTAGGGTAAGGATTCGATGAATAAGACTTAGTCGTTGAAGTAAGTCATAATCGACTAGCCAACGAGTCCATATCAGATTTGGACTTTATCATTATCCTTGTGTAAGCCAAAAACGGAAAGCATTTGAAAGAACAACATTACGAATACTCACATAGCATTGTTACAACTGTCGTATGACTCATTATTTTCTTCCATAGCAAATGTTTCAGTTACAAAAAGAGAAGGCATTCTATTTCATGTTAAAAATAAGGGTTAAGTGCACCGAAATGTAATTAACTAAGGACGAAAAGTTATTATGTGCATGAACTTACAGAACCTTTATTGTGTGCAAGAACCCGGCAAAATGTTTAAAGTAGCAGAAAACCGGAAAACGGGTTGTGTGGAGCCGGTTTTGTCACATAGATTGCACATGGATCAATACACTTTTACCACATATTCATTCTTGATGTTTCTCTCTCTCTCCCTGGCTCTGTCTCTCTTTCACCAACCATATCACCAAATCCTTTTTCTTTTTTCTTTTTTAATCTTTTTTTATCTATTAGTAATTATTTCTTTTGATGTATATTTTTCAAAGAAAAATGATTGAGATGATTATAGGTCCAAAATTCAAACCCAGATGATGATGATGTTCATTAAGGGATGGGGTGGCCGGAAATAATGGTGGTGATGAGAAGTGACGGCGGCGGCGGAGTGATGAGAAGCTGCCGAAATCAGCTCCCCATATTTATCTATCTATCTTAGTTTATTGATGATTTGTTAACAAAATAAAACATTTGGGTGGGTTTTGATTTTCCGGCCACCATCGTTATTCCGTTCATCACCGCAGCACCACCATCTTCGTCCACTTGTCACCTTCTCTTTTGTAGGTTTCGATTTATACAAATCTTTATCACTTTTTAAGCCACAATAATATATGGGTGTACGGGGTTTCGTTTTTATCATCAACTCCTTGAAGCCGATGAAACCCACTCCCAAATTTCACCACCGTTCACCACCTCTTAAAACCCTTCCCCAAATTATGGCGACGAATGTATATAAACATATTTTACATGGGTTTCAATTTGGAAGTTTGCTTGACTTAGTTCATGGATTATCAAATTCATGGATTGTCGATCAGATATAATCACATATATTTGTATAACTAGTTTTCAATGAAACTGACTTTCATTAGTGAGGTGATGATTGGGTTTTGTTCTGTTAAACTGACTTTGGTTGTTTGGTACAGAATATGTTTTGTATAGATGTATATTTCATAATATTTAATCAAATAATCCGCCACGTAAGCAAAAAAACGTTGAAAAGTCAAAAGGGTGACCGGCTAATGTAATAGCAGGTCATTCGTGCATACTATATATTTTTTTTTTAAGTTCATGCACGCAATAAAGGTTCTGTAAGTTCATGCACACAATAACTTTTCGTCCTTAGTTAATTACATTTCGGTGCATTTCATGTTAAAAATAAAAACAAGACAAGGCATCAGTTACATAATGTTAGAGCTAACGGGAGATCGACAACAACTATTATGTCAACATCCATATCTCAATTGTGTTGCTTGATTTCTCCTCCTATAAAAGGCAAAACAATGTAACTTATTTAGTGTGTTTGGTCACAGAGAGAATCACTAAATGTGTTTGTATTTATATAAGTTGTAAAATTGTTAAGATTTGTGTTTGTCAAAAACTTAATTAACAATTATTTCCTTTTTATGTTCTTGTTTGTTAAGTGAAAATCGATCATGTATTTGCTGTTTAATCAATATTATTAGATATGATTAAACTTGTTTAAATCCTTTCTTTATCTTTAATTAAAGTTTAACAAATTTAAGTTTAACATTAGTTGTTAATGAAAATCGTGCGACGAACTTGTTGACTTACAGTCTTCACTATAGAAGATATCATAAATAAAAATTACTCATTATTTCAAGATTCTGTTAATTAACTTAATGGGTTTGATAGAGATGTCAATATGAAACACTACTAGAAAAACAGCTATTTATGACCCGCAATGCGCGTCATAAATGGCTCAGATGACGCGCAAATGCGCGTCAAGGAAGGACCGGGTCATAAATTTTCATGACCCGCATTTGGGCGTCATCCGTCTATGACGCGCACTTATGACGCGCACTTATGACACGCATTTATGACCCTTTTTTATGACGTGCGTTTTTGCGCGTCATAACCTATTTTTTTATAAAAAAAAATAATTTTTTTTCAGTTCCTAATTTTCTATTAAATGAGAATTAAAAACCTGATAATACAAAATTAAAAACACAAATATCAAAATAACGCATTTCATATATATATATATATATATCAAAACAATGAGGTTAATTCAAGTACTAATTCACAATAAGTCACAAGTTAATTCACAATAAGTCACAAGTTATACATGAAAGTATACATAAGTACAGTAGGCTCAGCAACACCTAAAATCAACAACGGTTGACCTCCAATGATAGAATGTATGATTCCACATATTGCAGTCGAAGCCAATGTTAAATTTGACTTTCAAGAAATGATTTCTGTTCAAGAGCCATGCGGAGTTCTTCTGCAACTTCATCTAGCTGCTCCTTGACATATTCATGTTCTGCCTTGGTTTTCTCTAATGTTTCATCAGCTCAGACCACATCGCATCACTACTCTTGTGTTACTATATGTAGATTAGAATTGGTTCATAGTTATGTAATTTCATAGATTATTACAATTAGAGCTATAATGAGGTTAGAAAATCAGCCTATAATCTTTCCTCAGATTGTACAGCTGTAGCAAGAAACATTTAGAATATAATTAGCCTAGAATCTCTCTTTGGATTGTAAGAGTTGTAGACAGATTGTAACAAACACAGATTCGAGTTCTTTATGTTGAAGCATCTTGTAAAGGTAGCATATAGACCTGAACACCAGAATAATGAAGGATTATATTAAAATAGCCTTATATTGAGACAAGGACTCGAACTTTACCCTGCGTTTGGCCTCATTAAGCATCTTTTTCTGCTTTCCTGCGCCTGATAGACTCTTCAAATGCATCTCGTTTTGAATTGTCTGCCTCTGCCATGGCTTGTGCAAGCTGATCATAAAGCTCATCATTCATACCGCTTTCCTGCTATAGTTCATACAGACTCTTAATGAATAATCAACTTAAGCCACTTACAATAGCAAGGCATAAATGAGTTAACAAGATGTATAAAAAAGAGTTTCACATACTATTACACTGGAAGGTGACAGATGGTGAATGTCCTCTTTGAATTCACGCACTACACCGTGATCTTATCCAACTTCACTATCTTCACTTAAAGCATATGAAAGTGGTCCTTGACCATCCATCACTTCACTGGAACCAGTAGATATTCGTGAACCAGATAAGGGGCTTCTCTGTGAAATCCCACTCCATTCATTAGAGACGAGTCCAGGATTTAGTCTAATAGGAGGAGTTGACTCAACGTTAAAATTAGGTAATGAGGTTATTCTGGTTCCACAATTGTCAGACGTGACTCTTCGGTAATTCTGAGGCGGACTATCGGGCTGTAATCTAGCATTTACTCTTTCACTCAGAGATCTTGGAATCAAAGAACTTTGTCCAGAATCAGAGTGTGTATTTGGTGAGAGTGACAGAGCTGACCCTGAAACACCAGGTCCACCCAACCTGCCTTGCCTGCATTTAGGTAGTATTATCGTTAGTTTCAGAGTATACTCAATTAACTTCAGATCAATAACCATACTTGTGGCCTATATAGTTCTGATGGATGTTCAGTCGTTTCTTTTCAGAACACACTTATTGCCCTCAAAAGATTTCCCGGATAGGCTCAGCAAACTTCCTACTGTAAATATCGAGCTTACAACTATGGATCTGACTAATGAATTAGAGAAGTTTTATTTATAAGTAAATAAACTGAAATGAACAAAACTGAAATGAATCAAATACCTTCAAACTCTCGAACTACTACTCCTATGGATGTATCTGATCCTGTGGGATTCTGCAAAAACCAATTAAACTTTATCAGAACTTTAGCAAAAACAAATTAAACGTGCACAATTATATAAACCACAATCAAGATAGCACTGTGAAGTATGAACCATTGAAAAAGAACACAAAAGTGACATCTTAACAGATGAGATGATTGTCCAGTCAAGCAGGTCATGTAAAAGGCCAAAACATGTTCAGGTTTCATAACGCCGTTTCTAGTATGGGATAAACAGGGAGGGTCTGATTAGGCTGACAGCTTTAACATCGTCACACTTGTTACAAGGTAATTTGGTCTAAGACACACACTTAACATTTAGCATTATCATTACTACAATTAAGACTCATCATTATTGTCAAAATATTAGCAAAAATCATTCCAATTTCTATCCATATCATTAAGCTGAATACACTCAACGAAGTTGTAGGTTGTCAAAACATTTACAATAAATAATATAATATCCTATAAAAATCATAAGCATAGCAAACCCTAAAATTTAACAGATTAACTATACCAACAACAACAACAAACACTAAAATACTTAAAAATATATTAAAAACCTAAAGCCTAAAACCTACTGAGCTGAATAAACAAATCTATAAATACATTATCTGTATATACATACATATAAAAGCTTAGGTTTTTCGATAGGTAAACTAGAGAAAAAAATTGACCTGCGCGAACACGTGATTCGAGTTCTTTATGTTGAAGCATCTTTTTCCGATACTCGGCGGCGGTATGGCGGCGTACCGCATCTTCGCCTTTTTTACTCGCCATCGGAACATTGATTGATTGACTGATCTATTGATATATATAAGGAGAGAATAAGAATTATACAAAAAACCAAAAACCATATCAATTACTAATTAGTGGTAATAAGAAGTATTCATTAGTAAATAGAGGGAGAGGAGCAAATACCTTGTGGTGGTCGGATTTGGTGGCGATGGTGGAGGTGAACAGAATGAGAGAAAGAGGTGAAGAGAATGAGAAGCAGAAAGAGAAAAAGGGGAATGAGAGAAAGGGGTAAAAGAAAGAGGGATATACAACTATTTTGATTTTGGGGAAAATTTTGGGCGGGATATAATGAAAAGTTAAAAGGTCACGGGAGGAAAAAAATTGGAAACTTAAATTTTAACAGATTATGACCCATATGTTATGACGCTTCTGAAAACGCGTCATCCATTTACTCGTAATGACCCTTATTTTATGACTTCTCACTTTGCGCGTCATCTATTAGCGTGGGTCATAAAAAGCGGGTCAATGATAGCCCTGTTTCTAGTAGTGTCATAGTTGTTTGTTAACTATAGTTTTTAACGCCTTAGTTAACGTGCTTAATATACTTGTACTTTTATTATAAAATTTAGAATACGTACATTTGAAATGAAAATAAATAATATTTTTATGCACTTTAACTAAGACTATATTTAGCATCTTTGAAAATTATATGCATCAATTATGTGCATATTAGCATGTAAGTCAGTTAAACTTTCCTGTTAGATAACATATATTTATTGAAATCTTTATCTATACTATTTAATAAAACAAACCACCCATTTTTTTCCCTTAAACTTTCTGTCTTTGAAAAACCAAAAATACTCTTCTCCTTTATTCACTAATTTAAACATCTCCATCTAATGTAGCTATAATATCCTTAATGAAATAATTTACAATATAGATCTCCCTATCTATACTTCTATACTATCTAATAAAACAAACCACCCATTTTTTCCCCTTAAACTTTCTGTCTTTGAAAAACCAAAAATACCCTTCTCCTTTATTTATTAATTTAAACATCTCCATCTAATGTAGCTATAATATCCTTAATGAAATAATTTAAAGTATAGACCCCCTATCTATACTTACTATCTAATAAAACAAACCACCCGTTTTTTTCCTTAAATTTTCTGTCTTTGAAAAACCAAAAATACCCTTCTCCTTTATTTATTAATTTAAACATCTCCATCTAATGTAGCTATAATATCCTTAATGAAATAATTTAAAGTATAGACCCCCTATCTATACTTACTATCTAATAAAACAAACCACCCGTTTTTTTCCTTAAATTTTCTGTCTTTGAAAAACCAAAAATACTCTTCTCCTTTATTCACTAATTTAAACATCTCTATCTAATGTAGCTATAATATCCTTAATGAAATAATTTACAGTATAGATCACCAACACTTAAAATAACTACAATACCACATTTAACATCAATTACTTTTACATTCACCACCATCGTCGCCCCCATCACCGTCCCCACTCCCGCCCCCACCACCATCACCACCACCACCTCCGCCATCACTACCCCACCGCCGCATTGCGCGGGCATAAGTCTAGTATGAAAAAAATAAATTAAATACATCTAATGCAAATACCAAATTTATATATTGACAGCTCTAGGAGATCATTACCAAAGCCTTTATAAATTTATAAAGTGGTATAAGAAAACCCATGTCGAAAGATATTTTTTTCCATCAATAACAAGATCATCAACGATGTTAGTGGGTAGACGAATGCTGAAGGCCTCGTTCTTTTTCACAGATCTGTTAATTGTTTCATCATTTCCATTCATCAGTTCTGTCACACGGGGTATTACATCGTAAGAGGAAGTCATCAATCCGGTTTCGTTCGTTGTTGCTGCATCACTTGCACTACTTGGTCCATTTCATCCAATACATGGACTCTAAACTCGATAACTGAAAGGTGCATTACTTTATGATCCTAAATCAAACTACAACTGATCAAAAATTAAGTTCTCCTCACAAATCAATATCATATATTTTAACAGAACTCGTCATCCAAACACAACAGATCGAAGAAAAATAAGGACGTGTAAAGCGTGTACAATGAAAACCACAGACCATCTTGAAGGTGTTGGTGGAACTATCAAAACCGAGACATTATTATTATCAAGAACACAAACACACACTCAGACTACGAAATGTCCAATGGGAAAGCAACTCTAAAGGATTGTTTGCATACGAAAAGGAATTAGTAGCAATAACCAATGCCTGGGACATATTGGAATGTTAAAACCTCAGATCGATAGTCACTTTTAAATTTGTTTGAGCAAAAAGTTACAGCACCAACACAACAACGTTCTACATTACAAAGGACTTCTAATAACGTACGTACTAGCTTTCTTAATAAACATAGTTGAGATTGAAACTGTATCATAAATGCCAGGGCTAGTAAAAGCTTTTTGGCAAAGAAAGAAGCATAATAGCCCATCTACAACGGAAATGATATAAGTTTCTTAATTAATAAACATAGTTTAGCAAATACTGTAATGATTTGGATCAATACCATTTACGCATAGAAAGCAAACTGCTTCGATACATTTGAATATTGTAATAATTTTCTACTTCACCTGGATCATCTTCTGGACCAGCCAGGCTATGGAAACTGTCATTTTTCGGTCTGTAAACAACCAATTGCGACGGACCTTTTAGAGCATTTGTCATCAATCTTTTGATTAATATGTCTCCGTCTTTGTTCCAACAACCTATAACATTACTGACATAATAATAAGGCTGCTTAAAGACACAGTGTTTGATCCATTGATCTTCATGCTTCAGTATCCACACTACCACCTCTTTATCACCATCAGGCCTATAAATATTATGATACACGAATCCGACTTCTCCATTGAGATCAACCAACTTCATGTAGAACCTAGCCACTGCTTTTTTTGGAAGGTCAGTCAACCCGAATTTCTCTTTCTTCATGTCAAGCCAAACTAAGTTCTCCCCATGGCCAGGGTCCTCACGCGCATACCAATGCAAGCGTCCATTAGCATAGACGGCTCTCCCACGAATGTCGTACTTATACGGCACTTGGGGTATCTCTCGCCACGAGTCAGTGCCCAAAATATGCACCTTCACTCTATTAGTATGATCAAGAACACAGACCATCTTGAAGGTGTTGGTGGAACTATCAAAACCGAGACATTATTATTATCAAGAACACAAACACACACTCAGACTACGAAATGTCCAATGGGAAAGCAACTCTAAAGGATTGTTTGCATACGAAAAGGAATTAGTAGCAATAACCAATGCCTGGGACATATTGGAATGTTAAAACCTCAGATCGATAGTCACTTTTAAATTTGTTTGAGCAAAAAGTTACAGCACCAACACAACAACGTTTACATTACAAAGGACTTCTAATATCGTGCTATAGCTTTCTTAATAAACATAGTTGAGATTGAAACTGTATCATAAATGCCAGGGCTAGTAAAAGCTTTTTGGCAAAGAAAGAAGCATAATAGCCCATCTACAACGGAAATGATATAAGTTTCTTAATTAATAAACATAGTTTAGCAAATACTGTAATGATTTGGATCAATACCATTTACGCATAGAAAGCAAACTGCTTCGATACATTTGAATATTGTAATAATTTTCTACTTCACCTGGATCATCTTCTGGACCAGCCAGGCTATGGAAACTGTCATTTTTCGGTCTGTAAACAACCAATTGCGACGGACCTTTTAGAGCATTTGTCATCAATCTTTTGATTAATATGTCTCCGTCTTTGTTCCAACAACCTATAACATTACTGACATAATAATAAGGCTGCTTAAAGACACAGTGTTTGATCCATTGATCTTCATGCTTCAGTATCCACACTACCACCTCTTTATCACCATCAGGCCTATAAATATTATGATACACGAATCCGACTTCTCCATTGAGATCAACCAACTTCATGTAGAACCTAGCCACTGCTTTTTTTGGAAGGTCAGTCAACCCGAATTTCTCTTTCTTCATGTCAAGCCAAACTAAGTTCTCCCCATGGCCAGGGTCCTCACGCGCATACCAATGCAAGCGTCCATTAGCATAGACGGCTCTCCCACGAATGTCGTACTTATACGGCACTTGGGGTATCTCTCGCCACGAGTCAGTGCCCAAAATATGCACCTTCACTCTATTAGTATGATCAAGAACACAGACCATCTTGAAGGTGTTGGTGGAATTATCAAAACCGAGCCCTTTCCCTGATATTCTTTCATGGCCTGGCCTGTTGAGTCGTGGCAAGTCGTGGCAATCCTTAGTTAGAGGATTGATCACTACAAAAGTGGTGCCACGATTACGACGACGGTGTTCATGTCGTATTAAAGTGATGAGCCCGTGGCAATTACCTTGTATTGTACGCTCCATGTTTTTTGAATTTCTTTTTACTAGAAATCTAGAAGACAAATCCCTTTTCACCTGTACACCGTCTGCTGTAATACGTAAAAAACTGAGCACGGCCACTCGTTGATGGAATTGATTAATACGTTTGATTTCAGCAAGATGCAAGGGTTTGGGTTCTCCTTTGACATGATGATCGATCATGAATGTTTGCAAGGTGAGGATCATCGATGTATTTGTGCCATTGTTTGTATACGCACCGGAAACGAGCCAAAGATTCGATCGGAATTCTTGAAAAGATGTTATACAGAGTGTCTTCAGGCAATAAGTCGGCCATATTGAAGGTAACGCTAGGGTTTATGTTTCGTATAAGAATGAATTACTCCGTATTTGTTGATTTTTCGTACTTTAAATATATGTGTTAATTCTCCTAAGTTATCCTTCACATACAATTATAAATTATTACTTTTGCAATAATAAAGAAATTAATGGTTATCACTAAAAGAGATGTTTTTTTTGTAAAGTTATTTTATTAAATTAGTTTTTTTTAATTCTATACAGATTCAGTTTCCTTATTAGACTTAGAATTAAACTCTAACTCTTGGCTTATTAATACAAAAGACATTATAACCTTATTTGATTGATCGTTTTCTCATTAATAAATTGTCTATTTTTCTTTCTCAATCTTCAACTTCTATAACTTATATTACTTATAATAAGTTATTAACATGTAACATTTGTGAATTTTGACTTTAGTTGACCCGTTAAATATATGTACTTTTGACGTAATTGGTATTAATTAAATGTTATATGATCGAATTGCTTGTGTTATGATCGTGTTCAAGGTGTTTATGTGGATTTATGATCGTATGAGTAAATTATGTTCAAGGACTAGTCAAGGGTTGTTTGGTCGTTTTAGTTAGTGATTTAATGAAAGGTTCAAGATTTATTTATGGGGAAATCTAGTTAGTATTGTGTAAGAATGATCCATGGGTCAACCCATATCCTAAACCCAAACCCATGACCCAACCCAACCTTATCCCTTACACCCTACCCATCCTCCCAATCACTCATTTCCCTTATCTCTCTCTCTCTCTCTCTCTCTCTCTCTCTCTCTTCTTGAATGCAAGAATTCTTACATTTTTCTTACAACTCTCTCTCTCTAAATTTAATGCTATGAATTCAAGGTTTCAAATAAAATTAAGTTAGGGTTATTCATCTACATCACCATCTTAATTAACAACATATCTAAAGTTGGGGTTTCAAAGTGCAAGGATTCATTCAAAATCGGGTCAAATTCGGGTTTAACACTTGGAAGAAGATTTGGTAAGCTACTTGCATCTAAATTTCATCATTTTGTATCAATAAACTCATTCTAAGCCAAACCCTTCTCAAGTTCTTGGTAAAAGTCGGATTGGAGTTTCATCTAGGTCAAATTAGGGTTTCAAGTTGCCATTTGGGTCAAGAATACAATTAAAAGCTTGAAATTAATGTTTTGAAATGAAATTATGGAGTGGGTTATGCTCATTTATGTCAAAACATGTTATCTAAATTTTAAATGGGTCTTAAATCCTTCCAAAACCGAAATTAGGTCAAATTTAGGGTTCTTGGACTTTTGAAATGGGTCACATGCAATTTGGGTAAGACTTTGATGTAATGGAACGAATTCAAGTGATAATCCTTGTTAAAATATGTCTATGTAAGCATAATCATGTGTCAAAATGAGTCTTGAGCCTCTCCTAGTCGAAATTGAGTCCAAATTGGGGTTCTTGGAAGGTTTGGGTCGTGCTTAGCTTCAAAGTGAGTGTGCAGGAAGTTTTGGATGCAGACCTGGCGTAAGGTACGCCCCCTAGGGCGTAGCCTACGCCCCTCTCCATTTCTCATTTTTACTTTACGCCTAGAAGTGTCTGTTTACGCCCACCAGACGCTAGACCAGACGCCAAAACTGATAGATGCAAGCCACCGTAACTTACGCCAGCTTTGGCCGTAAGTTACGCCCCCTCATTTGTGAACTAGCGTAGGTTACGCCCCTCTATGGCGTAGCTTACGCCCCTCCCCTTGAGTCACTTTTCAGATTTTTTGTTCTAGCTCAACTTCTAAGGTTCTTGGATCGCATTGGGCTTTCTAGTGGATCGTTTCTTGGCTTCTCCTTTGTCTTGGTCGGGTGTCATGGGTCGTTGAAGTCGGGTGTCCACTTTTTACTCATAAAAGAATAAAAGGGGAATGGAAATGGTTATAATATATATATAAATATATATATGTAAATGTTAATATATTGATCGAATATGATAGGTGTTGAGCGTGTGGTCGCCAATCGACGCTTGTAGATCTATATTAACTTATCGTAGCCAAGCCAAGGTGAGTTCGTAGCCCCTTTTCTCGTATGACTTTGGGGTGAAAAGTGTACTTGTGATCGTTATATGCTCGTTTAATTGTCGTATCAAGGTATATAT
The DNA here is from genome assembly GCA_034093135.1 of Erigeron breviscapus. Taxonomy (NCBI): domain Eukaryota; kingdom Viridiplantae; phylum Streptophyta; class Magnoliopsida; order Asterales; family Asteraceae; genus Erigeron; species Erigeron breviscapus. The sequence goes on from CM067169.1 coordinate 69,464,088, forward strand.
GTGTTCGTTATGTTCCTATGCATGATTCTCTTGGCTAGTTTATCAAGGTTATATGCTTGTTTGAAATGTGAATCAAGGACGTATGATGTCTTGGCTAGTTTATCAAGGCGTATGCTCGTTTGAATTGTGTATCAAGGATTGTATGTTTGTTTGGCTAGTTATCAAGGTTATGTGTCGTTGAATGGTGAATCAAAGTTGTATGATTGTATATGTTCGTATCAAGGTTATGTGGCTCATTAAATGATCCAATCAAGGTTTCAAGGCTTGGTGATCGTTTAACGATCCCAATTATGAGATCATTTAATGAACCAATCAAGGTTTCAAGGTTGTGTGATCGTTTATCGATCCAAATCAAGGTTTCAAGGTTAAACGGTTGTTATCCCGACACTTGTTTCTTATAGTCAAAACCTACGAACTCACCAACTTTATTTTGACGCATTTTAGTACACTTTTCAGGTAACCAAGTGAATCAAAGACGTGAAGGATGATTGCATTGCATGTGATAAGATTGAGCTTGGACTTTTGTGAATCCGTGATTCATTGCACCCGTTTGTGGGTTATGCCTAGGATCGTTAGCCATCATTTGATCCATTTTTTTGTAAACTATTGATGGTGTTTTGCTCCCTGTGCATTATTTGATTCAAATTTGTATTTGGTACTTGAAATATGTATGGATTGCTCAATCCTTGAATGCATTTAGTTGTCTCTACTTAATTTCCATGTCACGCTCAGCTTTTCTATTAATGCCCCATGTTTCCGCCTTGTTGGGGTGTTACAGAATGGTATCAGAGCCTGGTTGTAGATAATTAGGTGGAATGACCTAGACTATGACCATTGCATAAACACTTCATATTTAGCTTGCATGATAGAAGATTATGTGTGCAACGTGATTTGGTTGGAATGTGTGGATTTGTTTGATCGGAGTTCGTAGGGTTTTGATAAACTTAGTAATTGATGATCGTAATAGTGTCGGGATACACCGTAAATTGTTGGATCGTGGTGATGAATGTTGATGTGTGGAATCTTAGAATCATTTATTAATTGTCTCTAGCAAAGTGAAACGATGGCATTGGAGGAAGTATGACATTTGGTAATCATAGAGGAGCCTGATCAATGAATCTATGATTACCCTATGTCATATGGAAGTTAATGATCTCGTGGATTGCGCATTGCGGATGAGGTATAGTAGGAAACCCGGTGTGTCTAATGAGTGTTGGTTAGGTGGAGGGTTAGCCGATGGTACACCCTGTATACATACCCGACCAATACTTAGAGGACATAACGGAACCGAGTCCTGACATCCATTCAATATATTAACGGTGTGGAGGGTTAGCCGCTGGTACACCCTGTATACATACACCTTTAATGTAGTGAATGTTGAGGTTAGATTCGGACTATGCTTAACCCGCCTTGTTATGACTTGACCCTTTGATATGATGTTAATTGATTTGTGATTGTATTGTTGATTGTGAATTGTATGATCGATGAAGCCTTAGATTATTGCCATGATAATATCCCCGTAGAGATAATCATATTCTTGTAATGATGTAGAAGGATTTGATGTAGAAATTGTGTGTTACTTGAAGGTCGGTTTTGATATTCGTGTGTGAATCGTGAGACTTAACTTGTTAATCTAACACGTGTGTTCAGGAAAGATGGTTAGACCAAGGAGAGTTAACACTAACTATAGGCATCAGAATGAAGAAGAAGAGCCGATTGTTCAAGAGAATGAAGGTGGAAATCGTGGCGGTAGAGGTGGTAGAGGAGGTAAGGGTAATCGTGGAGGTCGTGGTGGCCGAGGTGGTCGGGGTGGTGCCAATCCACCAGTAAGAACCGAGGTCATCACTCAAGCTCTCAATGATCTTATGCCGGAACTTGTGGCCCGAATCTCGGCGGCCATGGATAGGAATGAACAAGAAGAACCGGAAGATGAAGCGGTTCATGTTGAAAATGAGAATGAGAATGCGAATGCGGATGGGGAAGATGTTTTTGTCCAACCAAGAAACAACAATGCTTACCGTCAAGGTTGTATTTTTAAAGATTTCAAGGCTTGTGGAGCTCCGGAGTGGAAGGGTGAAGGTGGAGCCACCGGTTGTTTGGAGTGGCTAGAAAAGATTGAATCCGTGATCCCTAGAAGTAGATGTACTCTTGACCAAAGAGTTTACCACGCCACCGGCATGTTAGGTGGTGATCCACTTGAATGGTGGAACCTTGAAATAGACTCCTTGGGGATCGATCTTGCAAACTCCATTCCTTGGGAAAATTTCAAACAAATGATCATCTCAAAGTATTGCCCACCGTATGAAATGAGAAATTTGGAAGAAGAATTCACTAAGCTCACCATGAAGGGAGCCGATCATGTGGGGTACACTCGCTGTTTTGGCCAACTTTCTAGACTCATACCACATCTAGTTAGACCCGAAGACCGTAAGGTGGAGAAATATGTTGTCGGTTTGCCCCATAAGGTGAGAGTGCTTGTTACTTACCCTACCATGCCACTAACCATTAATGAAGCCATTACTCGAACCGCTAGTGTCACCATGGAGCTTGTGAAAGGTGATGAACTAGGGAAGAATGATAGTAAGAGGAAGGATGTGCCCCAATCTAGTGGCACTAGGAAAGACGAGAGGCACAATCACAAGAAGTCTACTCGAGGTGGAAAGGTGTTTGCGGCGGTTGCGCCGGCAAGAGAAGCTAACACCGGGGTTATTCCTTTATGCCCTCGGTGTAATCGTCATCATAGGTCTCACACTCGGTGTGATGCTTGCTTTCATTGTAATCAAGTGGGTCATATTTCAAGAATGTGTCCTACCAATCCTCGTGCCGCTCCTATGAACCCTATGCCTCTTAATGTTCGATATCCTTCTATGGCCCGGGGTAATTGTTACGAGTGTGGTAGCCAAGACCACTACCGTAATAGATGCCCTAATCTCATTGGCCAACAAGTTCAAGTGACCATGCATCTGAATCAATTGCAAATCGTCGGTCCAAATCAAAATCGTGGGCAACAAGGTCAACAACAACAAGCTCCTCAACAACAACTAGCGCCACGTGGAAGAGCTTTTGCCGTGAATGCGGCCGAGGCTCGTGTTGATCCCAATGTTGTAGCAGGTACTTTTCTTCTCAATCACCAATATGCTACCGTGTTATTTGATTCCGGGGCCGATTATAGTCTCATTTCCAATGATTTCATTCCGTTGATCGATGCATGTCTTAGCCCTTTGTCATATTATTTTGAACTCGAAATGGTAGATGGTGGATTGTCTAGGATTAGTCAAGTTGTTCGTAATTGTGTGCTAGAATTGTGTGATCACCCATTTTACATAGACTTGATGCCATTTGATATTGGTAGTTTTGATGTGATTGTGGGTATGGATTGGTTGTCGGCTATGAACGCGGTGATCGATTGTGGTAGTAGGGTTGTGAGGATACCATTAGAAAACGGGGAAGAATTAGTGGTCAAGGTGAGACGACCGAGCCATGGGAAGGGAAAATCTATAATGTAAACGTCACCAAAGTTGAATTGAAGACCGTGCCCGTAGTTAAGGATTTTGCGGATGTTTTCCCGGATGACCTACCGGGTTTGCCTCCATCTCGTGAACTTGATTTTCGTATTGACCTCATTCCTAATGCTACTCCCGTGGCCAAAGCGCCTTATCGCTTAGCCATGACCGAAATGCAAGAGTTGGCCGCCCAACTCAAAGAACTCCAAGACAAGGGTTTCATTCGCCCTAGTCAATCACCTTGGGGCGCACCGGTCTTGTTTGTCAAAAAGAAGGATGGATCTTTCCGGTTGTGTATTGATTATAAAGAATTGAATAAGCTAACGGTGAAGAATCGTTATCCTCTTCCTAGGATTGACGATTTATTTGATCGACTTCAAGGTGCTCAATATTTCTCCAAGATTGATTTAAGGTCGGGTTACCATCAATTGAGGGTCCATGAAGATGACATTCCAAAAACCGCTTTCCGAACAAGATATGGACATTTTGAATTTACGGTGATGCCTTTTGGGTTAACCAATGCACCGGCAGTGTTCATGGATTTGATGAACCGGGTGTGTCGGCCCTACTTGGATCAATTTGTCATTGTCTTTATTGATGACATCCTTATTTACTCTAAAACGAAAGAAGAGCACGCCGAGCATTTGAGGTTAGTTGGAATTACTTCGAGGAGAAAAGTTGTATGCCAAGTTCTCTAAATGTGAATTTTGGCTAGAAGAGGTCCATTTCCTTGGTCACGTGGTGAGCAAGGAGGGTATTCATGTGGACCCTAGTAAAATCGAAGCGGTTAAGAATTGGAGACGACCCGAGACGCCAACCGAGATTCGCCAATTTCTTGGTTTGGCGGGTTATTATAGGAGGTTTATAGAAGGCTTCTCAAAGATCGCCCAACCCTTGACCTTGTTGACACAATGGGAAAGGAGGTTTGAATGGAGTGATAAGCAAGAACGAGCCTTCCAATTGCTTAAAGACAAGTTATGTGATGCTGTTAGAAATCCAAAAATAGTGATAAATTGTAATAAAGATTAGAAGACATTCTTGTTGTTAAGTCATAGATAGATGATTTCTAAGGTTGAGGGGCTAATTGTGATAATTGGCAAAGTTGTAGTGTTAGACTATAAATAGCCCTCACACCTTAGAAATCATAACAAGAACAGAAAAATCCTTTCATTTACACACACAATTAATTCCAAGCTTTCAGTTAATACGATCTTTCTCTCTCAAAACACACACACACACACCAAGAACACACACTAACCAACCGCCATTGTTAGATCGAATTCAGAGCTTAAATCGTGTTATAACAAGTGGTATCAGAGCGAAACATCAATCTGATGACGATCCATAACTGAATTCAATCACAATTTCATCAAAATCAAGCTAAATCTCAAATTCTGTTCGAAATTTCTCACCTACTGGTTCTTCAAAATTCACACATCAAATCTCATAAAATCATAATTGTTTGTTCATCAATAGATTCGTGGCTATTGATAACATAATCCTGTCAAGTTTCAAGTTCCAATTCAATCTATATCTCGAGATTGAATTTTGAGTTTTGGCGCGTAATTTCAGGGATTTGAATCTGTTGTGTTTTAGGTTGAATTTTGTTCATAATCGTGTTGCGGACGTGAATTGACACAGTTTGAAAGTGATTTCGTGATCTAACTCCTTGTAATTCATAAGAAATCGAAGTTTTAAAAAGTTGATAATGGAGTTTTCTGGAAAAAGTGTTCAGATGAAGAAGATGACTAAGACGATCTTCCTAAGATCGTTTTAGTTCAGTAATTTGTGGTGTGTTAAGACGATCCTTACAAGATCGTTTTAGCTAAAAGTGTGTTGTGGAAGTGTTGATACTGGCTAACTAATCCAAAAGGATTGGTTTGGTCATTTCAGTCACTTGAAAGTTTTGTGAAAGAAATCAAGACGATCTTATACCAAGATCGTCTCATTTTTTTTACCCAGAACGAACTTAAACCAAGATCGTTTCACCTAAGACGATCTTCACCAAAACCGTTTCATTTTGATACTTAGCCAAATTTCACCAAAAAGCTTCAAGACGATCTTTATTCAAGATCGTCCCAGTCTTCAAAACCGTTTCATTTTTTTACTTAGCCAAAATTTCAACAAATTTTCCAAGACGATCTTCAAACAAGATCGTCCCAGTTCTTCAAGATCGTTTCAACTTTCATACTTAACCAAATTTTTCTTCAAGAGTTCCAAGACGATCTTCAAACAAGATCGTCCCAGTTCTTCAAGATCGTTTCACATTCTGTTTTTCAAGACCGTTTCTCTTCTTATACTTAACCAAATTTCAAAGTTCCAATACGATCTTCAAACAAGATCGTCCCAGTCTTCAAAACCGTTTCATTTTGATACTTAGCCAAATTTCACCAAAAAGTTTCAAGACGATCTTCACACAAGATCGTTTCATTCTCTATTCAATCAAGATCGTTTCATTTCTTTGATTGATCAAGATCGTTTCAGTTACCTACTTAAATCAAGATCGTTTCATATCATAACCTTATCCAAGACCGTTTCATTTTCCAATTTTCAATTCAATTCATTTTTTCCAAATCAAATCAATCTCTAATGGCTTCTCGTGAAGCTTTGGCATTAGGTTCTGATACAAGACCTCCAGTTCTCTACCGTGGTTCATACGGACTATGGAAGAAACGATTCATGGACTATGTGGAGAGTCAAACAAATGGTCATATGATGAAAGAATCCATTCTGAAAGGACTTGCTGTTCATCTCCATCCCACTACTGGTGCAGTTATTACAACTCATGAACTTTTGAATGCTGAACAAAAGGATCGAACAGCTGCAGATAACAGAGCAAGGTCATGTTTATACAGAGCCCTACCGGATGAAATCTATGGGTCTGTTGATTCCTATGATACAGCAAAAGAGATATGGGATGAGGTGGCAAGACAGATGGAAGGAGCTGATGTGACTTCAACAATCAGATTGACCAACATTTTGACTGAGTTTGATAACTTCTCCAAAATGCCAAATGAATCTCTTGAGGCAGTGTATTACAGATTCTGCAATGTGATTAATGAACTGAGGAAGAACAATGTCAAGAAGACTGAGATTGAGTTAAATATCAAGTTCATCAAAGCACTTGGTCAAGAATGGGAAGAATTTGGAACCCAAATCAAGCAACATCAAAACCTGACCAAGTTCACTATTCATACTCTATATGAATCCTTCAAGCTGAATGAAAACCAAGTCCTGAACAAAGCTTCATCGAACAAAATGCCGGAAGTTGTATCTTCTGATCCTTTGGCATTGATCGTTGAAAAGAAGATCTCTGAAGCTCTCAAAGGCAAATGGTGGTTGTTTCTTCGTCAGATGAGGAGGGAGATGATGTGATGGCTACAAGAGATGGTGTATCAGACGAACTATATCAAGCTCTTGCCGCAGTAACCAAGCATTTCAAGAAGAGATATTTCAAAGCGAGGCCAACAAACAACAATCTCCGCACTTCTTCAACAAGTGCATTTCCAAAGAAGGAACACTATCATCCAAGGAGCAATGATCAAAGTGAAGCTACTGGTTCAAGATATGGTGAAAAGAAGGAAGCATATGAGAAACAAGCAGGTGAAAAGGGGAAAACATCAGACAAAAGGTGCTATAATTGTGGAATTCCTGGACATTTTGCTGTTGACTGCAAACAACCCAAGAAGCGGAACTACGAGTACTACAAGCAAAAGATGCTATTAGCCAAACAGGTCGAAGCAGGACATGCATTGCTTGCAGAAGATGACAAATGGCTGTTGCTCACTGATGATGAAGACCAAGATCTCTCCGCTAATGTTTGCTACATGGCGAGATTGGCCAAGAACAAAACCCTTGAAGCAGAAAGCACTGATGATGAATACCCTGATGATGAGGTAAATCTCGACTCTACTTTCTCTTCAATTAAGGACAAAGAGTCTTGTAGATTAGCTTTATCTAAATTAACAAATCATATCAGTTCTTTAGCCAACAACAACAAAAAGTTGAAAAATAGTATTGCATTTTCAAAAAGTGAATTTTCAAATCTTCTTGAAGAACACTCAAGATTACTTTTTGAACATGATACTATAAAACAAGACTTTCAAGCATACAAAGACAAAATGTTGGTTAAAGAATGTGAAATGAATGTCACTCCTGACTCTAAATTATTACAAAGATGTCAAAACCTTGAGAAGACCATTCATGATCTTGAAAAAGCCAATCAAGATCTTGAAACTCAAAAGACCAATGAATGGCTTCGGGCAAATGCGAGACAAATGGACGTTGATATTCTCAATAAGAAGCTCCAAGAAGCTAAACCTAACAATGTTGAACTCGAAAGGAAGATTTCTGACTTAAATCATAATTGTTTTCTTAAAGGCATTGAAATTGAGAATCTTGAAAAACAAGTTGAGGAATTTAAAAAGAATATACTTTTCTATCAAGAAAAGTTATATAAAGTTGAACAAAATCCTCTCTTAAATTTCACTGCTTATTTCAACAAGTCAAAAATCGACAAAACAGAACTTCTTCACGGGTTGGGATTTGAGAATATCACACCATTGCAAAAGCCAAAGACCAAATCGAACCCCTGTATGATGAAAAATTTCTTCGCCTTGGTATGATACAACAATTTATTCGTCCATTGGATGACGAATTTGAGACTGATGAAGTTGAGAGAATACCTAAAAAAGATTTTTTGGTTAATTATGATGCAATCAATGATTCATACAAAACAAAACAATCTTCAATTTTCAAATTGGAAGAAATTGAATCAAATTTTCAAAACCAAGAATCTGTTGGTACTTCACCTAAATCAACTAAAATGTATTTTCCAACCACAATTTTGGAAAAGCAAATAGAAGATTTACAACAGAAGGTGAAATCTCAACAAACAGTGATCAATCATCTCAAGTCTCAAAGTCCGAATCTAGAGGATACATGTATTGTTGTTAATACTAAGAAAGTTTGTGAGAATGTTTCTACTCAAACTGACCAAAGACCATCAGTAGAAAATTCTACCCAAACTACTTGTGATTCATCTACCAATACCCAGACCTTGACTGATTCTCTTGAATGTACTTGTCAAAATACTGCTACTCTTATAGCTGATGATTGTGTGCAATCTGATCTTTCTGATGAAGAACTTGCACATAGTTTAGTTTTGATATGGTACTTTTATAGGTTTTTCACATGCAACGATGTTAATGAGTTAGTTGTTCACCCTAAGACTAGTGCTAGTATAGGTGTTGATACGTCTACTCAATTTTCTTGTGAGACCAAAGATGTTTCAGTTCAAGTTGACCTAATTTCTGAGACTACCCATAATGTGAAGTTGGACACCAAGATTCCTGATTTCTCAAAATTTTCAAATAAATCTAAAATTAATCAATCTCCATTGGAATTTTCTTTTTCAAAAGATTTCACGAAGGTTGATTTTGATAAATTCATGGAGGGAGAATATATTTTTGATTCAGAAACTGAGAAAAAACCAAATCAAAGTGGAAACAGAAATATTTTTTTTTTTTTTTTTTTTTTTGATTCAGAAACTGAGAAAAAGATTGAATCTACCAAAATCAAAATGGAATCTCAAAAACCATCGTCCAAAGCTCCAACTTCATATTACTCAAAGAAACGAGTTAAGACCAAACTCGTCAAGACTGAAACAAAGACCATTGCTACACCTGTGAAACATGTCAAAAAGGAACAAGCTGAAACCCCACACACAACAAAGTACACCAAAGTGAAACTTCCGAAAGACTATCCTAATGCTTCTAAATCTAGCTCTCAATCTAGCTTTAAACCTAAGGTGTCTAAGTCTAGCTCAAATTTGCTAACTAAGGATGCTTCTAATGGTTCAACTAGATATAGGGATAGATATGGATGGTTTTCTCATGATAAACCAAAGAAGCAAGAAGTTTCCTCACCACAAGAGAAAAGCTGTTAATCGGTGGAAAGGTGTTCCTGTTAAACAAAACAATTCTGATTTGTCAATAAATGTTGAATGTGCCAAGGCAAAGCCTTGTGAGCTTGTAAACAATGTTAATTCTTGTGTGGTTGATTTTAATGCTTGTAGACATGTTACTTTTAATTCTTGTGTGAATGTTCGTACATTTTATTCAAATATGTTTGTTGATAATATGCATGTTGATGCTTATGTTGATTCAATAACATGTTTGAATGCACATCCTAAGTTATATACCCTGCCTGTTTTATCTAACCAAAAAGGACCCGTTTTCAAGTGGGTACCTAAAAATGGTTAAATTTCTTTGATTGCAGGAAATAACCATCCTGTGTTTGGATACTCGATTCCGGGTGTTCGAAGCACATGACTGGAAATAAATCTTTGCTGAAGAATTTTGTTGAAAGATTCATGGGAACTGTTCGCTTTGGAAACAACAATTTCGCTCCTATCTTAGGTTATGGGGATATTGAACGAAATGGGATTACAATCAAGAAAGTTCATTATGTTGAAGGTTTAAGTCACAACTTGTTCAGTGTTGGACAATTCTGTGATAACAATCTTCAAAGTTCTTTTTCGAAAATCTCTTTGCAAAGTCCAAACCTTAGATGGAGTTGATATCCTTTGTGGCGATCGTGACGATAACCTTTTTACCGTCAATCTCGATGATAACCAACCAACCGATAATATCTGTCTCATTTCAAAGGCTACTTCGAAGAATTCTTGGTTATGGCATAGAAGGCTCTCTCATCTGAATTTCCAGACAATCAATACTTTAGTCAATAAGCATCTTGTTGAAGGCTTACCTGACTATAAGTATGAAAGTGAGCATGTCTGTCCTTCTTGTGCTGTTGGGAAAATTAAGAGAGTTTCTCATAAACCGAAGAAATCTCCAAATTCTTTGGCACCTCTTCATTTACTTCACATGGATCTTTGTGGGCCGATGAAAGTACAAAGCCGAAATGGGAAGAAATACATCCTGGTTATTGTTGATGATTATTCAAGATATACTTGGGTTAAGTTCCTAACATCCAAAGATGAAACAACTCAGATGTTGATAGATTTCATCACCATTACTCAAGTAAATCTTCAACTTCCAGTTCGTTACATCCGTTCGGATAACGGTACTGAATTCAAGAATGCTGTTTTTGATGAATTCTGCAAATCCAAAGGGATTACTCATCAATTCTCAGCAGTTCGAACCCCACAACAAAACGGTGTTGTTGAAAGGAGAAATCGATCGCTGGTGGAAGCAGCAAGGACAATGCTTGCTTATTCCAAATTGCCATCAAATATGTGGGCTGAAGCTGTTGACACTGCTTGTCACACTCAGAATCGGTCCATTATCAATCAGCGGTTCGAAAAGACTCCTTATGAGGTTGTTAACAAACGGAAACCCAACATCAACTACTTTCATATATTTGGTGTGTTTGTTACACGTTGAATGATCGGGAGAATCTTGGAAAGTTCGAGAAGAAAGGTGATGAAGGATACTTTGTTGGTTATTCCAAAACATCAATTGCCTACCGAATCTTCAATCGCCGAACAAACACAATTCAAGAAACAATGAATGTGTGGTTTGATGAGATGTCAGGCATGATCTTTGAGCAAGAAAGCTTGCTACCAACAAGTATGGATTCAAGTGCTTCAAGTCCTTCTACAAGGAATACTACCTTAGCTTCTAAATTCAAGAAATTTCCAACTCCAACCAGTGATGAATTAGATATTCTTTTGAAGAATTCTATAATTCAAAACCGGTTCATGATCAAGAACCTCAGATCATCGTTGATCCAATTCCAAACAATGAACCTATTCATAACCACGATCCAGTTCCTAACAACACTCATGAATCAGCATCAAGTTCTTCTGAACAAAGATCATCTTCAAATAATTCTATTCCATCATCCTCTCCTGAGAATCCTTCTCAAGTGAATGTTCAAGAACAACCTTCTCAATTTACTCAGACAACCAATCCCCTGAACACTCCGAATGTGTATGTGCCACTTGACTTTGATCATCCAGCATATGAGGAAAGAGTTATACAAGTTATGACTCTATCTCTCAACAAAACTCAAGTTTCAATGATGATGATGTTGATCTTCAAGAACAAGATCCACTTCCTCATGCTCACAAGTGGACACGTATGCAGAAAGACCATCCTACCGATCAGATAATTGGAGATCCACAAGCAGGAGTAACTACTCGTACTTCAGTGAATGAGTGTCTTGTTGCACTTTCTCTTAGCAATATTGAACCCAAAACGGTATCTGAAGCTCTTAAAGATCCAGAGTGGGTTAAGGCAATGCAAGATGAACTCGCTCAATTTGAAAGACTGAAGGTATGGAGGTTAGTTCCAAATCCCAGAAAAGCTGATCCAATCGGAACGAAGTGGATATTCAAAAACAAAAAGGATGAGAATGGAGTGGTAGTAAGGAATAAAGCTCGACTTGTTGCAAAGGGTTATTGCCAACAACCTGGTGTTGATTTCGACGAAACTTTTGCTCCAGTAGCAAGAATGGAGGCCATTCGAATTTTCTTAGCTTATGCCGCATTTCGAAACTTCACTGTGTTTCAAATGGATGTGAAAACTGCTTTTCTGAATGGTGACCTCAAAGAAGAAGTCTACGTTGATCAACCTGAAGGTTTTGTTGATCCTCAAAGACCAAACCATGTCTACAGGTTAGACAAGGCTCTCTATGGTCTTAAGCAAGCACCCCGAGCATGGTATGATTCCTTCTTAACTACTTTCTTACTTAAAGGTGGATTTACCAAAGGCATAATTGACCCTACCCTGTTCATTCGCAAACAAGGTAAGCATGTTCTACTAGTTCAAATATATGTTGATGACATTATATTTGGGTCGACCAGTCAAACATTTTGCGAAACTTTTCATCTCTAATGGTCAATCATTTTGAAATGAGCATGATTGGGGAAATGAATTACTTTTTGGGTCTTCAAATCAAACAATTACCAACTGGTATTTTTATATCACAAGGTAAATACATAAATGACATGTTGAAAAAGTTTGATATGACGTCATGTTCTTCAATTTCTACCCCAATGGCTGCTCGAACAACCATTAATACTGATACAAATGGGAAACCATTTGACCAAAAGAGATATAGAAGTATGATTGGTTCATTGTTGTACCTTACAGCATCTCGCCCAGATATAATGTTTGCAACATGTATGTGTGCTAGATATCAAGCTGCTCCAACTGATTTACATTATCAAGCTGTGAAACGAATCTTTCGTTATCTGAAGGGTACACCTGATTTAGGTCTCTGGTATCCAAGGGATACTGGATTCAATCTAACTGCTTATTCAGATGCAGATCATGCAGGTTGTAAACTTGATCGCAAGAGCACTTCCGGTACTTTACAATTTTTAGGAGACAAAATTGTGAGTTGGTCTTCCAAGAAACAGAATTGTGTTTCACTTTCAACGGCTGAAGCAGAATACGTGGCTGCAGCTAGTTGTTGTGCTCAAGTTTTATGGATGAAGACACAACTGACTGATTATGGTCTGACATATGATCATATTCCTATCTATTGTGATTCTCAGAGTGCCATTGCAATTGCAGTCAACTCAGTAAACCACTCTCGATCAAAGCATATTGATGTTAGATATCATTTTCTCAAAGATCATATTGAGAAAGGTGACATCGAACTCTACTTTGTGGGAACTGAATTTCAACTTGCAGATTTGTTCACAAAACCGTTGGACGAAAAGAGGTTTAATTTTCTGATCTCCAAGCTTGGTATGTTAAATCTTAAACCTTAATTCTTTTTAAACTGAAGGAATTCTTGAAACATTTCAGAAAACAAAATACAAAATTGAAAAATTTCAAAAATAAACAAAAAGATTTTTTTAGAGGCTTGCATATACTATGTATGTAACCCGTTCTTCAATGTTTTATTTAATTAGAGTGTAATGGCTTGCATATACTATGTATGTAACCCGTTCTTAAATGATATATTTATTGATAAACGCATTGTTATTATACATATAAATTGATATAAGAAAACAAGGAATCGAACGCCTTTGTGTACTTCCAAGTATTCTTATATGAATATGTATGTGTAATAGCAATCAAGTTTTTTTTTCCAAACAAACTTTTCAAACTCTCAATTAGTGATATGGGAAACGAAGGATCGAACGCCTTTGTGTACTCCCTTGTTCTCTCATATTGTACTAATTGATTGGATTTTCACTTTACTTAAATGTTTTTAATTGCCTCCAACATGTTGTTGTATGATGCGACGGATTGAACGCCTTTGTGTACTCCCTAGCTATCTTACTACCAACATTGTTGTTGAAGCAAAACTTTGTGTTTCTTTTTGATTTCGCAAAAACAATTTTTGCTCCACCTTTCTATGAAAAACCATTTTTGATATATTCTTGCATAGATTAAGGGGGAGTTTGTGATTTCAAAAATTCTCAAACTTCAAATGTGTTTCAAACTTTTTCATTCACACATTTGATGTTTTTCCAATGATTTTTAATCAAATGGAGTTCGGTGATTAGTTTGCACAACGAGCGATAGGTATTTCTCAAAATTTACTCCATGAATTTCATCATCGCCGATGAGTTCTAACCCCGGAGTATTCACTTCTTTCATTAGATAGTGAGGGTATTTTGAGTGATGTTGATTTCGTGCAACTAGAATGGAGGGAGTAACGTCGAAAAGTGAGAGGTTAAGGTGATTTGTTGTGAGAAAAGGGATAAAAGAAATGATACCCTTCCCAAAATTCTCAAAAGCCGGGTAAAACACGTTTCTATCAGTTATCATTTGTTGATATCTTGATATTGAAAAGTCTTCATGGACCCAGTGAAGCAATGCACATCATTCCTAACCACTCAAGTGTTTCTTATCAAATACTTGTTTTATTCTCACGGAGATTTTCACACTTCTATTGACTCTTCTTTTGGAAGATGTTGATATTGAAAAAGGGCGACATTCTGCTCCAGTCCCCGACTTCATTTGATCACATTGTGTCTAGAGCAAATTTAATTGATCATCTTTCATTCTTTTAGGACACACTAGCGTCATATCTTTGTGATATAATTGCTTATCTCTGTGATATAGCCGGAACATTCGTAGTGATATCTTTATTGATATTCCACGATGATCGAATGGAAATCCTACCAATGCTAACATCTTTTCCAACGTTGAACGTAGGTCTCATAATTACATTTATGTGATTATTGAGATAACGAGAAATCTAAGTGATCTCGGTTTTCCCTAAAAGTCTTTAAGGATAAAATTGTGGTTATCAAATGCTTCGGTAGTGTTAACCATGATTTATATTCTTTGAAGCAATCTAGTGGTTGAAAGCCGCAGACCGAACTATGTTAGAGACTTGTTTTTGTGCATATCTCAATGATACATAGGAAATCCGAAAAATGTTATACATTTCTATCGGTCATTTCATTAATCCTTTTGATTTTTGAACATGTAAACGGATCATTCTTATCCGGTTTCATTTCTCTTAACACAAACACAGAAACCACCAACACCATGATATATTGTTTGTCCCAACAACTTCAATCTTACATTTTAGTCACCCATAGGATCTCTTGGGTTGGGCTACTAGTTTTAGGTTGATGTTTTGATGGTTGACATTTCTCCATGTCTTCTTATTCCTTGTGACACTTAATCAATCACATTTGTGCATAATGACATTGATTCCCAATTCTGTCATTATGAGGGGGAGAAAATATTATGATTGATTGATTCATAGTCTTTGTCATCTGAGCTTTTGTTTCGGAAATGAATTTGGTATTGTCTTCAAATGACAAGAATGGAATGAGAGTCTGTGTTCCATCAATATTTCTATCTCTTTCAAAGGCATAGTGGCATAGTTGATGATAGAAATGGAATAAGAGTCTATGTTGAGAAATTTTTGTAAATTGGTTGTTTCAAATGGGTTTAGGCTTATCAAAGCGTGTGTATAGAGGGAGAAAATTGTTCATGATGTGTCTGCATTGACCTTAGAGATTTGAATGAAACCGAAGATGAAAAGATTTTCATTCAAGACAATTCAACAATTCAAAGATGCTCCAAAAATGTATACTCATGGATTGAGGGGGAGCATGATTACTTCATTAGAATTTCATTCAAAGTTCATTCAAAGACTTACTCTCCAAAGTGTTAGAGTTGATATGACAAAGATCAAAGCTTCAAAAAGATTGAAAGAGTTGATTAGAAGATTCAAGTCAAAGAAGTAAAGCTTCAAACGAATCTTCATCAAACATACTTCCTTCAAGATCTTCAAAGTCATACAACAACATTCTGTCAAGAAACTCCAATGCATAAATCAAGGGGGAGAGTTCATATCTCATGAAACTTCATTTCAAAAAGATGAGATTCGTTCAAGAATCGAAGATTGAAGAATCAAAGCCAAGATTCATCTCTTCCGCACTTCAAAAGACAACTCTGATTCAAGATTCATCAATTCTCAAAAATTCAAGCCAAACATGCGTTCATCATTCTCTGTTCAAAAAGAACATTGAGAATCTTCATATGATTTAACTTCAAGAAGTCCAAGATCAAGACTGAATCAAGTTCTACAAAGACAAAAGAAAAGCTTTGAAGACTTGTTTCAACATTCCAATTGTCTTCACCACCGGGCTCATCAATTTCAAGACAAGATAACACGTACTTCATTCATTACAATAAATCACTAAGGGGGAGAATGTTAGAAATCCAAAAATAGTGATAAATTGTAATAAAGATTAGAAGACATTCTTGTTGTTAAGTCATAGATAGATGATTTCTAAGGTTGAGGGGCTAATTGTGATAATTGGCAAAGTTGTAGTGTTAGACTATAAATAGCCCTCACACCTTAGAAATCATAACAAGAACAGAAAAATCCTTTCATTTACACACACAATTAATTCCAAGCTTTCAGTTAATACGATCTTTCTCTCTCAAAACACACACACACACACCAAGAACACACACTAACCAACCGCCATTGTTAGATCGAATTCAGAGCTTAAATCGTGTTTGTAACGATGCACCAATCTTAAGCTTACCCGATGGGCCCGATGATTTCGTTGTGTATTGTGATGCTTCCGGGCAAGGCTTAGGATGTGTTTTGATGCAACGTGGCAAGGTGATTGCATATGCATCTAGACAATTGAAGGTGCATGAAAAGAATTATCCGACACACGACTTGGAGCTAGGAGCGGTCGTGTTTGCTTTGAAGTGTTGGAGGCATTACTTGTATGGCACCAAAAGTGTGATCTATACCGATCACAAAAGCCTACAACACATTTTTGATCAAAGCGAGTTGAATATGAGGCAACGGAGGTGGCTAGAGCTTTTTAGTGACTATGATTGTGTTATCCGGTACCACCCGGGTAAAGCAAATGTTGTAGCCGATGCCTTGAGCCGGAAAGAACGTGTGCATCCAAGAAGAATTAGAGCCATGAGCTTCACCGTGCAAAGAAGTGTTCGTGACACCATTATTGAAGCTCAAAGAATGGCTACCTTACCGGAAAACTTCATTAATGAAGCATTGCATGGGTTAGAGGAACAATTTGATCGGAAGGAAGATGATGGTTTGTACTTTGTGGATCGATTGTGGATTCCCGTCTTTGGGGGTCTAAGAATGAAATTGATGAAGAACCATAAGTTGTGAAATCAAATACCGTCCGGGTAAAGCCAATGTAGTGGCGGATGCACTAAGTAGGAAGGTGCAAAGTTCTTCTTGTAAGTTGATGAGCATGCAAGTTCAAGCCAAGTCGGGGCTACTTGATCGAATTAAAGAAGCACAAGAGATGGCATTAATGAAGGA
>CM067169.1:69482357-69532357 GCA_034093135.1 Erigeron breviscapus
CTTCGGTAAAGCATCTAGAAACTCTAAGTAAACATATATCGTATTTATCATTACTGTTAACTACTCCCTCCGTCCCATATTAATTGTCCAATTTTGACTTTTTGAGTCTTATTCTTTCAACTTTGACCGTAAATATTTTTGTTTGTGTTATATAACACTTGATATAACATATATGAATTGATTGAGTTTTAAATGTACTTTTCATTGATATAACTTTCATCAGCTAATATATAACACAAACAAAGATATTTACTGTCAAAGTCGGAAGAAAAAGACTTGACCAGTCAAAATAAGACAATTAAAATGGGACGGATGGAGTATAATTAGTTTCGATGATTTACTTAAATCACAATTTATTTCATACTCACGAATCATGTATGAGGCATATTTAAATTTTTTTATGATACAATCTATATAGTTACCGTACATCGTACGGGTATTAAGACTAGTTATATATAGAAAGAGAAAATTTTGTATTTTTATTGAGAGATAAATGAATCTTGAATGAATTTCATATTGGTTTAAATTTACGAAGTAACCCTCTTTTTAGAGGTTTAGTATTTTTAATATTTTTTAATAATCTAATATTTATCTTCAGGTTTTCTAATAAGCTAACTTTAATTATTTTTTAATAATTAATATTTATCTACATGTGGTCGAAATTTTGTATAGGAGTTTTTTAATATTTATTTATATAATAAAAGTAAAAAAAAAAGTCAAAATTGGAAAAAATCGAGAGTTGTGATTGGTCAATAAGTTATTAGAAACTGTGTTTTAGTATAATAAAAGATATTCATTTGTTCATCACATTGTCCGTCTCTACACTGTGGTCGTCTCCACTATCGTCGTATTGTGCGGGTATATCTCTAGTAAACGTAATTAATGATAAATGAAGATATCATAATAAAAGATTATTTATTATTTCGAAGATTCTTTTAATTAACTTAATGCGTTTTGTTGGAGATGTCAATATGAAGAATAAGTGTCTAGTTAACTACCGTCTTTAGGGCTTTAGCTTCTTTTTTATTTAACCGCATTCTATTCTACTCCTACTCTTAAATTACACGTATGCTTAAAAATCAGGACTCTCGAAAAATCCCTATTAATCCACCCTCACAAATGCGGCATTTAAGATATCTTTTTCTTTAGAAAAAGGCAGCATGTTCACCATCTCTTTATGTTGTTTCCCATGCTAGCACCACCGTCTCCTCCGATTCAACTCATAGGCAGGGCTCATTTTTTTTCACTGCTCTGTTAATTGTTTCATCATTTCCATTCATCAGTTCTGTCACACGGGGTATTACATCGTAAGAGGAAGTCATCAATCCGGTTTCGTTACTGTTGCTGCATCACTTTCACTACGTGGTCCATTTCATCCTCTCTGCAGGTTATTCTTATTTGCTTCAATGATTCTTCTAACCCCTAAACCACCATAGTCCAATACAATGATTTCATGACAGTTCAACTAAACATGGACTCCAAACTCGAGATTGAAAGGTTCATTATTTTATGACCTTAAATCAGACTACAACTGATCAAAAGCAGTGCCGGCTTAATAGGTATGGTGGGCTAGGCAGGTGCCTAAGGCCCACACTTAGTAAAGGCCCCCAAATTTTAACGGAATGGGTTTTTTTCTAGGCCTGTCTCTACTAGCCTTTTTGAATCTGGGAGGAAAGGTCGAGATACTGGGGAAAACACAAAAACTCATACTATAATTAATATTCCTACCTGTCTTTATTTCTGATGACTTTCGATTCACCCCTTCCATCCTCAACAATCCTTCTATTATTATTATAAACTACTAAGTATATATTAAGGTTTTTAACTTGGCTTTATTAATTATGTATAATGATTTTAACTATATTTTTATTTTGTATGTTTTGATTGTTGTGTATTTTGTTTCCTATTGATTTCTGATATGAGTTTTATTTGTTCATACAAATCTTTATATGCATATGTATATATGTGGGTGATGGGTATTTTTATTTTATTGATTGTGTTTGGGTTTCATATGCAATTGCAAAAGAAGACACATGAAAACATCAATAACAAATTGGCTTTAGTTATAAAGATATTGTAACACCCCAAGCCGAGGCTCGAAATATTACGAAAATCATATAGCACAAGGTGGAATTACAATAGAACAAGAACTAAATGCAAATAAAGATTCAGTGAATCCAATACAAATACGAACAAGTACCAAAATACAAAAGGAGCAATAACCATCAAAGTTACAAAGGAGCATTCAAAAGATGGCAATTAATCCTAAGTATAATGCAAAAGAGAAGGTCTATGAATCCTTGATCCATAAAGTCCAAAGTCCGGGTTAAACAGCAAGCAAGCAAGCAACTATACTCCACGCCCAGGATTAATCTGATTACCTGAAAAGTGTACTAAGCATAGTAGTATATATATATATATATATATATATATATATATATATATATATATATATATAGATATATATATATGCCAATGATATATATATATATATATATATATATATATATATATATATATATATATATATATATATATATATATATATATATATATATATATATATATATATATATATATATATATATATATATATATATATATATATATATATATATATATATATATATATATATATATATATATATATATATATATATATATATATATATATATATATATATATATATATATATATATATATATATATATATATATATATATATATATATATATATATATATATATATATATATATATATATATATATATATATATATATATATATATATATATATATATATATATATATATATATATATATATATATATATATATATATATATATATATATATATATATATATATATATATATATATATATATATATATATATATATATATATATATATATATATATATATATATATATATATATATATATATATATATATATATATATATATATATATATATATATATATATATATATATATATATATATATATATATATATATATATATATATATATATATATATATATATATATATATATATATATATATATATATATATATATATATATATATATATATATATATATATATATATATATATATATATATATATATATATATATATATATATATATATATATATATATATATATATATATATATATATATATATATATATATATATATATATATATATATATATATATATATATATATATATATATATATATATATATATATATATATATATATATATATATATATATATATATATATATATATATATATATATATATATATATATATATATATATATATATATATATATATATATATATATATATATATATATATATATATATATATATATATATATATATATATATATATATATATATATATATATATATATATATATATATATATATATATATATATATATATATATATATATATATATATATATATATATATATATATATATATATATATATATATATATATATATATATATATATATATATATATATATATATATATATATATATATATATATATATATATATATATATATATATATATATATATATATATATATATATATATATATATATATATATATATATATATATATATATATATATATATATATATATATATATATATATATATATATATATATATATATATATATATATATATATATATATATATATATATATATATATATATATATATATATATATATATATATATATATATATATATATATATATATATATATATATATATATATATATATATATATATATATATATATATATATATATATATATATATATATATATATATATATATATATATATATATATATATATATATATATATATATATATATATATATATATATATATATATATATATATATATATATATATATATATATATATATATATATATATATATATATATATATATATATATATATATATATATATATATATATATATATATATATATATATATATATATATATATATATATATATATATATATATATATATATATATATATATATATATATATATATATATATATATATATATATATATATATATATATATATATATATATATATATATATATATATATATATATATATATATATATATATATATATATATATATATATATATATATATATATATATATATATATATATATATATATATATATATATATATATATATATATATATATATATATATATATATATATATATATATATATATATATATATATATATATATATATATATATATATATATATATATATATATATATATATATATATATATATATATATATATATATATATATATATATATATATATATATATATATATATATATATATATATATATATATATATATATATATATATATATATATATATATATATATATATATATATATATATATATATATATATATATATATATATATATATATATATATATATATATCTATATATATACATATTCATATAGATCTATATAGATCGATCTATATAAAGATCTATATATACATATATATATATTATGTATGTACGTCTATCCTAATATATATATAATAATTAACTAAAACATAACCCAAGTCAATCAAACGAAACGAACTGTCACATCAATCCAACAATCAAGGCAACCAATCAATAAATCAATAAATGCAAGTAAACACGCCAGGTTTACACTTTTCAGCCCGAATCTCAAGCGAGTAGGGAGATACGAAACTCACCTTGACCGGCAAAGAAGCTAGTATAAGATTACAAACGAGTAATAGGATCCACACGTCCACAACCTATAATTATACATCAATATACCATAATGTCAACTCTACAATCATAAACAAGTTAGTTTAGCACAATTAGGTCAAGTCACAAACCCTAAACGCCTTTCCAACTTAAACGAGTAGGAAACAAGACACATTCGACTCGACCTTTTTAGAAATGAGAAAGGATTCATACAAAAAGAGGGTCACTAATAGAAACTAGACTCTCTTACGATTCCAACGATAGGTCATACGACTTATTTGGAGTTACGGATCAAAAGTTATTAACGTTTGAAAACTGATGTGCAAAACAGGTGAAACTCGCGGCGCGAGGAGAAGGAGCTCGCGGCGCGAGGAGCAGGAAAGCTCGCGGCGCGAGGAGAAGGAGCTCGCGGCGCGAGGAGCAGGAAAGCTCGCGGCGCGAGGCGCAGGAAAGCTCGCGGCGCGAGGAGCAGGAAAGCTCGCGGCGCGAGGAGCAGGAAAGCTCGCGGCGCGAGGAGCAGGAAAGCTCGCGGCGCGAGGAGCAGGAAAGCTCGCGGCGCGAGGAGCAGGAAAGCTCGCGGCGCGAGGAGCAGGAAAGCTCGCGGCGCGAGGAGCAGGAAAGCTCGCGGCGCGAGGAGCAGGAAAGCTCGCGGCGCGAGGAGCAGGAAAGCTCGCGGCGCGAGGAGCAGGAAAGCTCGCGGCGCGAGGAGCAGGAAAGCTCGCGGCGCGAGGAGCAGGAAAGCTCGCGGCGCGAGGAGCAGGAGCTCGCGGCGCGAGGAGCAGGAAAGCTCGCGGCGCGAGGAGCAGGAAAGCTCGCGGCGCGAGGAGCAGGAAAGCTCGCGGCGCGAGGAGCAGGAAAGCTCGCGGCGCGAGGAGCAGGAAAGCTCGCGGCGCGAGGAGCAGGAAAGCTCGCGGCGCGAGGAGCAGGAAAGCTCGCGGCGCGAGGAGCAGGAAAGCTCGCGGCGCGAGGAGCAGGAAAGCTCGCGGCGCGAGGAGCAGGAAAGCTCGCGGCGCGAGGAGCAGGAAAGCTCGCGGCGCGAGGAGCAGGAAAGCTCGCGGCGCGAGGAGCAGGAAAGCTCGCGGCGCGAGGAGCAGGAAAGCTCGCGGCGCGAGGAGCAGGAAAGCTCGCGGCGCGAGGAGCAGGAAAGCTCGCGGCGCGAGGAGCAGGAAAGCTCGCGGCGCGAGGAGCAGGAAAGCTCGCGGCGCGAGGAGCAGGAAAGCTCGCGGCGCGAGGAGCAGGAAAGCTCGCGGCGCGAGGAGCAGGAAAGCTCGCGGCGCGAGGAGCAGGAAAGCTCGCGGCGCGAGGAGCAGGAAACTCGCGGCGCGAGGAGAAGGAGCTCGCGGCGCGAGGAGCAGGAGCTCGCGGCGCGACTGGGCTCAGACCTGGAGATTTTTGAGTACAAAATGCGATCCAACTTCACCCAAACCCCATTTTCGACCCCCAAATCGACTAGCGATGATCCAAGACCCATTTTGAAGCTTAAACAAACATAAGTAGGTACAAAAGGGATGAATTAGACTTACCGAAACTCCTCCTTGAGCTAGAACCCGAAATTAGGTCAAAATGGGTAAAATGCAAGAACTTGGCTTTTGATTCTTCAATATGACGAAAGTGAGATGAAGATGGCTATGATTTCTATGTTATAACCGTTCCAACACTAATTTGATGCAAGAAGAGGATGAAGAATGAATTGGTTTTCTTTTGTTTGAGAGAAATAGAGAAGGAGATAGATAGATAGAAATGAGAATGAGAGGGGGAGAAAGGGATAAGGGGGGAAATGGGTCTTGGGGGCTGGTGGGTCATGGACTACCCACGGGCCGACCCGTTTCCCTTCACAAACCACAACACAAACGCTACACGTTTAAATATCGACTAACCCATATTATCGACCCGAATATACCACATCGCCATTTAACTCACAAAACGACCCAATTAATTCATTAACTTAAATTGTTAGTCATACTACACGTAAAGTCAACGGGTCAAAATTCACGGATGTTACATTATCCCCCCGTTGAAAGAATTTCGTCCCGAAATTTAACAAAACACTAATTACTAAATAAATGCGGATACTTAGTTTTCATGTGATCCTCTCTCTCCCAAGTGAACTCGGCTCCACGTCTAGCGTTCCATCTAACCTTAACAATCGTGTAGCGCTTGCCCTTGAGTTTCTTTTCTTGCCGATCCAAGATCTCCACCGGCTCTTCAACAAAGTTCAAATTCGAATCAACCCTAATTTCGTCCATAGGTACATGATGTGTAGGATCCGCCAAACACTTGCGTAAATTACAAATATGAAACACATCATGCACACCGCTAAGCTCTTGAGGCAATTCTAGCCGATAAGCAACTTTCCCGACTCGTTCAAGAATCTTGAAAGGACCAATATACCTCGGTGCAAGTTTTCCCCGCTTCACAAAACGTACGACGCCCTTCCAAGGTGACACTTTCAAAAGTACAAAATCACCAACTTCAAACTCCAACGGTCTTCGCCTCACATCGGCATACTTCTTTTGACGTTCACGGGCCAATTGCAACTTCTCCTTAATTCGAGATATTACCTTAGTTGTTTCAATCACAATTTCCGGCCCGATGAGTTGACTCTCTCCAATTTCCGCCCAAGCTAGGGGAGAACGACATATCCTACCATACAATGCTTTAAAGGGCGCCATTTGAATGGTAGCATGGTAGCTATTGTTGTATGAAAATTCTACTAGCGGCAAATGGTCTTCCCAACTTCCACCAAAATCGATTGCACACGCCCTTAACATGTCTTCAAGTGTTTGAATGGTTCTCTCGGTTTGTCCATCCGTTTGAGGGTGAAACGCCGTGCTCATGTCGAGTCGAGTACCCATGGCTTTTTGAAAGGCTTCCCAAAATTTTGATTTAAAACGGGCATCTCTATCCGAAATGATAGAAATCGGCACTCCATGCTTAGATATTACTTCCTTGATGTACAATCGAACCAAAGTGTCAAATTTATCGGTTTCACGAATGGCTAGAAAGTGAGCCGATTTCGTTAACCGATCTACTATCACCCAAATCGTGTCACGGCCGCTTCTCGTCTTCGGTAGTTTAGTGATGAAGTCCATTGAGATATGCTCCCACTTCCATTCGGGCATCACCGGTTGCACCAACAATCCGGGTGGCTTCTTGTGATCGGCTTTGACTTGTAAGCAAGTAAGACACTCACTCACATACCTTGCCACATCACGCTTCATGCCCGGCCACCAATATAATTCCTTCAAGTCAAAGTACATCTTATCCGACCCGGGATGGACCGAATAAGGCGATAGGTGAGCTTCATTCATAATAAGCGTTCTTAAGTCGCCGAAAATAGGAACCCAAAGTCTTTCAACCATGTATAGCCCATTATCATTCTTTCGGTCAAATAGTTGTTCCATGCCATCTAGGTTTTCGTTTCCAAAGTTTTCCGGTAGGGTGGCTTGAATTTGGGCTTCAATAATCCGATCACGAATATTTGGCCCTACCGTGAGGCTCATAGCTCTAGCCCGTCTTGGTTTCACTCTCTCCTTTCGGCTCAAGGCATCGGCTACTACATTTGCCTTGCCCGGGTGATAACGGATGTCACAATCATAATCACTAAATAGTTCTAACCAACGCCTTTGCCTCATATTCAATTCACTTTGGTTGAAGATGTGTTGGAGACTTTTGTGATCGGTATAAATCACACATTTGGTGCCATAGAGGTAATGCCTCCAACACTTCAAAGCAAACACAACCGCTCCCAATTCCAAATCATGTGTCGGGTAGTTCTTCTCATGCACCTTCAATTGACGAGAGGCATAAGCAATGACTTTACCCCTTTGCATAAGAACACAACCCAACCCTTGCCCCGAAGCATCACAATAAACAACAAAATCTTCGATTCCATCCGGTAGCGTCAAAATAGGAGCGTCACATAACATATCTTTAAGAGTTTGGAAGGCATTCTCTTGTCTTTCGCCCCATTCAAAATTTCTCTCCTTTTGAGTCAAGAGGGTGAGTGGTTGTGCAATACGGGAGAAATTTTCAATAAATCTTCTATAGTAACCCGCCAATCCAAGGAATTGGCGGATCTCGGATGGCGTTTCGGGTCTTCTCCAATTCTTGACCGCTTCAATCTTGCTTGGGTCCACATGAATACCATCCTTGCTCACTACGTGACCAAGGAAGTGGACTTCTTCCAACCAAAACTCACACTTGGAAAATTTCGCATACAATTTCTCCCTCCTTAATAATTCAAGCACTTCACGCAAGTGCTCAACATGCTCCTCCTTCGTCTTCGAGTATACAAGTATGTCATCAATGAACACAATGACAGACTTGTCTAAGTATGGTTGACACACCCGGTTCATCAAGTCCATGAACACCGCCGGTGCATTAGTCAACCCAAAAGGCATTACGGTGAATTCAAAATGACCATACCTTGTGCGAAAGGCCGTTTTGGGGATGTCATCTTCATGTACCCGGAGTTGATGATAACCCGAGCGAAGATCGATTTTTGAGAAGTGCTTAGCTCCTTGAAGTTGATCAAACAAGTCGTCAATTCTTGGGAGAGGATATCGGTTCTTCACTGTGAGCTTGTTTAATTCCCGGTAGTCGATACACATTCTGAAGGACCCATCTTTCTTTTTGACGAAGAGAACAGGAGCACCCCAAGGAGATTGACTAGGGCGAATGAAACCCTTCTCTTGGAGTTCCTTGAGTTGAGTTTGTAGCTCCTGCATTTCGGTTAAGGCTAGTCTATATGGAGCTTTTGCTATGGGCGCGGCTTCGGGAATAAGATTGATACGAAAATCAAGTTCACGGGGCGGAGGTAACCCCGGTAAGTCATCCGGAAAAACATCGGGAAAATCACAAACGATAGGGACGGTCTTCAATTCTACCTTTGAGATGGTAGCACTAAAGACTTTAGAAGTCGAAGAATCGGAGGTTTCACCTTGAACTCTAAGGATTTTACCGTTAGTCAAAGGTATCTTAACAACTCTCTCGCCACAATCAATGGTTGCATTTACCGCCGTCAACCAATCCATACCCACTATAATATCAAAACTACCAATGTCAAGGGGCATAAGGTCAATGAAGAAGTCGACATCTTCCAAAGTCAAGACACATTCTCGAAGTATTTGACTAATTCTAGTTAGTGACCCGTTTACCATTTCAATGTCAAGTACATAGTTTAGAGCACACGGATGCACATCAATCAAAGGAACAAAGTTAGAAGACACGAGGCTAAAATCGGCCCCGGAATCAAATAGAACGGTGGCATAGAGACCATTAAGGAGAAAAGTACCTGCTACTACGTTGGGATCGTTGCGGGCTTCATTTACATTGGCCGCAAAGGCTCGGCCGCGTGGTTGCACTTGATGGCCTTGTTGGCCCCGGTTTTGGTTAGGCCCGACCATTTGGAGTTGATTGGGGTGAACGGCTACCTGAACTTGTTGTCCCACCCATCGAGGACAATTATTACGGTAGTGGTCACGGCTACCACATTCAAAACATTCGCCTCTTCTTTGATTACCCTGAGGAGGAACGGCCCGAACGGGAGCCACATTCATTGGACCCGCTCTTGGAGCTCTACAATTTCTAGCTTCGTGCCCGAGTTGATTGCAATTAAAGCATGCTCCACATTGGTTATTGGCGGGATGATGCCTGTTGCATCTCCCACAGAAAGGATGAGGCCCAGAATAAGCCTTCTTAGCCGGTTCCACCGCCGCCATCACCCTACCCCTATTAGCATTTCTAGGGTCAAACTTTCCCATCTTCTTTACCCCACTCGACTCTCCCACTTCTTTCCTCTTGTTTGATGAGGATTTACTCAAAACGCCACACCTCAATAAATCTTCAGTCACGCTCCCGGCTTGGTTGACCGCATTAGCCAAAGAAGTAGGCATGTTGGAGTTTACATAAGATCGGACTTGAGGATTCAAGCCCAATACGAACTTCTGGATGGCCTGAGGTTCGGTACCTACCAAGTGAGGAATGAGGGTAGACAACTCTTGAAATCGTCTAACATAGCCCTTGTAATCGGCTCCCTCCATGTTGAGATTAGCAAACTCGATGGTCAAGTTTTGTAGTTCATAGGGAGGACAAAACTTTGCTTTTACTTTGTTTTTGAAGTCAATCCACTCCAAATTTTGAGTCCGCCCCAACGTTATTTCCTGATTCCACCAACTCAAGGCGTCATGCCTAAACATGCCGGATGCATAGGAAATCCGGTCATCGTAGGTGCAATGACTCCTTTCAATCACCGCTTCTATCGCCTCAAACCACCTTATACATTCCGTGGGACCACCTCTTCCATCAAACTCCGGTGCCCCACAACTTTTAAAGTCCTTAAATATGCATCCTTGACGGTATCCCCCATATTGATTATTCATGGGCATCCCAATATTAACTCCCACTGGTCCCTCTTCTTCATTCTCAACGGCATGAGGTTGGGCATTTTCGTTATCCATATTTTCTGGGGCTTCATTGTTTTGAGGCCCATTGTTTTGCCCAAGGTTTGCCGTGACCTGAGCAATAATGGTTGGCATGATATTGGCGATCGTTTGAGCGATCACCTCAGCCATATTTGGTTCAGGGATCTCACCACGACCCCTTCCTTGACCCCTACCACGGCCTCTACCACGGCCCCTACCTCTTTGTACTTCCGGTTGAACTTCCGGTTGCGGTTCTTCCTCTTCGGCCCTATAGTTCGTTCCGACTCTCCTTGGTCTCGCCATTTCTATAAAACAAGTGACACGTTGACCCGAGAGTTAGTCTCAAATGCTCACATGTTAGCCACACAAGTAGTCAATGCTCTCATACCGATACCACATACTCATTTCATTACATTATGCTAGGGCAGAAGTGTTAGAATCATAAAGGATTTTTACATATCGTAACATCAAGTAATCATGCTCGTTACATCATGCAATCAAACAACTAACACGAATGATTCAAAGTATAATCCGAATTCGATATGCTCTCTAGTTATTGACCGGGTATGTATACAAGGTGTACCAACGGCTAACCTTCCACCTAATCAACTTCCATTAAGCATATCGGTTCCTTATTATACTTTAAGCCACACGTGCGCAATCCACGATGTCATGAACTTGCTATAATATCGGGTAACCATAAAAGAGTTGATCGGGTTCTTTTAGGGTTGCCACAATATTATACTAAGTTAATGGCATCCCATCATTTTGCCCTAAATCATCACATTAGTTCCAACAATTAACAACAACAACCCATATTAACTACAATCCACATTCATCACATTGAATTCGAGTTATCATACAAGTGGTCTTAACTACGAACTCACACGGGATTCACAAAATTCACATTGCACACAAATTTCCTAACCATGCATGCTATATGAAGAGTTTTAACTTAAGCCGTAGTCTAGGTCAAACCGCCTAATTCTCTACGACCACGCATGGGCCACCATTCTGTAACACCCCAAGCCGAGGCTCGAAATATTACGGAAATCATATAGCACAAGGTGGAATTACAATAGAACAAGAACTAAATGCAAATAAAGATTCAGTGAATCCAATACAAATACGAACAAGTACCAAAATACAAAAGGAGCAATAACCATCAAAGTTACAAAGGAGCATTCAAAAGATGGCAATTAATCCTAAGTATAATGCAAAAGAGAAGGTCTATGAATCCTTGATCCATAAGGTCCAAAGTCCGGGTTAAACAGCAAGCAAGCAAGCAAGCAACTATACTCCACGCCCAGGATTAATCTGATTACCTGAAAAGTGTACTAAGCATAGTCAACACAAGGTTGGTGAGTTCGTAGTAATGGTTCGTAAAGAACCAACATCAATAATCATAAATCAATAATCTCAACCTAAACCAACTATACGTACATATACTTCAGAGGATTCTACTTTCTTCAAGTCCCAGATGCTTATATATAGGGTCACCCGCAGCCTTCCCACCACATCTAAAACCCAATGAAGGCATAACCGACTTCCATGTATGTACGTCTATCCTAATATATATATAATAATTAACTAAAACATAACCCAAGTCAATCAAACGAAACGAACTGTCACATCAATCCAACAATCAAGGCAACCAATCAATAAATCAATAATCTCAACCTAAACCAAATATACGTACATATACTTCAGAGGATTCTACTTTCTTCAAGTCCCAGATGCTTATATATAGGGTCACCCGCAGCCTTCCCACCACATCTAAAACCCAATGAAGGCATAACCGACTTCCATGTATGTACGTCTATCCTAATATATATATAATAATTAACTAAAACATAACCCAAGTCAATCAAACGAAACGAACTGTCACATCAATCCAACAATCAAGGCAACCAATCAATAAATCAATAATCCCAATTAAACCAACTATACGTACATATACTTCAAAGGATTCTACTTTCTTCAAGTCCCAGATGCTTATATATAGGGTCACCCGCAGCCTTCCCACCACATCTAAAACCCAATGAAGGCATAACCGACTTCCATGTATGTACGTCTATCCTAATATATATATAATAATTAACTAAAACATAACCCAAGTCAATCAAACGAAACGAACTGTCACATCAATCCAACAATCAAGGCAACCAATCAATAAATCAATAAATGCAAGTAAACACGCCAGGTTTACACTTTTCAGCCCGAATCTCAAGCGAGTAGGGAGATACGAAACTCACCTTGACCGGCAAAGAAGCTAGTATAAGATTACAAACGAGTAATAGGATCCACACGTCCACAACCTATAATTATACATCAATATACCATAATGTCAACTCTACAATCATAAACAAGTTAGTTTAGCACAATTAGGTCAAGTCACAAACCCTAAACGCCTTTCCAACTTAAACGAGTAGGAAACAAGACACATTCGACTCGACCTTTTTAGAAATGAGAAAGGATTCATACAAAAAGAGGGTCACTAATAGAAACTAGACTCTCTTACGATTCCAACGATAGGTCATACGACTTATTTGGAGTTACGGATCAAAAGTTATTAACGTTTGAAAACTGATGTGCAAAACAGGTGAAACTCGCGGCGCGAGGAGAAGGAGCTCGCGGCGCGAGGAGAAGGAAAGCTCGCGGCGCGAGGAGAGGAAACTCGCGGCGCGAGGAGAAGGAGCTCGCGGCGCGAGGAGCAGGAAAGCTCGCGGCGCGAGGAGAAGGAGCTCGTGGCGCGAGGAGCAGGAAAGCTCGCGGCGCGAGGCGACGGGCTCGCGGCGCGAGGAGAAGGAGCTCGCGGCGCGACTGGGCTCAGACCTGGAGATTTTTGAGTACAAAATGCGATCCAACTTCACCCAAACCCCATTTTCGACCCCCAAATCGACTAGCGATGATCCAAGACCCATTTTGAAGCTTAAACAAACATGTTTTAACATAAATAAACATAACCCCTATCTTAGTTTCGATTCAAAACATCAAAATCACATCCAAACCCTTCAAACCCTAATTAAACCCTAGTTTGACCCAAATCAAGATTTAAGCCGATTTAGGACTTGCAAACTTTCAAGATGACTAGAAATGCATAAACAAACATAAGTAGGTACAAAAGGGATGAATTAGACTTACCGAAACTCCTCCTTGAGCTAGAACCCGAAATTAGGTCAAAATGGGTAAAATGCAAGAACTTGGCTTTTGATTCTTCAATATGACGAAAGTGAGATGAAGATGGCTATGATTTCTATGTTATAACCGTTCCAACACTAATTTGATGCAAGAAGAGGATGAAGAATGAATTGGTTTTCTTTTGTTTGAGAGAAATAGAGAAGGAGATAGATAGATAGAAATGAGAATGAGAGGGGGAGAAAGGGATAAGGGGGGAAATGGGTCTTGGGGGCTGGTGGGTCATGGACTACCCACGGGCCGACCCGTTTCCCTTCACAAACCACAACACAAACGCTACACGTTTAAATATCGACTAACCCATATTATCGACCCGAATATACCACATCGCCATTTAACTCACAAAACGACCCAATTAATTCATTAACTTAAATTGTTAGTCATACTACACGTAAAGTCAACGGGTCAAAATTCACGGATGTTACAAATTACATGTCATTGTTATGCATGTGATCTAATTAGCGGTTTAATACGACGGTGGCATGGAATTCCTTCCTTCTTTCTTGAAGTGACAGAATTCTTTATTTATTTTGAGGAAAGGTGGGTCTTCCTATTCCCGCTTATGAAGGCATATGCCGGCCATCACTTATATTTATCGGATGGGTGGGCGAAGGTATCTTCTCTCTTCTTTCATGGGGTCTCCTATATAAATTGGTCTCGTGTTGAATTACCAAAAGGATTGTTAAAGGGAGGCCCCAAAAATTACTCCTGCTTAGAGCCCCAATAAAGCTTGAACCGGCCTTGATTCAAAAGTTAAGCTCTCCTAACAATTCAATATCATATATTTTAACAGAACTCGTCATCCAAACACAACAGAACAAAAATAAGGAGGTATAAGGCGTGTACAATGATACCTCACATGAAATAATGAAAGAAAACATGAAAATCAATATATAAATGTGCAGTGGACTTGCTCCACCAGCAATAATATTTAATGCCATTTACGTATGGAAAACAAACTGCTTTGATGAATGCGAACCTCTACTTGTTCTTCACCTAGATCATCTTCTGGAATGATCAGCCTATCGAAACTGTCACTTTTCAGCAGTGCCGGCTTAAGCTTTTTGGTGGCCTTAAACCGGACAATTTTTGGGGGCCTTTTTTAAAAATGTGTCTAGCAAAATAAGCTTGTCTGGGCTTAGGATGATGTCAAACATTTATCAAAGACCAACACTTCCATATTATTACTAATAAATTATATTATCTGAGCTATACAAAACCTTAAAATATACGAGTATATTTGAATAGTAATAAGTGGACTAACATCTCTAAGAGCTGTAATCAAGTTATTAAACACTCTTAAACTGAAATACATGCCAAATTATATCACATGTTCTGTCAATGTTGATTCAGCATTAATAAAAGATTCAAAATAAAAATATTTGTAAAGTGATTAAAACTATCATTAATAATTAATTCTTTGCTCCTCAAATTCTCCACAGAAAATTAATAAACTCATTAAAATAATAGATTTATAAAATTCAAAAATATAATCAGATTAAGTTTGTAACAAAATCAAATCTACTAACCTTTTTCGTTGTAAAATATAACTTAAAGTTAAATAAATAAGTATTTAAAATGCTCCGTTAATTCATTTGTAAACGAAATCATAGAGTAGTATGTATATATGTATGGAAGCTTGAACAACTCTTTCAATAGGGGAATTCTATTTACACACATCAAGTTTCTATTTAACACATGACCTAGACGCAGCGTATAGCAATGTACGCAGCGTATAAGAACATAAGACGCAACGTATGATCCTATACGCAGCGTATAGCGACCTAGACGCAACGTACATGCAAAGACGTTGCGTATACCAGATGTGTGAATAGAAAACAACTCGTAAGCTGCCACGTGTACCACCAAAACGGAGCGTATGAACATAGACGCATCGTACACTCTGAACGCTGCGTATAGCTCTATACGCAGCGTCTTAGTTGTTTTGTATAAAAAATAATCATTGCAACAACTTTAAAGGCCAACTCATGTTGGTTTACATACTTGCTTCTTATATATATCCTTCAATGTATGATTTAGTTAATTTGCAGCAACGTTAATTTATCTGCATATATAGATAGGACTGGCCGTCTGGGATGATTGTTTCTCATCATGATATACTCATTCTTGAGCCGGTACATAACTGAGCTAGCATGGAAGTGTTGGGCCGTTTTAGGTTCATATCTTAACTCTTAAATGAATTAATACAAGGATGATAGATCATTATGTACATTTAACAAAGAAAACATGTTATCATTGAAAACATAAACTGTTACCACAAAAAGTGTTGTAAATTGTTTTAAATAAATGTAATGTTTTTTTTTTTTTGGAACGGCAGAGAAATTTTATTAAGAATGCAACTAGCAAAACACTAGGTGCAAATTACAAATACAAGAGATAAACAATACGAAACCAAAATCTAACAAAAGAAATGCCAAAAACAATACCGACACAAGCTTATCAACATTGAACGAAGGGGCACACATTCCATTGATCCCAAGTCACATCACTTTTCTTATCTCGATTTGAAATCCACAGATAAGAGGTAGTCACGATTGAGTTGAATAACTCCATACTAGTAGTTCGAACCTCGTTGTGTAGCATATTGTTTCTAGCTTTCCATGTATGCCACCACCAAATAAAAAGAATAGCCTCCAATTGATTACGTTTTCTTGAGTTAGTACTCAAGTTATGACACCATTTAAGAATATCTTCGGGTAACAAATCCGGAATGGGGTATTTCATCCACGAACTCAGCAGCTTTCTCGTGTCCTTTGTAAATCGACAAAGTTGAAAGATGTGACTATAATATTCGACCCCATTAGAGCAAAGATGGCATCTGAAACTAGATACATCAACACCTGTTGCAAAAAGGTTAATTGTGGTAGGAAGGCAGTCACGTCGCATTCTCCACACAAAAAGATTAACTTTTTTGGGCACTAGTCTATTCCAAATAGTCTTGACACTATTATTAAACGAAAGACATTCATGATCAATCTTTTTCCTTAAATGAGCAATAGTGAATTTATTATTACCATCAAGATTCCAAACCCAAGTGTCCTCCTTCAGCTGATCAAAATCCTTAGGAATCACACTTAGTAATTCTTGCATCCAAGAATTTTCGCTCACAAGTCTGAAAGGTCGGCGCCAATTCCAATTCCACCCCGTTATATCTCTCCGCCTATCGATAGTACATTCCTTATCCTTTTCAAGCGCAAACAATCTCGGGAATTGCTTAGCCAAAGTCGAGTTTCCACACCACAAATCTAACCAGAATCTCGTTGCTTTCCCATTGCCAACAATTCGACTAATCAAAGTATTATTAAAAGACGGGAGTTCGTGCACAGATCTAATCGTGTCAACAATTCTAGACCACATACCTTTGTTTTTGGCAGTAAGGTTAGAAAAACAATCCTTCCCATGAATTGCAGCGAGTACACGAACCCAAAGAGTGTGTGGATTAGAAAGAGCACGCCACCTCCATCTATATAGTAGCGCATGATTCATCGCTTCTAAGCTTCCAAAACCGATGCCCCCATCATCTTTTGCAGCCAAAACTGTTGCCCATTTAACCCAAGCAATCTTTCTTCTATCTTTAGAACCACCCCAAAAGAAGGAGCATCTGATGGATTCTAACGTCTTATTCACTTTTTTGGGCATCCGATATATAGATAAATAGTAAATTCCAAGTGATCCCAACACAGATGAGATGAGAGTCGACCTGCCTCCTATGGATAACAAATTAGCTTTCCATTTCGAAAGGCGTTTTTGGAACTTACTGACAACCGGATCCCAAGAGCCAACTCTCGCCGAGCTTCCACCAATCGGGATTCCAAGATATTTAAATGGAAGAGATTCTTTCTTACAACCAACCAAGTAAGCCATCTGATCAATCTCGTTGACATCAACCCCCACTCCAATAATAGAGGACTTTTCTAAGTTGATTTTAAGACCAGAGATACAATAAAAGAATTTGAATGCTTTAGACATGACACTCAAATTCTCCTTGGACCACTCTCCCACCATCATAACATCATCTGCATAAAAAAGGTGAGACACGGTAATGTTGTTAACGTTAGCACATTTGAACAACCCACACTTTACCAGATTATCAATAGCCACATGGAGTCCCTCCATAGCAATTATAAATAAAAAAGGAGCCATGGGATCTCCTTGCCGAAGACCTCTTTGGATGGGGAATTCCTCAGTGGGGCTTCCGTTAACAAGGACCGAGGCTCTTCCAGAAAAAAGACAAGCCTTGATCCAATGAATCCAAATGTCACCAAAACCCATAGCTCGAAGAACAGTGATTAAGAAATCCCATGAGAGCGAGTCGTAGGCTTTTGCAAAGTCAATCTTGAAGAGCATCAGACGTTTCTTCTTCTTTTTGTACCAATCTATCCGTTCATTTAGTAAGAGAGGACCATCTAAAATTTGTCTTCCTTTAGTGAAGGCAGATTGTTCCTGGCTGACAATGGTATCAATAACTTGAGCAAGACGGTTCGCCAAAAGCTTAGCAATAATTTTATACTGAAGACCAATTAGACTAATCGGTCGGTAATCAGACATAGTAATAGGATTGCTAACTTTTGGAATCAAAGTGATGAAAGAAGAATTACATCCTTTTGGGATATTAACTTTATGATAAAACTCCTGTACCATATTGTAGATGTCGGTGCTTAAAGAATCCCAGTGCCTTTTAACAAAGGCAAAAGAAAACCCGTCGGGACCGGGTGCCTTATCTCCACCACAACACCACACCGCAACCTTTATCTCTTCCATAGAAAACACTGATTCTAGCTTTACTTTTTCCGAAGAAGAAAGCTGGTTAAACATGCTCTTATCGACAGAAAAAGGAATTCCTGCAAAACTTTTAAATTTGTTAGCAAAATGTTCAT
Source organism: Erigeron breviscapus (assembly GCA_034093135.1). Lineage (NCBI taxonomy): Eukaryota > Viridiplantae > Streptophyta > Magnoliopsida > Asterales > Asteraceae > Erigeron > Erigeron breviscapus. The sequence continues at coordinate 69,501,707 of CM067169.1, forward strand.
GGAAACATTTTTTTATTTGGACTGGATCACTAATCCAGACGCCATTGTGCTTAATCCCATGTATATTGCCATTCTGTCTTTTCTTGTTTATTATTGCATGGAAAAACTTTGAATTCTCGTCTCCCTCGACACTCCACTTTATCTTCGCCTTCTGTTTCAAATCACTATTATTCCGTTGCTCAAGCAAATTAAGTTCCATCACAAGCGATCGTCTCGATTCGAACAGAATGTTATTTCCTCCAGCATTGCTTATTTCAGTGTCTATATGATTTTAATAAATGTAATGTTTTATTTAGTTTGTATTCTGTTTTTAAGATTATTGAATGATTAGGGTTCAATTGGTAATTAAATGTTTGGGCAGATAAATAGAATGAAATTTGGCAATTCCACGTGGCAACTTTTTATTGGAGCAAAACTAGCCAAAATGAAGGATGCATAGCCAATGCTTGCCTCTTCACCCTTACCCCTTACTAGACTTTCCAATATAAAATCAAAAATCAAATCGAAAAACTGCAAAAAAACAAATGGGTAATGAAGATAGTTTAGAAAAAAATACAATTATAATGTAAATTAATTAATTAATGTTAACAATTTTGCATCTTTATTTTAACTAATTTTTCAACATAGGTGCATAATCTCTCTATTTTTTTGTAATTAATTAAAATCATATATATTACTTCCATGGACATTAATTTATATACACAACAAATGAAAGTGAATACTTACTTTAACCAAGTGGTCTGGTGACATTTGATGAAACGGAAGTATTTTTATTAGATTATTATATATATACTTTAAAACTCGTTATATGTATATTACAACAATTTGTTATTATAATGTACCTACTTTAACAAAGTGGTCTGCTGACATTTGATTGTATGTTTGTAACATGTGTTAGGATATAAGCATATTATCAAATAAATAATCACGAGTACGCAGCGGAAAGAAACGTATATGTAATATAATAATTAACAAAGTAAGGAATTGAAAGTGTACCTTTTAGCTTAGCTTCCAATAAATTAATAATAAGATTATTATTATAAGTTAGGGTTTAAAGTAAAACCTCTCTACGATCGCACACTTGACACCCCTATGATGTATGCTAGTACCCGATCACGAACTCACAAACCCGGTTGTGTTTTCCCTTTGTTGAAGTCGAAACCCAAGAACCGAAAAACCCTATGGAATTGGGTTTTCGGTCGAACAAGGAAAAGAGAGAAAGGAGAGAATTACAAGTCTAATTGTCTTGTGTGTGTATCTAAAACCCTTAACCCTTAAGCCCTATATATAGGCTTAATTGTTAGGGTTTTAAACTTGGTGACCAAGTTTAGTCAAGACCCTAAAAGGCCTTGAAATTTTCGGCCCCCATTAGGTGAATTAGAGTCCAACACTAATTCCTAATTTACACATAAGTCCTTCGTAGTAATTATTATACAAGATCATGCATACTTACAAATTACTTGTAGTAATTATTATGCAAGATCATGCATACTTACAAATTACTTGTAGTAATTATTATGCAAGATCATGCATACTTACAAATTACTTGTCCCATTCCTAAATAAGTGTTTATTTAAAACAAACACAAAACTTTGACAAATTTTAATTAATGCAGTGTGGTCCTGCGGAGTAATAAAATACTCTTTCCGTCCCACTAGTAGTGTCATGTTTTGAATTTTTAAAGTCTAAATTTTACAACTTTGACCATATATAAATTTCTTTGTGTTAGATGATACTTGATAAAAGTTATATGAATTGATTATATTTTAAAAGTGTTTTCAATAATATAATTTTCATTAAGTTATATATAACACAAAAAAATATATTTAAGGTCAAAGTTTAAAGATTAAGACTTTGAATATTCAAATTAAGACACTTATAATAGGACGGAGTGGGTAACATATTTATACGGGTGAAGATTCTTTCAAGTTATTTATGTTAAATGAATCTTGATAATTGGATTATAATTAAAGGTCAAGATTTCAAGATGATCTTTGAATCTTATCCATTGATTAAAATCGAATAGTCAAGATCTCTCCAACTTAACACACATCAACTTTCTATTGACACATAAGGTTTTGGGCCGTTTGTATAACTTAAGATTTTGGGCTATTTAGAAAATATGGGCTTTTGGGCCATATACCTTTAAAAAAAAGACGCTGCGTATATGAACGTACGCTACGTGCAGCCAAGGACGCTGCGTATAGCAACGTACGCAGCGTCTAGCTAACAAGGACGCTGCGTACAGCCAAGGATGTTGCGTACAGCCAAGGACGCTGTGTACAGACAAGGACGCTGCGTTCAGCTGGAAACGCTGCATACATCCATGGACGCTGCGTACAGGAAAAGGACGCTGCGTACAGCTAAGGACGCTGCGTTTTCTATCTACACAATGTGTAAACGCAGCGTATAGCAATGTACGCAGCGTCTTGTGACCTAGACGCTGCGTACATCGCTATACGCTGCGTTTAGGGTAGGTGTGAACAGAATCTTGTGTGTGTAAATAGTATAACCCTTCAATATTGAAGACACATATATAATTATATAAAATGTGTATGAGCCTATGTATATGAAAGAGACAGAAGGGTAAGGCGTGGAGTGGGATACAGGGAAAGGCTATACATCACAACATAATAAGACATAATAAAATGCTCTTAAAAACCTAGTAGTTGATAAAAAGCCCAAAGTGTATATAAAATTTGGGGGCTCAAGCTTTTGGGGGCCTTAAACGGCTGCCTAACCCAAAAGACCTATTGGGTCGGCCCTGCTTTTCAGTCTATATATAAACATAAAAGCTTAATACTTCACCAGAGGACATTAATAAGTCTCCATCTTTGTTCCAGCAACCTAAAACACTAACCAAGCCATTAAAATAAACAGGCTGCTTAAAAACACAGTGTATTATCCATTGATCATCATGTTTCAGTATCCACACTACCACCTCACGATCATTATCCCTACTATGATGATCTACAAATCCGAGTTCTTCATTAAGATCAACCAACTCAGGGCAATAATACCAACCCTCTTTTTGTTCGGGAAGGTCAATCACCACGAATTGCTCTTTCTTCATGTCAAACCAAACAAGTACTATACTATAGCTGCCAGTGGCCACCAACCAATACAAACGTCCATTAGCATAAACGACATCCCCACAAATGCTATAAAACGGTACTTGGGGTATCTCTTGCCACGATTCTGTACCCAAAACATGCACCACAATGTCTATGTTGCCTCTAATATTATTATCGTCAAGAACACAGACCATCTTGAAGGTGTTGGTGGAATGATCAAAATCGAGCCCTTGCCTTGTTATTTTTTCGTAGGGCCTCTTGAGTAGTGGCAACGCGTGGCATTCCTTACTTAGGGGATTGATCACTATAAAAGTGGTGATATCATAAAGATTGGCTTGTTGTACCAAAGCGATGAGCCATTGAATAACCTCTACCTTGAATTTTGTTGGAATGTGATCACGTTAAATAAACGCATGTCCGGAAAGTATTTAAGCCTACGGGGTCACACGAAATGACACGTATACTCTATGTAATTAATTAATATGTTAATGTAATATATTAATTAATATGATCACGAAATGATTAATAAACATAAGTTAAATGTTAAATAAATGTTTATTAAAGGATTAAAGTGTAAATTAGAATTTAAGGAAGTTTCCTAATTACACTAAATAGAGGGGGGCGAAATTTTGAGAGGGTTTCCTAATCCTCATCAAACTTGGTCACCAAGTTTGAAAACCCTTCTAATTAATCCTTATAAATAGAGGTTAAAGGTTAAGGGTTTTTCATTCATTCTAGACAATTAGATTTGTGAAAAACCTAACTCTTTTCTCTCCCTCTTTTCTCTCTTGTTCGACCGAAGCAACAAACCCAAAAGGGTTTCGGTTTTTGGGGTTCGACTTTTAGGGGAATAAACACAAGGGGTTGTGAGTTCGTGATCGGGTACTAGCATACATACGTAGGGGTGTCAAGTGTGCGATCGTAGAGGGGTTTTGCTTTAAACCCTAAATAATAATAATCTTATTATTAATTAATTTTATTGGAAGCTAAGCTAAAAGGTACATATTCGATTCTATACTTTGTTAATTATTATATTGCATATATGATTCTTTCCGCTGCGTACTCGTGAATATGTTTATGATAATAGTTATGAATCCTAACAGTGGTATCACGAGCCTACTATGTGATATATTAGTTACAAAGTTCAAAACTTGAGGGGGGTTTGAGAGTTGGTTCGATTTATTGAATTAAAAATTAAATAATTAAAATTGTTTTTTGTTTATTTATTTTTATATAAATCGAAATTTATAAAAATAAAATTAGGGTTTTTGTTTTTTATTATTAATTCAACCTATTCAATGTTAATGGTTAAATTAAACCCTCTATGCAAGTTTTGATTATGTGAATTGACATGTTTATATGATAAATTGCATGTTTTATGTATTTTTAATTTAATGTTGTTAAATAGAAGTAAAACTCATAAGGAATTCATGCAAAATTTTATGATTATTATTTGTGAGTCCCTTAAGTTCGATGGTTAACCAGGAAAGTGTAAAATATAACAAGTCTAATAATCACTAGAATGGACTAGTATTACTTGTAAATAAATGCAAGAATATATAAACAAAGTAATACAAGACTTAAATCAATAAACAAGTAAAGTGGAACATTATGTATTTTTCAATGGTGTATTTTATTTATGATGTTAAATAAAACACAAGGTTGTGCGGAATCAAGATAATACAAATAAGTATGTATCCTAACAACCTATGAGTTACAAATGATCTATATTTGTCAAATAACTCTTTTGGATCGAGATACTTAAAGTTGTGAAGTATCCCAGTTTAAGATCGAGAGTATTTGGACAAATTCACTTTCATGCAAAGTGTATGCTTAAAAGTATTTTTCTCAAGGAAATGACTTTGTATTTATAGGCAACAAAATTCACCAGTGAATTTGTGCCGTACAAATATGGTTGCATACATTTAATGATCCGACAAGAACATTAAATGTATTGGATAAGGAATAAGGATAAAGTCACATCAAATGACTTTGTGTCCTTTTATCCAACCATCTTTACACACACAAACTTTGGTAAAGAACAAGTGGATTGTTCTTAGGAAAGTGTGTAAAGGGAAAAGTCAATCCTCGATATCAGTGTTCAGACTTGTAGGGTCTAGAACACTGACAATCCTCCAGTGTACAGATCTGGTAAGACTTTCCAGTGGACTCCGCCATTTGTCAGTCTTCTTTCTCCAGACTTCAGTCTTTGACTTCAGTCAGAATGTCTTCAGTAGAGTTGATCTGGACTGGGGTGAAGTCCAGTGAGCTCATCTGGAGAATACTCCAGATTTCCTATACAAGTATTTGCTCACTGGTCTTCCATTATTTCTGGAAAAATCTTCAGAGGGACTCCAGATTCCAAGTCTGGAGTAGGTCCAGTAGAACACGTTTCTGGACAGATCTTTAGTAAGGCTCCAGTAGTCGAGTCTGGAGCGAGTCCAGTAAATCTGGACTAAATCTGGACCTAACAAATTCCCCCTATTTGTTTAGAAATAATGCAAGTGTTTTCAAGCTTGAATCTATACATTTTGTATGCTTGAAAAACACAAGTTTCGATTTGTCTAAAAAATCTAAGTTACTGGAAAACACTTTATAGATCATGAGTGTTTTCAGTTTCATCAATTAAGTTCTAACTTAGACTAAATCTGATCATTTACTTATATGAATCAAAAATTGCAACTATTATTACATACATCAACTGATAAATAGTATACAATTTTCATAAAGCAATAATTTACAACAAGTAAATGATAAGAGTCAGGCCCTTCTTTTTGATGTCTGTACTGGAGCATCTTCAGTAGCATTTCTCTTTGGTGATGGAGAAGATGGTATTGATTCTGGCGTTCTTATGCCCATTGCAACTTCCATCTGTTGCTTTCTTCTCCATACCTTTTCAATTCTTTTCAGAAATGCTTTAACATCAGTTGACACATTTGTCTTCCCCCTGAACGTTAAAGCGATTTCCTTCAGTTCACTCCATCCAAAAGCTTGGACTGAAGTACTTTTCCTTTCGTCAGTAAAGTTACCCTCCCTGGTCAACTTTACTTCAAACTTAGACATGCCTTCATGATCTTCAGCCAATTTGATTTCAGCACCAGTGATCCTTCTAGCATCAGCCCTGAAATTCAACATCTCATTGTATTTTTCTTTCAGCTTGGCTTGCTGGATCAATGATTCAGTTTCCTTGGACACTCTTCTTTGCTCTACAGCAGATTGGAGTTCTTGACGATTTATTTTTCGAGAAGTGTCCAGGGGAATGAAATTGCTTACATCAGCATCTTTGATTGCTTTGATCTGTCTGGCAGTTAATTTTGGTAAACCAGTAAGTCTCTTCCTGTACTCTATCTCCAGAGCACCAGCGTTCTTTCTGATCTTTTTCTGGAGACTTACCAGTTCATCCTTCCTTTGTCTGATGAGTTCTGGTACACTCACGCCATAAATAATTGAATCATAGACTTGCTCTTCTTCAGCGTAGAATGAGCGTACATGAACATCATCCAATAAACTCAAACATTGATGAACTCTGGGGTCATCCTTCATCTTTTTATATACTTCAATATTAATGCCTAACCTGCCAGCATTGTAAGAATCCAGAGTACCCATAGTTGCCATCTCCCTTTGATGGGCCAGCAGTTCATCTTTTTGATTTCTTTTGAAAATCTCTATCATGATGCATTCTTGTTCAAGCTTCTTGGATGTTTCATCATCAGCATCTTCAGTTTGCTCTTCCTCTCCAGATTCCATTTGTTGTTTTCCCTTAACTGACTTCAGAGTTGATGGAATATCTGGGAAGGACTCAAACTGGGGCTCACTGGCTTCAGTACCAGTAGCTTCTTCAGTTAGCCCGGCTTCAGTGCCATATGCTCTTTGTGACAATTTCTTCAGTGTTTGGTCACCAGACGACTTTTCCCCCTTGGAACGATCACCAGTTCTTGACTTGAGATCATTCCATAATTCTTCAAGCATAAGTCTGTCCAGTGGACCAAATGTTGTACCTGGTACTGGAGTTGTTTCAGACACAACTTTCTTAAGTGCCTGCACTTCCTTCTGAACATTTTCAACAGCTTTAGGCAAGTGTTTTGGCAACTTCTCATCCAGTAAGTTGTCTACTTGGGGTAACACCCCATCATGAATGCTACGAAGAACAGTCCCAGAAACTTCTTCACATAATTCTTTCAACATATTGTTTCTGAACTTCCTTGTACATGCATCACTTATTGTGCTAACAACTGCACCCTGGTCTAGTGTGGGTCTACTCTCCAGAGAACTGACCCTAAAAACCAAATTCTGAACATCTTCTTTCAGACCTGCCAGTTCGCCAGTGACTGCAGTCTGAACAGAACTAACCAATCTAGTCTCTAATCCCTGGACTGCCATTTTGATCTTTTCAGTGTTGTTATTTGTGGCCAGTACCAGTTCATCAAGCTTCTCATAAACCAGCTTCTCATTCCCAGCAAAGACATTCATCTCAGAAGCCAGGTTATTTGATAATAAAGATTTGAAGTCTGAAATAACCTGAGATGAAGTCTGGAGTGATCTCTCCAGGTCCGCCACCTTACTTAAAAGGCCTTGGACCTCGGCAGAAGAAGAAGTGGAGAGACCAGTGGGAGGTTCAAGAGTTGAAGGCAATCTGGTCATTAGAGGAACTTGTGCCCAGTCCTCTTCAGTTGCAGCTTCAGATATTGCAACTGGTGACTCCGGCGCACGAGGTGGAGGTTGAGATTGTGAAGGTTGAGTGGTTGCTGGAGTGAAGTATTGAGTGTGTTCTGGAATTGAAGGTGGTGGTGGTGGTGGCATGTTTGATTGTGGTGGTGGCATGTTTGATTGTGGTGGTGGCATTTCTGGTAGATTTTCTTCTTCTTGTACATCTTCACCCAGAAAATTCAAGTTTGCATCAAAACCTTCAGACATTGGGGAGTCAACATCATCCCATTCTGGAGCCATCCCAACTGTCTGTTCACCAGGCTGTTCACCAGTTTCTACATGAACCTGTTCACCAGCCTCTACATTCAAGTCCAGTGGAGCCTCTTGCTCACCAGAAATATGTTCATCAATCTGAACATCTTCTTCAACTTCCTCAACTACCTGCTCAACAACCTCTTGTTCAAAAATTGGTGATCCATCTAGATTCATAACATCACCAGGATGTCTTTCAGGATTCACCTGAAGTCCAGCTCGCATCAGACGCCTATTTGTTCTAGGTCGTCTGGAAGGTTCAACAAATTTCTGTACCTTGACCTTCTAGAGCAACTTGTCTAATGGGCTGTACAGCTTCAATGATCTGTACATCATCACCAGATGGTCCTTCAACAGCTTGACCTCTATCTGGACCCATTTCAGCTTCTTCCCTTTGTAAGGAAAGCATGGACTGAGGAATATCTACCTCATCCAGTGGAGACCTAAGATTGACCAGGTCCCTCATATACTCACTCACAGAAAAGTGAGTAGTATCAAAATCATACTGGTCGCCAAGAGCATTCTTAAACATAAGAGAAAGGAAACGAATATAAGGAACAAATGGTTTTCTTCCTTTCACTCTTAGGCGCTCAACCAGGTCATCAAAAAGAATTTGGGCAAAGTCCACTCTAAGCCCAAACCATAAGTAGTAGGCAATCTGGAGGTGAGTTTGATTGATCTGGTCTAACCCTCCAGAACTGCCTCCCAGACACTCAACAATATGGGTGAAGAAATATCTCCATGAGTCTGACAGCTTGCTCATGTAGATAGTCCCTTTCCTGGATAGCTGGCCATGCTCATCCAAGATATCCGTGTGCCCCATCAGCCTGCATACTTCCCTTGTATTTATACCAGTGGGAAGCTCAATAGGCAACTCATTCTGGTCATGATAGTTTAACTGTAGAACAGACCTGAGCAGACTTGCAGTGAAACCAAGGGATCTGGTACCTCCCTTTAGAGTATAATTGATCGATGAAGTTTCATCATCATATTGAGCAGTGTACCAGAATTCACATAGGTACTCGTGGTACATCCTTCCTGGATTCAATGTTAACGCACCATATAATGGGCAAGAGAGAAAGAATGAGTTTAATCTCCCAATAATCGATTGGGCATCATGAACACTGGAAAGCGAGAGTCTTGCCATCCAGTTATTCATATTGATTCTTATGGAACTTGCCTCAAGATTGATATGAGGTGCCCTTTCAACATTATCCGAAGGAGCATATTCAGCGGCAAGGAGATTTTTGAGTGATTTTGACTGTCTAGGTGCCATTTTATACAAAATAAATGAAGATGAAATTGAATATATATAGGTTATGATGAAGAATTGATGAAGGAATTGAATATAAATGGAGTAAATAAGAGAGATGATGATGATTGGAAAATAAATGAAGAAGTAAATGAAGGAATTTGAAATTATCAAATAAAGTTTTTGATCGGGTCTGAGATCCGCATTAATTACATCACATCATACATAAATGCATGACGGTTTACAGCCCACAAACAGTAACAAGTTGTACTTTTTGATTTCCCAAGGTAAAAATACCATCATTACGTTGAAAAAATTTATATGCCACGTAGGAAAAATATCTCCAAAAAGATTTGCTTACGTGGCACACACAATGACCAAGGATTTAGAAAATATTATGACATATTTCAGTGCATCTGGAGGTTGACTGGACACTCCAGTATCACTGATGGATTAGTCCAGTGAACATGTACTGATGGTACACTGGAGGGACACTCCAGTAAAGTACCAGTGAAAACCATTTTTTGAAAGACTGGTAACCTCAAACATGCACGTCAACTAATTCAGACAAATGAGAGGGACACATTTACAAGGAGACATAAGTCACCTCAAACACGCACTTCAATCTGTCCAGTTACCAGTGAGAGGGACACATTTACAAAGCACCAGTAATATTTTCTGAAGAGTTTGTCCAGTGAGAAAATAAATTAATAAATTCCCCCTGAACTTAAAACATTTTTAAGAAAAAATATCTTTCAAGTCATTCCCTGGAATGTTGTTCCAGAAATCAAATAATGCAAAGATAGTACACAAAGGCGTTCAATATCTGAGCAGTCACCAGATTTAAGGATTTAACATTCCCAACTCACCAACAAGATATTCAAAAGTTTTGACATCCAGAGGTTTGGTAAAAATGTCAGCGAGTTGTTTGTCAGTGGGAATAAAATGGAGTTCAATGTTGTTTTTCATAATATGATCACGAATGAAGTGATACCTGAGATCAATGTGCTTCGTTCTGGAGTGCATGACTGGATTGTTTGAGATAGCAATGGCACTGGTATTATCACAAAAGATTGGGGTCTTTGAATATTTAATACCATAATCAAGCAACTGGTTCTTCATCCAGAGTATCTGAGCACAACAACTGGCTGCAGACACGTATTCAGCTTCAGCAGTGGACAATGAAACTGAAGTTCGCTTCTTACTGGTCCAGCTGACCAGTTTGCCACCTAGAAAATGACATCCACCAGTTGTGGATTTCCTATCTATCTTACAACCTGCATGATCTGAATCTGAATAACCCATTAGATCCATGCCTGAGCCTTTGGGATACCAAAGACCTAGACTGGGGACACCTTTAAGGTACTTCAGTATGTGCTTTACAGCAAGCATATGAGATTCCTTTGGATTAGACTGATATCTGGCACATAAACATGTTGAAAACATAATATCTGGTCTACTGGCAGTTAAATACATCAGTGAACCAACCATGCCTCTATAGACAGTGGTGTTCACTGGTTTTCTATCTGGATCGGAGTCCAGTGTCAGTGGTGCAGAAATTGGAGTTGGTTTAGATGGTGAAGAGTTCATATCAAACTTCTTTAAAAGATCTCTAACATATTTCTCCTGATTAATAAAAATGCCATCTTTGTTTTGTTTAATCTAGAGTCCAAGAAAATATGTTAGTTCACCCATCAAACTCATCTCATATTCAGTTGACATTATTTTTGAAAATTTCTTGCACATGTTTTCATCAGTAGACCCAAAAATAATATCATCAACATAAATTTGTACCATTAACAGATTAGCTTTTTCATGAAGAATAAATAAGGTATTGTCAATTACACCTCGTTTGAAACCATTTTTCAACAAATGTTTAGTCAGAGTGTCATACCAGGCACGTGGGGCTTGTCTGAGGCCATATAGCGCTTTGTCCAGACGATATACCCAATGTGGATGCTTTTCATCAACGAAACCTGGAGGTTGTCTGACATAAACTTCTTCTTCAAGCTTTCCATTCAAGAAAGCACTCTTTACATCCATCTGGTAGACCTTGAACTGATGATTAGCAGCGAATGCTAAGAATATTCTGATTGCTTCAAGTCTAGCCACTGGAGCAAATGATTCATCAAAGTCGACATCTGACTGGTAGTAGCCTTGTGCTACCAGTCTGGCCTTGTTTCTGATTACGTGGCCATCTTCATCTACTTTGTTTCTGAAGACCCATCTTGTTCCAATTGGTTCTTTCTTTCCAACTGGGAAAGGAACCAGATACCAGACCTTGTTCCTTTCAAACTAGTGAAGCTCTTCTTGCATAGCAGTCACCCAGCTTGGATCTTCCATAGCCTCGTCAATCTTCTTTGGTTCCATCAAAGATAGAAAACTAACGTATAAGCATTGATTACTGGAGGCTCTTCTGGTCTGAACTCCTCTACTGGAGTCACCTATGATCTGATCAATAGGATGAGCTTTTGTCCATCTGGAGTACTGACCAGGATTGTTACAGACAACAATATCAGTGCAAGAATTCAGTTGAGTCTCCTCTGGAGTTGCTTTTGGAGGAGGATCTTGCCAGACTACTTCAATATCTTCATCTGAGTCATTTAAATCACGATTTGCATCATGAAATTCTTCATTTGAAGGCATTTCCTGAAGTACTGGTTCAGTTTGGAATTCTTCATAAGAAGACATTTTTGGTCTATTCTCAACTGACACTGATACTGGGGGAGTAGTACGAACATCTGATCCAATATTAATTTCAGAGGGTAGTTTGAAAATAATAGAAGGATAGAATGGAGTACTACTGGAGAGTTTCTTTTTCTGAACAGGTTCCAGATCAGGATGACTGGAAACTGTGTCTTTTGAATCTTCATTTTTGTCGTTTATAGGATCAGATTCACAAAAGACAATTGGAGTTACTGGGGGAGTGTCAAGGGCTGGCTTCTTATTGATTGCAACATTTGATTCATCAAATGTGACATGAATTGACTCATGGACCTTCTCCAGTCTCTTGTTGTAGACTCTGAAGGCCTTGCGAATGGCTGAATAACCTAAGAAATACCCTTCATCAGCTTTGGCATCAAATTTGCCTAACTGACTGGAGTCGTTCAGGATGTAAACTGGACATCCAAAAACGTGAAAATAACCAATGTTTGGTTTTCTATTTCTTAAGACTTCATAGGCTATCTTTTTGTGTCTTTTGATGTACACTGATCGATTCTGGGTGTGGCAAGCAGTTGCAATTGCTTCCGCCCAGAAACTGGTAGACAGACCAGATTCAGCAAGCATACTCCTGGCAGCTTCTATCAGCGTTTGATTCTTCCTTTCCACCACTCCATTTTGTTCTGGAGAGCGGGCTGATGAGAAATTCTGGGAGATGCCAGTGTCAGTACAGAATGACTCCAGAGTTGCATTCTGGAATTCTGTTCCATTGTCACTTCTTAACTGAAACACTTTTTGACTGTACTTGAGCTCAATTTGCTTGATAAGACTGATGATTTCAGCAGCAGCTTCACTTTTAGACCTCAGAAAGATCACCCAACAATATCTGGAGAATTCATCTACGATCACCAGGGTGTATCTTTTACCAGCACGAGTCTGAACATTCACTGGACCAAAGAGGTCCATATGAAGCATATGAAGGGGTTCAGATATGCTGAAATTTTGTCTGGTCTTGAAACTGGTACGTTTTTGCTTACCATCTCACATCCTGGACATGGCCTTTCCTTTTTGAAGGAAACTGAAGGTATCCCATCTACAAGTTGTTTTCTGGACAACTTATTAATATTCTTGAAATTTAAATGGGATAACCTTTTGTGCTATAACCAGTTTGTGTCTTCATCAGCTTGAGTATAGAAACACTGCTCTGAAGGAGAGCTTTCCATATCCATCACGTACACATTCCCTTTTCTGGGAGTAATCAACACTACCTTCCAGTCCTTGTTGAATACGATACCTTGAGCAATATTGAATAGAACTTGATAGCCATCATCACACAGTTGACTTACACTGATCAGGTTGTATTTCAAACCATTCACAAATGCAACACGTCTGAACTTGACTTGTCCATTGTTCAGAACACCATATCCCTCAGTCTTTCCACAACCATCATTTCCAAAAGTAATGGAGGGTCCATCAGAAATGGTGAACTCCTCCAGCAGGGTCTTACATCCAGTCATCGTCCTGCCAGCAGCACTGTCAAGATACCAGATATATTTCTTTCGATCGCCCTGCACATACACCAGATACTTATCAGTTAGATTTGGGAACCCATCTAATGATGGGTTCACTGGACCCTCCCTTATAGGTCCCTGGGGCAATCTGGTTTAGTTCACTTTCTTCAACAGTGGTCTTAGTTGAAAAGACCACCGGGGTTGATAGTTTTGAAACCTTTTTCTTTTTCTCAACTGGAGAAATAGATTTAACTTTCTTAGCAAAAGGTTTTGTATTTTGTCTAGGGCCAGATGAAGTACCCTCAATAAAGTTTAATCTTGCATTAAAACTTTGATATTGACGAGTCAGAATTTGAATCTGGCTCTCTAACCTGGACAAAATATTTTCTTCAGATGACACCTTAGCCTTTCCAGTCCTAGGCTTAGGTAGGGGATTGGTCTGAGGCAAAGGTTTATTCCGATAAACCTCTTTAACTGGAGCAGTTATCTGGAGCGCTTCAGTCTTAACCTCTGGGGATTGAACTGGGTAAAATTGGCCTTGGGAGTTACAGGCTCATCATAAACAGTGGTAGGCCTAAACTCCTCTGGTAATCGATCGATTACTGGTATTAATGATGCTACATGAGTATTTCCATCTAAGTATGCATGTTTTTGAGCAGGAAATTGTTTTACTCCAGCATCATATGGCTTTTTGGTTTCTAGCCATGATTTAATCACCAGTTTTTCTTTCTCTAAAATGATCTCAAGATCTTGTTTTTCTTGAATCAATTGTTCAGTTACCAGAACCTGGGCTTGAAATGCCAGTTCAATGTCTTGAAGTTCTTTTAACTTTGATTTTAAAGCAGTTATTTCAGAAGAATCTGTTTCTAGACCATTTACACAATCAGATCTAACAGTTTCTACAAAAATCAAATCAGAATTAAGAGCTTCAGCTATGTCCAGTTTTAGTTCTTGGTCAGTTGCACAATCATAATCACTAACCTTCTTAATAACAATGTCTACCTATCGTCCAGATGTGACATCTTCCTTCACCAGGTGCTCATCGTCTGCCAGAGCCATGTAACAGCAATCTCTTTCTTCTTCTTCATCAACAGATGATTCATCAGAAGGAACCCACTTCTCTTCAGTTGTTGCAATCATGCACTTATTATTGTTTTCAATTTGTTGTGCCATGAGAGCAATCTGGGCCTTAAGCTTTTTATATTTCAGTTTATAGCTATCATCAGGCTTATTATTTGAAGAGAATGGACCAGGCTTGGATACAAACTAGTTGGACCTGCACTCTTTCATGAAATGACCCTTTTTGCCACACTTAAAGCATGTCAAATTGGTCTTATCAGTGGAAGATCTGGATGCAAATTGTCCAGATGGCCTATTTGCTCTTGCTTTGAAACGGTTAAACGTTTTAGCAATCATTGCAATGAGGTCATCATCTTCAGTTTCATCACAATAGTCTGGAGAGATTTGACTGGTCTCTCCAGAATCCATGAGTTCAGACACCATCTTCTTCATAGAAAACACATTCTCAGAAGATATCAGTGCTGTACCTTGTGGTTCAGTATGACTAACCACATTAGGACTACTGGAGGCATGGTTTAAAGCATCTTGTTCTGCCACCACTCTCTGGGCTTGATTTTCTTCAGTGTACCTGAAAGCTCCATATAGAGTTGAGAGAGTGTGTGTGTGCAGAGTTTTACCTTGTCGTAAGACCAGGATCATGTGAGACCATTTGGTGGGTAGAATATCACAAAATTTCTCCAGAAGTATATCCTTGTCCTTCTCAACCCCAAGACCTCTCAATTGGTTTATGATACTCATAAATCTGGTGTAAGTACCAGTGAGAGACTCGTTAGGCTGAGCAAAAAATGACTCATTCCTCTTGTTTAAGGAGACCTTTCTGGTGACAATGGTGTCATCTCCTCCTTCATGTTGGTTTTAAAAGTTCATCCCACATGGTTTTAGCACTAGGAAAAAGAACTAGTGTGGGAATTAGGGTTTCTGGAATAGCCCCGAGGATCATGTTTTTGAGAAGGGTGTCTAGATTCACCAATCTCCTCTCCTCTTCTGACCAATGTTCCTCCCTCTTTTCCTTTCCTCTTCTAGATCCAGAAGGATCAAGAAGGGGATTGAGAGGTGATGTTGGTACATAAGGACCTTCGTTTAAAATTTTCATCATGTTCCTCTCAATACTAGTGACATGCAAAACCATCCTAGCCTTCCACGTACCAAATTCATCACTGTTCCCACTGAATTTAGGAACAGGATTATTTGAGTAGTGCACATGCACGTGTGGAGAAGCAGGAGTAGGAGGGGGAGGTGGATTAGTGTTATTAACAATTGTGGTTCATTTTGATCATTAATATTTGCATTAGGATCGGGACCAAGACTAAAACCTTGTGTATTTTCTTGGTTAGCCATCAAGAAACAGATCTAGGCAATGTTTAGCCTTCTGCTCTGATACCAAATGTGAGTCTCTTAAGTTCGATGGTTAACCAGGAAAGTGTAAAATACAACAAGTCTAATAATCACTAGAATGGACTAGTATTACTTGTAAATAAATGCAAGAATATATAAACAAAGTAATACAAGACTTAAAGCAATAAACAAGTAAAGTGGAACATTATGTATTTTTCAATGGTGTATTTTATTTATGATGTTAAATAAAACACAAGGTTGTGCGGAATCAAGATAATACAAATAAGTATGTATCCTAACAACCTATGAGTTACAAATGATCTATATTTGTCAAATAACTCTTTTGGATCGAGATACTTAAAGTTGTGAAGTATCCCAGTTTAAGATCGAGAGTATTTGGACAAATTCACTTTCATGCAAAGTGTATGCTTAAAAGTATTTTTCTCAAGGAAATGACTTTGTATTTATAGGCAACAAAATTCACCAGTGAATTTTGTGCCGTACAAATATGGTTGCATACATTTAATGATCCGACAAGAACATTAAATGTATTGGATAAGGAATAAGGATAAAGTCACATCAAATGACTTTGTGTCCTTTTATCCAACCATCTTTACACACACAAACTTTGGTAAAGAACAAGTGGATTGTTCTTAGGAAAGTGTGTAAAGGGAAAAGTCAATCCTCGATATCAGTGTTCAGACTTGTAGGGTCTAGAACACTGACAATCCTCCAGTGTACAGATCTGGTAAGACTTTCCAGTGGACTCCGCCATTTGTCAGTCTTCTTTCTCCAGACTTCAGTCTTTGACTTCAGTCAGAATGTCTTCAGTAGAGTTGATCTGGACTGGGGTGAAGTCCAGTGAGCTCATCTGGAGAATACTCCAGATTTCCTATACAAGTATTTGCTCACTGGTCTTCCATTATTTCTGGAAAAATCTTCAGAGGGACTCCAGATTCCAAGTCTAAAAAACCTTCCAAAGAAATCTGATACACCCCAAGTTCTTATGATCAAAGGGGGAAGGGTTCAGAAAGGAAAACAACCGAAAGCTAAGGGCAAGAACGTTGGTAAGGGAAAGCAAGGTGTTTCAGTCTCAAAACCTAAAAAGACCCCTCCGACGAAAATGGAGCATCCGGTTAAAGACCAGGCTTGTCATCACTGTGCTGAAGTGGGACACTGGAAGAGGAATTGTCCTAAGTATCTAGCTGAGTTGAATGCGAAAAAGAAGCAAGCTGGTTTAGCCAGTACTTCAGGTATCTTCACAATTGAATTATATTCCTTTTCTAAGCGTAATTCGTGGGTTTATGACATTGGTTGTGGAACTCATATCTGTAATACTTTACAGGGGCTTAGAGGAAGAAGGAAACTGAAGCCAGGAGCTTTACAACTATTTGTGGGCAATGGTCTACCTGCAGCTGTAGAAGAAATAGGAGACTTTTATTTAGTTTTACCTACTGGTTTAGTTACACCTCTATTACTAGAGGTGTAATTTCAGTTTCATTGTTGAAAGACAACGGATTCATTAATGTTTTTAATGATTATGGTATTTCAGTTTCTCGAAATAATGTTCATTATTTTAATGCTATTGCTTGTAATGGTATTTATGAAATTGATATGCATGGTTGTGATTCAAATGATAATTCAATGTATAATGTTAGCAAAAGAGTCAAGCCTAATTTGGACTCTACTTATCTTTGGCATTGTCGTCTTGATCATGTTGGCAAGAAACGCATTGAAAGACTTCAACGTGAAGGGATCTTACAATCAAATGATGAATCATTTGACAAATGTGTGTCTTGTGTTTCCGGCAAGATGACAAGAAAACCTTTTCCGCATAAACCAGAGAGGGCTAAAGAGCTACTTGGACTTATACATACCGATGTATGTGGCCTATTTAGACATGTGTCAAGGAAAGGTGCTAGCTACTTCATCACTTTTACGGATGATTTCAGTCGTTATGGTTATGTTTACTTGCTTAAACATAAACAAGAAGTCTTTGAAACATTCAAAGAGAACTATCCTAATTTACACATAAACAATCACATATAACAACCATATCACAATCAAATAGTCGCACATCAACAACCTAATCAATCGATCAATAAATCAACAAATGTAAGCATGCACGTATGTACACTTTTCAGCCCGACTCCTATATGAGTAAGGGAACTACGAAAACTCACATTTGCCAAGCAATAACAAGTTAAGATTGAGTTACAAACGTTCAATCGTCCCGCGTCCACAACCTATAAATGTACATAACATGTTTACAAATCAAGACTTCACATATGGTTTTTAACTAGTTCATCTTGGTTCTGATTTTGTTCATCTTGGTTCTGATTTGTTCATATTGGTTCTGACTAGTTCATCTTGGTTATAATTAGTTCATCTTGGTTGTGACTAGTTCATCTTGGTTATGATTAGTTCATCTTGGTTCTGGACTGTAACTAACGGACTTGGTTCTAATTTGTTCATCTTGGTTCTGAACTGTTGTTAGTAACAGTCCTCAAAACTAATGACCGTTAAAAACCTGCACCAAATCGACCCAAGAGCATCCAAGCTTCATTTTGACCTCAAAATCAATTAGGAGACACTTCCAAACTCATTTCCAAGCATAAATGAACATAACCCACAACACAAACTTGAACCCGCAAAACATTCAAGTAAAAATGGGTATGAATTTTTTATGTTCATTTATGCTTGGGTTATGAATTTTTTTGGGAAAGATAGGCATCTTTCATTTCACAAAGCTTAAACCCGCAAAACATTCAAGTAAAAATCGTGTTGCGGGAACATTAGAGACTAAACCTATCTTGTCAGTGACTAAAGAAGTAACGAGCTCATGGTTAATTGATAAAGTACTACAAGCTATTAGGGATAAATGGCCACTAGGTCATTCAGGTCCAATTTTTATTCAACAAGACAATGTGATGCCACATATTAACTATATCTCCCTATTTTTATACTACTAAAGGAGGAATCCCCATAACACAAGAAAATGTTATGTGTCAGCCACCTAGGCTAGCCAACAATGCTATTCTTATGTCATATTGATGTCATGATTCACTAACCAATTTTGTTTTTTAAATTGTTATAGTAATATTTATGTGTCTTATATTATATATATATTTATATATATATAGGTTTAAGGTAAAATAAAACAAGTATTAAAGTAAAACAAATAAAACAATAGGTTTCTCTTCACTGAAAATCACCGTGTATCATGAAAATCATTGTGCATCAATTGCTTCGTGAATCTTCGTGCATCAATTTAACCATGATCTAAGGGTCAAGATTTTGTCCTATTTGTTTTACTTTAATAATTGTTTTACAATACCCAACCCCTATATATATATAGATATATTATATATATATAATATATTAATATATAATATATATATATATATTCAATGAGTTAATTACAGAAATCGTCCCTGTCGTGGACCGCCACTTGCAGTTTTCGTCCCTAACTTTCAAAAATTACAGTTTTGGTCCAAAAACTTTGCTCCGTCAACACTTTTGGTCCTGACCATAAACGTCCGTTAAAAAAGGTCACATGTCTGGCACGTGATGGGTAATCTCGTAATTTGGCTTAGAGTTAATTACAGAAATCATCTCTGTCATGGATCACCACTTGCAACTTTAGTCAATAATTTATGACTTTTGGCCCACACATAATACAACCACTTTTAATAATTTTCCAGATATTCTATTCAAATTCCAACCTAACAAATGAAAACCAAACTCAAACAAAAAAAGCACAGAAACCAAACAAAAAAAATCATATATATATCAAAAGATGAATAGAAAAACAAATTGCATATTCCTCCTTCGCGACGGCAACCTCCAAACACCACCATATTGAAAGATGTATTGAAAAATGGATGGATGGATAGTTGTACACAGATTTAGACATATAGATATATGGATGATGATGATGCTAAAAGATATTAGAGTTAATTACACTTTTGGTCCTGTGGTAAAAAAAAGGACTAAATTACCTATCATGTGACTAGCACGTGACTACTTTTTAAACGGACGTTAAGAGCTAGGACCAAAAGTGTTGATGGAGCAAAAATATTTGGACTAAAACTGTAACTTTTGAAAGTTAAGGATGAAAGCTGCAAGTAGATTACCACGACAAGGACGATTTCTGTAATTAACTCTATATATATTTGTCTTAAAGAAAAAAAAACACCAAAAGAGAAAAATATAAAATCCACTGGAAACTTGAAGTTTTCCGACAAAGTACAGTGGTTGTCAACCCAAATAAAAAGAACATATGAGGTTACAAAAAATAAAATACAATTTACTCAAATATTAATTATTTCACCTTTTCCGTTATAATGAAAACAAATTTATTCAATAGACTCGCAGGATCTATATATATGTCAATACATAAATATAAATATGAAAGCCAAGGTAACAACTTTCTAGGCGCCTATCATCCAGAGACAAGATTATGAAACGACAACACAGAACAGCTATGGCTAAACGTACTATGGACATTATGATTCGTCTGGAATTATGATAATCAATACATGATAACCTCCGCTGTACGTTTACTAAGAAACCGATTAATTATTATTATTATACGAGTATATAAATATAGATGAAGATTAAGATAACCTTCTCAATTTGAAGATCCATATAGGTTGATCAACTAATTATAAACATAGATAAACTACTTTATCTAATGAACACTTATACAAACTTGATCAGTCCTTTTCGAGGCAAATAATATACTGCAGCACGATTTTGGGTAAATTAATGCCATTTACGTATTGAAAATAAACTGCTTTGATGCATTCGAACCTCTACTTGTTCTTCACCTACTTCATCTTCTGGACTGATCAGCCGATGGAAACTGCCACTTTTCAGTCTGTAAACAAACAGCCGAAATCATCCAGAAGAGGACCTAATAAGTCTCCGTTTTGGTTCCAGCAACCTAAAACACGAAGCCTGCCATTAGAATAATCAGGCTGCTTATAAACACAGTGTATAATCCATTGATCATCATGCTTCAATATCCACACTACCATCTCACGATCATTTGCCTGTTGGGTTAATCTTGATTTCGGGTCAATAAGTCAATGGGTCGTTTTTCATTAGAAAGTATCTCATGTTATGTTAGTAAGTCAGTGTCTCGTTTTAATTAGCATGAGTCTAGATTAGTGTCTTTAGTATGTTTTATTAGTTAGTTTTATTTGGCTTTTGGTAGCATGTTTTAATTAGTCAAAATATATCAAGTAGTGGACTAGTGTACGTGGGCAGTTATCAAGTCATGGAGTGATGGAGTATTATGTAATCAGAATGTCTATTTAAGGCTTGTAATTTTAGTGAATGAAGTAAGACACTTTTCCACAGATTGCTTTTCTTTTGCAAAGTCTGTTTTTTCTTTAATTCATTTTCATCCTCACAACACAACAAAAGGCAAGTACAGAGTGGTCAGATCCTACATTGCCTATCATGATGATCTATGAACCCGAGTTCTCCATTAAGATCAACCAACCCAAGGTTATACCAGCGATACCAACCCTCTGTTTGTTTAGCTGGAAGGTCAATCAACCCGAATTCCTCTTTGTTCATGTCAAACCAAACGAGTTTCTCCTCCTGGGACGCCCCATAGCTAATACTTTTCGTAAACCAATACAAACGTCCATAAGCATAAACGGCTTCCCCATTAATGTGATACAAGGACACCTGGGGTATCTCTCGCCACGAGTCTGTTCCCAGAACATGCACCAGAGTAAGAGATAACCTTTGCATTGCATCATAAACACTACAGACCATCTTGAAGGTGTTGTTGGAACTATCAAAACCGAGCGCTTCCCAAATCTAATTCTTCTTCATGGGTGGCAGCTCGTGGCATTCCTTAGATAGGGGATTAATCACTACAAAAGTATCACCAAGATCATGAAGATGGTGTCGTTGTAATAAAACTATGAGCCCATTGCAATAACCTAGTATCTTATGATAAAACGGCTGGTATATTAATCTAGAGGAAAAATCCTTTTTCACCTGTATTCCGTCTGTATTATTTTCCGTAACTTATAAATGTTAGAATATGAGCACATAAACTTATAACAATTCACGAGTACGCAGCGGAAAGAAACGTATATGTAATCAAATTAATTAACAAAGAAAGGAATTGAAACGTGTACCTTTGCGCAAAGCTTCCAATAATATTATTAATAAGATTATTATTATTATTTAGGGTTTAAAGTAAAACCCCTCTACGATCGCACACTAGACACCCCTATACCGTATGCTAGTACCCCGATCACGAACTCACAAACCCGTTGTGTATCTCCCTTAAATCGAAGTCCCATTAATCGAAAACCAATAGTAGTCGACTAATAAAACCAAACAATATAATTAATTCCAAGCATTAATTATATGTATGTTTGCATATTGATTTCGTATGTCATAAAACCGAAATTCCAAAAACCCATTTGAAAGTAACTTGCGGCCGAACCAAAATCAAGAAGGAGAGAGAGGAGGTTTTTTATATGTGAAGGAATTTGAAAACCCTTTGATTTAGCCTTGTATTTATAGGCTTTAATAAAAGGGTTTATGACTTGGTGACCTAGTTTGTATAGGATTAGGAAAACCCTTATACAAATTTCGGCCCCTTCCTTTTAGAATTAGAGTCCAACACTAATTTCCTAATTTCACATTTAATCCTCCTCTTTAATTAATTAAATACAATTAACCCTTTAATTTAGTTTAATTAATCATTTCGTGATCAAATTAATTAATATATTACTTTAATATACTAATTAATATGTATAGAGTTACCGTGTCATTTCGTGTGACCCCGTAGGCTTAAATTATTTCCGGACATACGTTTATATTTAACATGATCACACTCCAACAGCTCTCACTTGAGCATGTTATTTATAAAAGCAATAACATTGGTTAGCGTCTAGCAACACGCCAATGCTCCCAGAAATATTTAAGAATAGTTTCTTAAATTTGCCAATTTGAAATGATTTAGTCTTTAATATCCCTTTGTTCAGATACCCTTGTTAATTATGAATATGGATCAATGTCATTTCATAATTTAACGATTATGTTTCTCATTTCTACAATTAATCAAGATTACCAAATTAGTCAAGACCTCCTCTTGAGTTCATTTGGGTATGGCCATACAAACATCTTTAATTAATTAATGAGGGCGCCAAATGGTATCATACTTCAGTTGCAAATTGAAGGAACAAATCCTGTATTGACTACAAGTGTCTGGCCATGTCGTTTCTTAACATTTCTGAAAATAGCCCTTTATTACTACCTTGTTCAGGATAGTTAGAACTACAATCTAGAAATGCAATCCACACAAGCATAACTCATTTGCATCTCAAGTCTAAGGATAAATAAAGTAACCATTTCACGAATTTCATTTAATGACGCCGATCCATAAAATGAAAATTCGTTAAGTGGGGTAAGTCCAATATTCATCTTTTGAATATCATGTGAGTTTGGTACGATCCACCATCTTCAAAATATTCCCTTAAATATTTTCACCAATCTCTCACAATTGTCTTACTTTAATTATATTCCCATATAATTAATCGACAATGGACGTTTAGAATATTTTCAAATATTCATGGATCTAAACATGCAAATATAGGACACAATCACTATAAAATGAAACCACTTATACCGCGTATAAAAATTCATTTATTAAAATAACAATTGTTTAACATCCCATTATCCAAATACCAATCACAGATTTACATGATATAACTAGCAATAAAACCACTTATACCGCGTATAAAAATTCATTTATTAAAATAACAATTGTTTAACATCCCATTATCCAAATACCAATCACAGATTTACATGATATAACTAGCAATAACCTATGCCCACGGCATACTTATTGAGCTTTCCTTTTGACAATGCCTTTGTAAAAGGATCCGCTAAGTTATAATCTGTGTGAATTTTGAGTACTTTGATTTCACGCGATTCGATTTGCTCACGAACGTAGTGATATCTTCTTTGGTAATGTCTGGCACCTTTTTGAACCTCAGGTTCATTGGCAATGACAATTGCTCCCAAATTATCACAGTACAGATCCATAGGTGTGTTATTTGAGGATTATCATGTTAAAATCCAAAAATAAACTTTCTAATCCATACAACCTTCATGTCGTCTTCTCTGAGACGGCAATATACTCAGACTCTGTCACATACATAGCAACTGTGGTTTGCTTTTAGCTCAAAGCATTCCACCGTGTCTTCATTTAAAATGAAGACATATCTCGACTGATATTTTGAAACATCTTTATCAGTCCTGAAATCCAACATCACAATTTCTATTCACTTTGAATTTTGAATTGGGATTTCAAACATACTCCAAGAATAATACTTTAGTAGCCCGCATGTACTTAAGAATGTTCTTTACAGCAGTCCAATGATCCTCTCCAGGATTCTGCTGATAACGGCTAACAATATTTTGCGCGAACGCAATATCAGGTCTAGTGCATCTTACCGCATACATGATTGATCCCACCGCCGAAGCATAAGGGATTCTTTTCATACGCTCCACCTCTTCAGGTGTAGAAGCACCATTCTTGCTAGATAAATTAAGTCCTTCTTGCATCGGCAAATTTCCGCGCTTAGAATTTTTCCATCTTGAATTTCCTCAAGATCTTATCTATATAAGCACTTTGACTTAATCCAATCAACCGTTTACTTCTATCTCTATAGATCTTGATTCCAAGTATAAATGCCGCTTCACCCAAGTCTTTCATAGCGAAACACTTTCCAAGATAAGATTTAACGTCTTTTAACATTGGAATGTGATTTCCTATTATCAATATGTCATCGACATACAAGACAAGGAAAGTAAAGACTAGCTTTGCGATATACACATGGCTCATAAGGATTTTAAGCAAAACCAAACATCTTGATTTCCTCATCAAACCTTTTATTCCAACTCCTTGATGTTTGCTTCAATCCATAAATGGACCTTTGAAGTTTGCATACTTTGTCGGGATGTTTTGGATCGACAAAACCTTCTGGTTGTACCATATAGACTTCCTCGTCTAAAAAACCATTCAAGAAAGCGGTTTTGACATCCATTTGCCATATCTCATAGTCATAGTATGCCGCTATGGCTAAGATGATCCTAATAGCTCTAATGTCCGCAACGGGAGAAAAGGTTTCCTCATAATCAACTCCATAAAGTTGAGTATAACCTTTCGCCACAAGACGAGCTTTATAGGTGTGTACATTTCCATCCATGTCGGTCTTCTTCTTGAAGATCCATTTACACCCAACGGTTCTACCATTTGGTGGAAGATCAACCAAGCACCATACTTGATAATCTTTCATGGATTTCATTTCCACATTCGCAGCTTCAAGCCATTTGTCGGACTCCGGATCCGATAATGCAGCATTGAAATTAGGAGGTTCATTTAAATCTCCTACTACGTGTTCTTCAGACTCAATCATAAGATTTAATCTTTCACGAGCACGTATTGTCCTTGAGGACCTACGAATTGGAATCGCTTCATCTTCAACTTGAAGTTCTTCTAGAGATTCATCTCTTTGAACATTTTCCCCCCCCCCAAGTTGAAGATTTCTAGTGCTTTCAGAAGTTGACACATCTTCTTGAGTTTCAACAATCCTCCCACTGTCCTCTTGAGATATGAGTTTCCTTTCAAGGAACTCAGCAAATCAAAAATACTTTGACAGTATTTCCGGTAGGAAAGTAGAAGTAGTAACCCATCGTTTTCTTTGGGTATCCTACAAAGATGCACTTAACACCATATTCATGCGATGTTTTGTCAACCTTCTTGGTTAGAACCATATTGAGAATGCATGCAGCAATCTCTAGAGCATATCCCAAAATGAAATGGGAGAGTCTTAAGGTTCATCGTTCATCTCACCATGTTCAACAAGGTTCGATTTCTCCTTTCATATATACCCTTATATAGGAGTAAGCTCTTGGATAAATCCACAAGCTTTAGATGATCCTTAAACTTTTGGCTTAAGTATTTTCCACCTCGATTCTAACGAAAAAACTTGATGGTTTTACCGAGTTGATTTCCTACTTCATTTTTAAATTCTTTGAATATTTCGATAACTTCATGTTTATGTTTAAGCAAGTAAACATAACCATAATGAAATCATTCATAAAAATTATGAAGTAGCTAGTAACTTTCCTTGACACATGTCTAAATGGGCTACATACATCCGAATGTATTAGTCCAAGTAGTTCTTTAGCCCTCTCCGGTTTTATGCGGAAAAGGTATTCTTGTCATCTTTCTGAAACTTCAAGAAATGCATTTGCCAAATGATTCATCATTTGTAAAATCCCTTCATATTGAAGTCTTTTAATGCTTTCCTTTCTAATGACAATTCCAAAAACACGTATTTGTCAAATGATTCATCATTTGATTGTAAGACCTCTTCATTTTGAAGTCTTTCAACGCGTTTCTTGCTTATGTCAAATACACGCATTCATTAAATGATTCATCATTGATTGTAAGATTTCTTCTCATTGAAGACTTTAAATGCGTTTCTTGCTCATAATAATGTCAAAGACACGCATTTATCAAATGATTCATTATTTGATTGTAAGATCTCTTCTCATTGAAGACTTTAAATGCGTTTCTTGACAAAATTTAAACAAGATGACAATGTCAAAGATAGCTAGAGTCCAAGTTAAACTTGACTCTTTTGCTATTGAATTATTATTTGTATAACAACACATATAATTCAATTTTGAAGATATTTGAAGCACTTGCCGAACCAGCTTGCTTCTTCTTCACATTCAACTCAGCTAGATACTTTAGTCGTATGCTCCTTTTGCCGAAAGGGTCTTTTAAGGTTTTGAGACTTAACACTACCTTGTTTTCCCTTACCTAAGTTCTTGCCCTTTAGCTTACTGTTGTTTTTCTTTCTGAACCTTTCCCCCCTTGATTATTTGAACCTGGGGTGTAGCAGATTTCTTTGGAAGCTCTTTCTCATACTCAATTAACATGACATGAAGTTTAGCTGTGGTTTTACTCATGCTATACATATTATAATTGCGCACGAACTCCTAAAAAATCCCCTTTTTAGGTTCATATCAATAGTAATAGGCAGATGATAAGCATAGTATAACCTTTCCAATTGCCCAAAGTACCTCTTCAACTAGAGTACTTGAGGACTAACCGATGTTCCATGCTCGTGTCGCAAGTCATGAAGTTGATCAACTAGGTCGAACAACTCCACTCCGGATTGCTTTTCGTACAAAGACTTGAGTTCAGTAAGCATATCACATGGAAATGAATGCTCAAATTGCTTTTGAAGGTCAACATTCATGCTTCCCAACATCAAACAAGCAACCTCATTGTGTCTATCATACTGAGCATTGTATGCAGCCAACTCTCTAGTTGCAGCATTCGCTCCCGGAACAACAATGTCTGCTTATCAATGACATCATGTTTCTTTTCAGCTCTTAGAACAACTCTCAGCTGACGAAACCAGTCATTGAAGTTGGTTCCAGAAAGTCTTTCTCTTTCTAGCATCGACCTGAAAGCCGATTGGTGTATGTTTTGAGAAGGATTTGTTGTTGCCATTTTCAAAACAGACAAAAGTTCAATTATCGGTATTTTCGATAATTAATCCTTAAGAAATGTAATTTACCCTTGTTAAATTCATTTAACAATTACTTTTCACTAAGGCTAGGATCGAACTTGACATACAATCATTTCATCAGTTGATATGCTAGAAATGACGGTATTCAAAAGGTAATCGAGGATCGATAATTGCATTCATGCAACTCCTAGAGTTATGGGACTTACAACAACACTTTAAAGGGGTGTTAAGTGTTTTGTAAACATGTTTTGTCCCATCTTATGCCACGGGTTAAGGTCTCACCTCTTAACTCGTTTTAAGTCGCCCAATTAAGAACATGTAGATAGTTCACCGTTGGTCTCACAACGGAGTGGTAATCTACCTTGAAGAGATACAATTCGCCTATGGTCTCACATAGGAGCGAAAAGCACTGGCAAGTGTTCTAATCAAAGTGGGTGGCAATGACTTAACTTTAAATGGGTAATGCATTTGATGTGAATCAAAAGTTTATGTATGAAGACTCATGCATAATCTTCATAACATAATGTTTAATAAAATCATTTGTATAGTCTTAACAACACAAGAGAGCTCGGTAGCTCCATTTGAACGCACAAAGAAGCGCAAGGGCAAAGGTTTGCGATGGACGCAATTAAAAACCCGCCCTTTTAGGAGGCTAGCGCACTCCGACTTATATCTCTCTTAGAGTTTGTTCAAATGGGTGAGCCGGTGTATCTCAAGGTTGTAAGACTCCAATTTTATTAATGAAATCTCTATTTCGATAGTTCTTAGTCAAGTTTATATTTTTCCAAGAAAACAATTTTTGCATCACCTTTATACATCCTTATAAACAAGCAAAAATTAATAAACTTACTAATTACCGAACTACTTAATTACCAAGTAATAACACATAAACACATAAACATGCTGACTGGAAATTTCCAGCAGCTTCACGACCAGTTTAGCCCTATTTGTGATCCGATTCAGATTTCGACCAGAACAACAAAGTTGTAGCCCTATGTGTCGAAAACCTACTGTCCAAAGGACAACTTCTAACTCATTACAGATTAAAAGATATGAATTTTTTAGTGAACTGTTGCAAACCAGGAAAATCACACGAAAAATTCATATAGTCACACAATAAACCCTAATTATTGGACTATCATGCTTTGCTATTATATCTCTATATAATAGTAATAATCACAAGTAATCTTGCATGAATCACTTGTGATTATACCTTTTATTTAACAACTTTAAATAAAAACGATACACAACATGCAATTTATATCAAATAAATCATGTCAATTCACATATCTCAAAACTTGCTCGAGGGTTTCAATCCACCATTGAATTAGGTCAAAATTAATTAAAATTCACGACCTGTTTAGCCCTCTTTGTGATCCGATTCAGATTTCGACCAGAACTACAAAGTTGTAGCCCTATGTGTCGAGCACCTACTGTCCAAAGGACAACTTCTACTCATTACAGATTAAAAGATATGAATTTTTTAGTGAACTGTTGCAAACCAGGAAAATCACACGAAAAATTCATATAGTCACACAATAAACCCTAATTATTGGACTATCATGCTTTGCTAATTATATCTCTATATAATAGTAATAATCACAAGTAATCTTGCATGAATCACTTGTGATTATACCTTTTATTTAACAACTTTAAATAAAAACGATACACAACATGCAATTTATATCAAATAAATCATGTCAATTCACATATCTCAAAACTTGCTCGAGGGTTTCAATCCACCATTGAATTAGGTCAAAATTAATTAAATAAAACCCTAATTTATTTAATTAATAATCGTTTTTAATTAAAAAAAATAAGAAAAAAACTTCTTTTAATTATTTAATCATTAATTAAATTAATTAACAAAGAAAGGAATTGAAACGTGTACCTTTGCGCAAAGCTTCCAATAATATTATTAATAAGATTATTATTATTATTATTATTATTTAGGGTTTAAAGTAAAACCCCTCTACGATCGCACACTAGACACCCCTATACCCCGATCACGAACTCACAAACCCGTTGTTTATCTCCCTTAAATCGAAGTCCCATTAATCGAAAACCAATAGTAGTCGACTAATAAAACCAAACAATATAATTAATTCCAAGCATTAATTATATGTATGTTTGCATATTGATTTCGTATGTCATAAAACCGAAATTCCAAAAACCCATTTGAAAGTAACTTGCGGCCGAACCAAAATCAAGAAGGAGAGAGAGGAGGTTTTTTATATGTGAAGGAATTTGAAAACCCTTTGATTTAGCCTTGTATTTATAGGCTTTAATAAAAGGGTTTATGACTTGGTGACCTAGTTTGTATAGGATTAGGAAAACCCTTATACAAATTTCGGCCCCTTCCTTTTAGAATTAGAGTCCAACACTAATTTCCTAATTTCACATTTAATCCTCCTCTTTAATTAATTAAATACAATTAACCCTTTAATTTATTTAATTAATCATTTCGTGATCAAATTAATTAATATATTACTTTAATATACTAATTAATATGTATAGAGTTACCGTGTCATTTCGTGTGACCCCGTAGGCTTAAATTATTTCCGGACATACGTTTATATTTAACATGATCACACTCCAACAGTAAAAAACTGAGTACAGAGGTTTTCGAAGATTTGATTAGACTATTAAGCATGGGTTTTGGTTCTTCTTTGACATGATGATAAATGTTTACAAGGTGAGGATCGTTGATGTATTCGCGCCATTGTTTGCATACACACTGGAAACGAGCCAACGATTAAATCGGAATTCTTGAAAAGATGTTATACAGAGTGTCTTCAGGCAATAAGTCGGCCATATTTGATCCGAATTCGGAAGGTGGGATTTGTGTTTCGTATATGAATGAATGCGTCTTTATTCAATATCCATTAGGGGTTGTTATATACTCAAGCACAGGAAGCAAAAATTTATTTAAGATGAATATTCTCTTAGAACCGGATTTTTTTTTAAAGAGATTTTCCTTCCAAAAGCAGATATTTATTTTAGGGTCTTTTGTTAACTATAGTTAAGTTGTGTTTAAGATCGTTGGACACTTACCGGAAAATTGAATAGAAAAACCTCCTTTAAGATTTGGACCAATGAACTTTTGATTACTTGGGCTTTCTTACACTATAACGATGTTCACTTAATAATACTATCATGTACCCGCGCAATGCGGCAGTAGTCGT
>CM067169.1:69537357-69552551 GCA_034093135.1 Erigeron breviscapus
CCCCTTCAATCCGATACAAGGGCACTTGGGGTATCTCTCGCCACG
Source organism: Erigeron breviscapus (assembly GCA_034093135.1). NCBI lineage: Eukaryota > Viridiplantae > Streptophyta > Magnoliopsida > Asterales > Asteraceae > Erigeron > Erigeron breviscapus. Next base: position 69,537,403 of record CM067169.1, read on the forward strand.
AGTCTGTGCCCAAAACATGCACCAGAGTCCGAGTTAATTTCTGTTTTGCATCATAAACACTACAGACCATCTTGAAGGTGTTGGTGGAACTATCAAAACCGAGCCCTTGCGCTATTCTATTCTTCTTGTTCATGGGTGGCAACTTGTGGCATTCCTTAGTTAGAGGATTGATCACTACAAAAGTATCACCAATATCATAAAGATGGTACCGTTGTAATAAAGCTATGAGCCCATTGCAATAACTTAGTATCATATGATAAAACGGCTGGTATCTTAATCTAGAGGAACAATCTTTTTTCACCTGTATTCCGTCTGTATTATCTTCCGTAACTTGTAAAAAACTGAATACGGAGGTTTTAGATAAATAATTGATTAGACCATTAAGCATGGGTTTGGGTTCGTCTTTGACATGATGAATGTTTGCAAGGTGAGGATCGTTGATGTATTCGCGCCATTGTTTGCATACACACCGGAAACGAGCCAATGATTTGGTCGGAATTCTTGAAAAGATGTTATAAAGAGTGTCTTCAGGCAATAAGTCGTCCATATTTGATCGGAATTCGGAAGGTGGGATTTGTGTTTCGTATATGAATGAATGCGTCTTTATTCAATATCCATTAGGGGTTGTTATATACTCAAGCACAGGAAGCAAAAATTTATTTAAGATGAATATTCTCTTAGAACCGGATATTTTTTTTAGGAGATTTTCCTTCCAAAAGCAGATATTTATTTTAGGGTCTTTTGTTAACTATAGTTAAGTTGTGTTTAAGATCGTTGGACACTTACCGGAAAATTGAATAGAAAAACCTCTTTAAGATTTGGACCAATGAACTTTTGATTACTTGGGCTTTCTTACACTATAACGATGTTCACTTAATAATACTATCATGTACCCGCGCAATGCGGCAGTAGTCGTCGTGGCGAAGGTATGGTGGTGGGGGCGACTGTCGGTGGCGGAGGCAGTGTTGAGTGGTGTAAATTATTGATGTAAAAGTAATTGATGTAAAGGGTTAATGGAAATATTTTGGAAAATAAATGACTGATAGTGTAATTTAATTATTAATATTAAGGGTAGTGTGGATAAAAATATTTTAATGGGTGCTATGTGTAAATATTACATAACTTTCAACATTTCCTAAAATAAAAAGCTATTTTCTTTATATAGAGTATAGATATATTGATTGAAATTATTTATTTAATAAAAAGAAGTGAATTCGAGTGTATATAAAAATTCAGTCAAACTTTCCTTTTTAAACAGCTTGTATTTATTGAAATTATTCAAGTTAATGTATAATTCGGTCAAAAATATTAGGTGTTTCTAATTTTAAAGGAAACTTAATTTTAGAAGCCTAGAGATATTTGTTTTTCAAATAATTAATTACCCGTATCGAATAAATAAGTTTATTAAATAATTAAATAATGTCGGTATAAAGTAGGTCAATGTTGGATTTTATTTACTACGTCAGAAAAACAAAAAATTTTGATTGACAGAATAAATAACTAAATATTTTTTATATTAAGTTTTAAACAGACCTTAGTCCCAACAATAAAAAACATGCCGTTATACATCAATGCACATATTTCTCTTTTCGTGCACTTTTAATTATAATTTTGATGTTTTTTAATACAACATTAAATAAAACTTATTTTTCATCAAATTTAGACAAAGTCTTGAAATTTACACCTTAAAAAAATAAAACATTAATTAATTATAATAAAACATTAATCTAATAATTAAATCTCTAGCGGATAAATTGCAAACACCCTCTACGCGAGTGCACCCATGTTGGTACGACTCTTGTCATGGCCTAAAGGGTTGCTCTCTATTTGTTCGATGGGTATATTGCCATTCATTACAACGAGTTAGATACGTTACACCCCTTGACCCATAAAGCGTAAAAGTTATCTTTATGTCCATATACCCTTCCTTTCTAACTAGGTAATTCATGCCCCGCTTTGCAGGGGAAAAGTTATCGTTTTTGCGTGTTTTTAAAGACAATAATATAAACACATCGGCGTAAATGTCTATACCCCCGAATCAATAATTTCATAAAACATAATTTTTAAACCCCAAAAAAATAGAAAATAAAAACAAAAAAAATAATAATTAAGAGCAATACCTCAACCTCGTTCAAAGGTAGCCACTTCATGCAAGCCCAAGTTTATTTAAAAGTGCAACAAAAAGAATTGAAAGAAAAACAGACAAGATATATGGAAAACAAAATTTCACAAAAGATAGCTAATAGATATATCCAAATGTAAAAGAACCAGAAGAAAAAGGAATAAAGCCAAGGATCTCTTGTAAAGAAGGGAAAGCCTTGACCACCAAACCAAATTCATGTTTATGTTCTTATTATTTGCTACTCACCTCGTCCTATTTTAATTGTCTAAAATTGATTTGTTAAGTCTTTTGACTTTAATTTTGATCATAAATATTTTTTGTTTGTATTTTATAACATTTGTTATAAATTATATGAATGAATTTTGTTTTAAATATACTTTTAATTAATATAAATTCATCAACTAATATATTAAACAAAGATATTTACAGTCAAAATTAAAGAAAAAGATTTGAAAGTCAAAATAAGATATTTAAAATGAACGGAGAGTATAAATAGCATGTAAAGATAAAAACTATTATTCACATCCATTTGTATAGATAGAGGATGTAATATAATATTTTTGTTTGTGTTGGGCTCTTTTGCAACCTTCCTTTCAATCGCTTTTATTTTAGAGATTTTTAAGAGCTTTTTACGCATGGGTTTTTCTTCTTCGATACCATATCCAAACGAAGCAATTTTTTAAGAGTTTTGTTTTTAAAAGTGGGTGGCCTTAAACAACTAAAACCCCCTTTAATATTTTAGACACAGCTTTTGAGCTCTAAAAGCCCCTGACTTAACACACCCTTGGCTTTAAAAATCAAATTAAACCATATCTCTATGAATCTTGATATTTCACACATCAAATTAAATGATTCCCACTAAAGTTTAAAAAACTATGAGACACTTCCACCATTGTTTAAGTTTGAGATCATGTGTCAATAGAAGTAGTATATGTATGTTTAAAACATTGCCTGAAAGCCTTTACAAGCTCCATAAATTTTCAAGCTCAAGTGTAACTCCGTCATAAAATTAATGCATTTTATGTTTCCTCAAACTTGTGCAATGGAGAGAGGAATTATGTGAATTAGGTAACCTTAAAATTTCATGGCCTGTTCAATGAACACCGTGGAAAGACTATACTGTATTTCTTAATAGACAAAAAAGAAAAAATTAAAATAAAAAAAAAAACTCATTTGCAAAAAGGTTATACAGAAAGTTTTAGCTTGCTTTCGTTCAGAAAGTTTCTATCATTGTCTAGCTAGAGGTTAAGGTGCTTTTACTGGAATAAACAAGCCTAAAGATCAGCAAATGAACAATTCGACATATAGGGTATAACGTGGTTATGTACAATCACTCGAACTGAATGATTTATATTTAACCCAAAGGCCAAGAAAGTTAAAAAATTTACAGTAGTATTACTATATGTAAGGCTCAAGAATGATCGAATACATCTATGTATAAACTGCTATATCTAATATAATTTGTGAAGTTACTATATATAGTTGACACTTGAGACTAATATTAGGATCCGAACAGTCCTTAATTAAACTTGATCAGTTGTTTCGAGACACATAATGATGATTTTGGGGGTTAATGCCATCTGCGTATTGAAAGCAAACTGCTTTGATACATTCGAATCTCTGCGTTTTGTTCACCTTTAGCTTCATCTTCTGCACCGATCAGCTTATGGAAACTGCCACTTTTCAGTCTGTAAACAAACAACAGAAATAATCCTTCGCGAGAGAGACAATAATAATAAGTCTCCATCTGTGTTCCAGCAACCTAAAACACTAACACAGCCATAGGAATTATGATGCTTAATAACACAGTGTATAATCCATTGATCTTCATGCTTCAGTATCCACACTTCCACCTCATGATCAGGTTGCCCTCTATACAGGCAACATCCAACTTCTCCATTAAGATCAACCAACTTAAGGCAACCAACAGTCTGCTTGTTTGGGAAGGTCAATCACCCCGAATTCCTCTTCCTTCACATCAAGCCAAACTATATGGGACCTATAATTCGGGTACGTAGTTTGCCAATACAAACGTCCATTAGCATAAACTTCATCCCCATGAATGCAATACAAGGGCACTTGGGGTATCTCTCTGTAACACCCCGAACTAGGCTCGAAATATTACCGAAAAGATATAGCGTATGCATGGGATTATCGTAGAACATGAACTATATGAATCAAAAGGGATTCGGTGAATCCAACATCAACAACAGGAACATAATGCATAAAGTAAAATAAGGGGTAAATGAATCCTGGATCCATGTAAGTCCAAGCCCAAGTTCTAGCACAAACATCAATCAACCATTACATCTTGGATTCACTTGATTACCTGAAAAGTGTACTAAACAAAGTCAACACTAGGTTTGTGAGTTCGTAGTAATGGTACACAAGGAACCATCGACAACAATCACAATGTGTATAAGGAAAAGTAAGTAATGTCTTACAAGTAGCCTTTACAAGGCTCAAGGTCAACCAAGATAGGTAAACTGATAGTACCTCGTTACATAACAAGCCCACAATGTATCAACAATGATGAGAGACGCGTGTCATACATATGCATAAGTAATGTCAACATCAATGAGTATGCGAAGCAATAAGGATGCATAAAGTATAAGTGCATAAGACATGATCAAGCAATGTATGAGTTCATAACATGTGTGTCTCCCAACATAATCAAATGCAAGTATGTGTGTCTACATACTTGGGATCTGTGTGCGTCCCGCACAAAAAGTGTCCACGTGTCATCCCAATGACCGTTGTGGCATATCAAAATCATCGGTGTATATACGTCTATATACCCGGAGTCATGTACATATCATCAACACCGCACACGTTTCCCATACATCGGGGAGCGAACGTCCTCGCACACGTTTCCCATACAACGGGGTGCGTACGTTCCTCACGTTTCCCATACATCGGGGTGCGTACGTCTCATCAATATCCATATCATTACTTATGCGTGTTTACCTCAGTTACAAATCCATCAATCATCAACCATCAAACCAACCAAAACTATACGTACATACACTTAGGAGGATTCTACTTTCAACGAGTCCTAGATGCTTATATATAGGGTCACCCGCAGCCTTCCCACCACATCTAAAACCCTTTGAAGGCATAACCGACTTCCATGTATGTACGACTATCCTAATCATAACACACAACCCAAACCAAACACATAATCCAACAACAATAGGTTAAACCTTCAACAACTCAATCAAACAAGCAATCAAGCAATAAATCAAATCGTAATTCAAGCCAATCAATCAATAAGTACAAAAGCATGTTCTCAAGTGCAAGACACTTGGAAGTACATCAACCAATCAACAAGTCCAAAAGCATAATCAATCTCAATCACAAGTCCATCCATTTCCAATAAACAACACATACATACACTTCGGAGGGTTTTACTTTCATCAAGTTCTAGATGCTTATGTATAGGGTCACCCGCAGCCTTCCCACCACATCTAAAACCCTTTGAAGGCATAACCGACTTCCATATATGTACGACTATCCTAATTAATCACAATATCCTAATCATATGCGTAAACCATCAACAAACAATCAAAACCATCCATCAATCAAACATTCAATAAGCCGTAAATCAAATCAACGAAACAATCAAACAAGCACGTATGTGTACACTTTTCAGCCCGAATCTCAATTGAGTAGGGAGCTACGGAACTCACCTGACGCGTGCAATACAATCCCAAGATGAAAGGAAGTAGAACCGATGCCCACGATAGCCGAAACCTATCATACACGTATCACATTAATCCTAAAGCATCTCAAAGTTAAGGTCTCCTAAATATTGACCTAATATTACTATAAAAGCTTTATTATGTTCATTTTATAAGTCTTTGATCCAACCAAGGTGGAATCGTTACGTTTTGCTTCATAATGACTCGACAGGACTTGACCACTGTTGCTTTATTGAAACTTTTGGTTTTTTCAAACTAGGTTTTGGACTCAAAGGCCTATACCATTAGAAAGTAGACTCATTTACGCTTCCGTGACCGCTTGAATCGTCGAAAACGGACTTACGGTTCAAAAGTTATGATCGTTATAAGAAAGATGAGTTTTGGCGTAAAGTCTGGCGTAAACAGGAGCTTTCTGGCGTAAAGTAAAATCTGACATTCTAGAGGGGCGTAAATTATGGCCCATATGGCGTAACTTACGCTGGGTACTGAACAAAATCGACCAGCAACATCCAAACACCCCCAAATCGACCCCAAACTCGTTTTTGACCATTTTGGGACCATTTTGAAGCTACCAAACATGTTACTAACATGTTTTGAGCAAAACCCATCACATAACTATGATCCATAACACCTAATCAAGCTCTAATTCGGCCAAGAATCATCAAACAAAACTCAAGAACCCTAAAGAAACCATTTTGAGCTCAAACCGACCAAGAATTAGTTTAATTCGACTAAGAAGTGTAAATAACAATATGAAATGAAGAAATTAAGTTAGATTTAACTTACCAAGCTTTCCCTAAATTGCCAAATCCAAAAATGACCTAATTTGAAGAGTTTTCTTGCACTTGACAACCCAATTTCTTGATATGCTATGAAGACGATGATAACCCTCACACAAATCTTGCTTGAAATAATTATTTTGGTGTAAGAATTCTAGAGAGAGAGTGATATGTGTGTGTTTTTTTGAGTTCTTGCAAGAAAAGAGAGAGAAAGAGAAGAAGAAATGAATGGATGGATGGATGGAGAGTGAAAGGGTGGGGTGGGGATAGAGTTGGGTTATCTTGTGGGTCATGGATCATGGATCCTAACCATGGGTTGACCCGTCCACACAACTACTAACTTAATAAATCGTACATCGTATAGTTTGCATCATATCATATAATAAGTCGGTCAATCGACCCGTCAAGCACCTCACTAGTCAATAAGTCTCAAAATGAATTCAATTATGTCGTTGATTAAATTCGTTAGTTAAATCTCACGTAAAGTCAAATGGTCAAAAGTCTTGGGTGTTACATCATTCCCCAGTTAAGAGAATTTCGTCCTCGAAATTACAACGACTCTCACTCTCTACAAGGTTCGAATCTCGTTACTGTTATCCACTCTCATCACTTGTAGCACGTGGCTCCGTTTAGTATCATAGTACAATCCAGGTTTCCATTCACATGTCGTTCACGTCCTGATCTTTCCATCTCACACACGCCATAGTTGATTCCCTAGTTAAGAAGCAATCCCCCGGACCGAGATCTTACTTTGGCACCTTGGGGAATTCCCCAGTTAAAAGAATTCCCTTCATTTCCGAACTTTATCACTCTACTAACCCGATTTGCTCGACTAAAATGTTTACGTTTACTCTTGTCAGTATTCATAAATTTTTAGGTTTTTGTTCGTTCTTAGACGTCATCACATTGTTTGCTAGAATATGGATTTTTTTAACGGTTATATCTTGTCACTCTCAACTTAACATTTGCACACTCTATAAGTTAAAACCGATTCTCATATAAAATCTAGAATCCTCAAGCTTTTGGAATATAATGTAATTAATAAAGATCTTTTCATAAGTTATAATTTGTTACACAATTTGATTTTGAAAATCACTAAAGACATTTACCAAGAATTCATTGGTCTTTCTCATTTAAAATTCCTCACATATGTCTCAAAACATCTTACTATTATATTAGCAAAATTCATACGATTATAGGAGCCCTATTATGTAACAAGTTATTAGTTTATAACTCATTAGATTATTTAAAACCGGGTGACGTCGTACGCATCCTTCATACCAAGTGTTAGAATCTTTCGTAGTAATTTATTATTTATAACTCATTAGATTATTTAAAACCGGGTGACGTCGTACGCATCCTTCATACCAAGTGTTAGAATCTTTCGTAGTAATTTATTATTTATTATTATTATATATACATGCATATCGCTGTTAACATTAAGTGCAATTAGTTGTAAACAGGTAACACTTATTATGACGATTTGACTTATAGTCAGCGCACTCGTGACGTGTTTCACCCATTGGTCGGCGGCTCATTCGCTGAAATCACGTGTTTGCTCCCACTTCTGGCCATCTGTCTGACAATGGGAGGGTTCATGTCCACGACATCCAATCTTGGCGGCACCTCATTCGTGTGATAGACAACGATCTAGTGATCTGGTTAAGGTTGAGGAGATTTGAGAATCGCACACTAAGCACTCGAGCTTCTTACATCTTACGTGTGACTCGTACTATGGCACTCAACTGGCTCATCGTTCCCATGCTTATGAACTCTCGGTTCCACTTTAAGCTAGGCGTTCAATTAGATCAACTTTCACCAATCGGATTTGTGTATATGTACCACCCAATATCGTTTACACCTCAACTCCATTCCTGCGACGTTCGTGCTTGCACATATTTTACATGTGGGGTAGACTTTTAAATTTTCAATTTATTTGTTCAATCCTATGGTTAGCCTAACTAAGGTCGTTCCTTCTCACTCAGTATAGTTTATTGTTGTTTAATGACTCAAAATAAAATCATTACGTCCTGTTGTCACCGTCGATATTGACTTCGCAGTTAACTCCCTTATTATTCATTCATTCTCATCAACTCACCTTAGTTAGCTTAGGCGTTGTCCCAAGGTTCAATCCTAAGGGCGTATAACACAATGAGGTTCTCATAATCATAATACAAATATACTTGAAATCTTCACGCTACTGACTAAGTCTTAAACTAAACAAGGGAGGATAACTTAGCCAAGTAATTTTTAATCGTCATACCAATTATACATACAATTGCTCACGTGACCATTTATACCTACGCATGCATCTTGAATTCCTAACCATGTATTCAATAAGCAAGTTCGGCAACAAGATTTCGAGATATTCAAATAACTAGGCTAGCATGGCAACCTATACACACAATTGCCCAAGATTTCAAATAACCAGGCTAGCATGGCAACCTATACACACAATTGCCCAAGATTTCAATTACCTTCATGCATGTATTACTAAGTCCTAACGATTTATCTCACCAAATTAGTTAGGCAACAAAATTCAAGCATATTCCCCAATTAGAACATCATGGCAACCATACTTGTTCCACCGCATATTCTAACAATTCATCCACATAATCAAGTAGGAGGTAAGATTTTTGCATGTTCTATCAACTAATCCCGCATTCCGAGTCATACATACGGTTTCTCCTACATTAAATACAACTATGCATGAATTATCAATCATTACCGATTCATTCTTATAAGCAAGTTAAGCAATAAGATCGTGGGCATACTCAAATTATTAAACATGCCTACCTTTCTTATTCATAGAATTGTCCCTCTAGTAAATATTTATGCATGCATTACCGTATTCGTTTATCTCATGTACACAATTTAGCTTAACAACAAAATTTACACATGCTAAAAGCATCAAACTAGTACACTAATCCATTCATGAAAATGCTCGCCGATTAACACACCTACACATGCATTGTCTATTTCCGTTACATCATGCATAAAATCGCGCTTAACAACATAGTTTCTCATACTCATGCAATACAACTAGCATGTTAAATCCATTCATATAATGGGTTGGGTCGATTGTTAAGATAAATAAGATTCGATAGATTATTATAAACTTTAATTAATGATGATAATGACCGAGAGATATCATAAATAACAGAGACGTAGTTTTGCATTTTCCTTAAAACAAAGATTTCGATCAATAACATGCAAACTTTCTTATAAAAGAAACCACCCATCCCCCACTTCAAATTTTCTACCTTTAAAATATCCAAAATACCCTTAACTTTCAACATAATTTCAACCCACACATTACATCTACCTAATATACCCCTAAAATATTTTCAAACCTTATTTATCCAAATTACCTCTCTTCTTTATTAACTAATTTAAATATTTCACCTAATATACCTATAAAATACTCTTAATGAAATTAATTACAATATGAATTCCTTAACCCTTAAAATAACTAAACTACCTCTTTGAAATAAATTACTTTTACATTAATAACCGCACCGTTACCGCCGCCGCCGCCGCATTGCGCGGGTACCCTTCTCGTATATATTGAATTGAAATGGTATTGTTAGCATAAAATTTAGAAATAAAGTTTTGATATGAAAGGTATAAATTTTTGTGCAGGTTAATGACAACTTTATTGGGTAAATCGAACTGAAAACTTTAGATTTGTTAATACGAGGGCTTAAAGCTCGTGCGTTGCACGACGGGAATGAATTGTAATTGATTACGCGGAATAGACCCATTTAGAAAACTATTAAGTTGGTCATTGGAAGAGAAGAGTATAAGTATATGTTGTTCATGATTAACAAAAACAAACAGGTTTTAAAGAGGACATTTTGTTTGATTACGATCATATTAAGTGTGTGGAAAGAGAACCCTGCCCAACAAGACCATGGCGCATTAGTCTCCACTCTCTAAGATCCAAGTTCTGAAGTTGCAAAGCAAGAAAACAAATCACATAAAAAACATGGTTGTAAAAGTAAAACATTTCATGTTGGCTGCAATAAATAAAATTGTATAAATAAATAGGATATATGAAGACGGACTGTATTAAGGTAACATTTGTTACCGGTGATATCGTCATATAAGCAATCTGGCCCCTTTTTGAAGCATATTAAGTCGGTAATATTTTCTCGCTAATATTTTGAGTGGCATATTCCTCACTAATATTTTGATTTCACTTTTTGAAGCATTTAAGATAAGACATATTATATCGACCAGTTTATTTCAAAGCACACAACTACTATACATTAAGTGTTAAACAATGCATGGTCTAAAAGGAAATGATTTAATATTCCATTACCATCATTAGTTCTAATATGGGGGATGGAAGATGCCACTATGAGAACAACATCCATCCCTTGCACAGATCTCTCCTTCTTAACTAAAAGAAAGCACATAACAATAAGTAGGGGTCACACAATGGGCCTGGGTAAATTTTGTACAACTAGAAGTAATCAGGAACCCTGTGTTGGAATTTGTAATTAGTTTAAGACTTTAGGGGTGTAAAATATAAATGACAAAGGAAAGAAACGACATGTCTATTGAGAAAAGGGGCCGGCAGTTTTGGGCCTCACACAACAAACAGACACGACGGTCGGAAGAGGCATGGCGTTTGTGAAGCAACACAATGGTTAGAGAATAACCGCCAAGAATAACTAGTATAAATAGGATTGTTTCGTTTTAGTTTCGTAATCCAACTTTGTAATCAAACTTGTACAGCGATTGTATATTTGATTCAATGTTAATTGAGTGATTCAATTACACAAACCTTGTTCTTCAATTTCGTTTCAATCCTGGGCATCAGTGGTATCAGAGCTGGATGAAGAATCATTGAAGAAGGCTGTTCGTTTGTGATGAACAACAACCAGAAACGAAACAGAAAATCGAGTGATTCGATTATGAAGAACAAGGAAAATAGGGGCTGTTCCATTCAGTAATAAGATCGAGTGACTCGATTTAAAGAACAGGGTTATTCGAGAAACAACCAGGAACACTACGAAGATCGAGTGATTCGATTTTCGAATGACAATGAAAAACAGGGATGATTGGCTGTTATTTGCGGTGTGAAGCCACGAACAGGGGCAAGGGTTTTTCATAGAAAAGGATCAATGAGTGATCGGGATTAACAGAGTTCGTGATTATTTCTTTTTGAGACAGAAATCGTTTGAAAGGGTTGTTCGTTTTTGATAAACAACAACCAGAAATTCGTTATACAAGAAGATCGATTTGATTGTGAAATATTTGTTAGAGAAGAAATTGGATTTGTTGGGTTCTTACTTTTGATTTTCGGCGGCAACAACAAGAAGAAACATAAGGAACGAAACTGAAAAGAGAAAAGCAGAAAAGGCACAATTTGGTGATTGGTGAGAGTAAGAGAAAAGTCAAAATCTTTATTCCACGGGAAGAAGATTTTTCGTAATTTCCAAAGTATGATGATGATGAACAGGGACTTCTACGTGCGTAATTGGCAAAAATTCAGAAGTTAGAAAGGCCTGATTGTGTGATACAATCGAAGTGAAGAAATTTGTGTGATACGAAATGACCCGTGATGGATACAAACTTGAAGGACGTGTTGTGAGAAGCAACCGCAAATATAAGTTTAACGTGTGAGACGTTCAAGTGAAGACGATTGATCATGTGATATGATCAAACCGCGAAGGAGTATCTAAAGGGAAATAAGATTGGTGTGAAGCCAAATAATCAAGAAGTTCGTGTGAGACGTTCAAGTGAAGACGATTGATCATGTGATATGATCAAACCGCGAAGGAGTATCTAAAGGGAAATAAGATTGGTGTGAAGCCAAATAATCAAGAAGTTCGTGTGATATGAACAAAAGAAACTTGATCGTGTGACGCGATCAAGACAAAGCCGTGTGATGTGGAAAAGTAACCTGCGATGAGTACAATCAAGGATTCAGTGAATGGATCAAGTTAAAGCAAAGACCGTGTGATGCGGTTTCAATCCGTGAAGGATCAAATTCTGTGAGAGAATTAAAGGTTATGTGAAATGACCAAGTTTACCGTGAAGGATGGTTCGTGAAGAACAAGATCAGCGACTGATCAAAATGCAGATGGTGTGATGCCAAGTGGTGAGAAACCACAAAGCAAGTTTGTGTGAAGCAGACTCATGTGAAACAAGTTTGTGTGAAGCAGACTCATGTGAAGCAAATTTGTGTGAAGCAAATTCGTGTGAAGAAAAGTTCGTGAGGAACAAAAGATGGTGTGACGTCATCAAAGATTTATTAAAGACAACGTTTGTACTGCAAGTCGAGAAGATTTGGGTCAAGCAAGAGAATAGGCGCGATGCCAAAGACAGATGGATATCTGAAGATTAGAAGAGCAAGTCTTAAACAATTAGGGGGGAGAATGTTGGAATTTGTAATTAGTTTAAGACTTTAGGGGTGTAAAATATAAATGACAAAGGAAAGAAACGACATGTCTATTGAGAAAAGGGGCCGACAATTTTGGGCCTCACACAACAAACAGACACGAAGGTCGGAAGAGGCATGGCGTTTGTGAAGCAACACAATGGTTAGAGAATAACCGCCAAGAATAACTAGTATAAATAGGATTGTTTCGTTTTAGTTTCGTAATCCAACTTTGTAATCAAACTTGTACAGCGATTGTATATTTGATTCAATGTTAATTGAGTGATTCAATTACACAAACCTTGTTCTTCAATTTCGTTTCAATCCTGGGCATCAGTGGTATCAGAGCTGGATGAAGAATCATTGAAGAAGGCTGTTAGTTTGTGATGAACAACAACTAGAAACGAAACAGAAAATCGAGTGATTCGATTATGAAGAACAAGGAAAACAGGGGCTGTTCCATTCAGGAATAAGATCGAGTGACTCGATTTAAAGAACAGGGCAACAGTTATTCGAGAAACAACCAGGAACACTACGAAGATCGAGTGATTCGATTTTCGAATGACAATGAAAAACAGGGACGATTGGCTGTTATTTGCGGTGTGAAGCCACGAACAAGGGCAAGGGTTTTTCATAGAAAAGGATCAATGAGTGATCGGGATTAACAGAGTTCGTGATTATTTCTTTTTGAGACAGAAATCGTTTGAAAGGGTTGTTCGTTTTTGATAAACAACAACCAGAAATTCGTTATACAAGAAGATCGATTTGATTGTGAAATATTTGTTAGAGAAGAAATTGGATTTGTTGGGTTCTTACTTTTGATTTTCGGCGGCAACAACAAGAAGAAACATAAGGAACGAAACTGAAAAGAGAAAAGCAGAAAAGGCACAATTTGGTGATTGGTGAGAGTAAGAGAAAAGTCAAAATCTTTATTCCACGGGAAGAAGATTTTTCGTAATTTCCAAAGTATGATGATGATGAACAGGGACTTCTACGTGCGTAATTGGCAAAAATTCAGAAGTTAGAAAGGCCTGATTGTGTGATACAATCGAAGTGAAGAAATTTGTGTGATACGAAATGACCCGTGATGGATACAAACTTGAAGGACGTGTTGTGAGAAGCAACCGCAAATATAAGTTTAACGTGTGAGACGTTCAAGTGAAGACGATTGATCATGTGATATGATCAAACCGCGAAGGAGTATCTAAAGGGAAATAAGATTGGTGTGAAGCCAAATAATCAAGAAGTTCGTGTGATATGAACAAAAGAAACTTGATCGTGTGACGCGATCAAGACAAAGCCGTGTGATGTGGAAAAGTAACCTGCGATGGGTACAATCAAGGATTCAGTGAATGGATCAAGTTAAAGCAAAGACCGTGTGATGCGGGAATTAACCTGTGAAGGGTGTAGTTAATTTAGTGATTGAATTATAAGGAAACACGTGTGATGCGGTTTCAATCCGTGAAGGATCATATTCTGTGAGAGAATTAAAGGTTATGTGAAATGACCAAGTTTACCGTGAAGGATGGTTCGTGAAGAACAAGATCAGCGACTGATCAAAATGCAGATGGTGTGATGCCAAGTGGTGAGAAACCACAAAGCAAGTTTGTGTGAAGCAGACTCATGTGAAACAAGTTTGTGTGAAGCAGACTCGTGTGAAGCAAATTTGTGTGAAGCAAATTTGTGTGAAGCAAATTCGTGTGAAGAAAAGTTCGTGAGGAACAAAAGATGGTGTGACGTCATCAAAGATTTATTAAAGACAACGTTTGTACTGCAAGTCGAGAAGATTTGGGTCAAGCAAGAGAATAGGCGTGATGCCAAAGACAGATGGATTCTGAAGATTAGAAGAGCAAGTCTTAAACAATTAGGGGGGAGAATGTTGGAATTTGTAATTAGTTTAAGACTTTAGGGGTGTAAAATATAAATGACAAAGGAAAGAAACGACATGTCTATTGAGAAAAGGGGCCGGCAGTTTTGGGCCTCACACAACAAACAGACACGACGGTCGGAAAAGGCATGGCGTTTGTGAAGCAACACAATGGTTAGAGAATAACCGCCAAGAATAACTAGTATAAATAGGATTGTTTCGTTTTAGTTTCGTAATCCAACTTTGTAATCAAACTTGTACAGCGATTGTATATTTGATTCAATGTTAA
>CM067169.1:69553551-69578551 GCA_034093135.1 Erigeron breviscapus
GAACAATCCGCAAGCCACGATAACACAACCAAGCACAAGTGAAACAAATGAACCTATCAAACTCATTCTACTCCAAAAAACTTACTTTGGGGTTGAATATATATGAAGAATCACTCATAGCTCGGTCGTGATGTATGCTATTTTACCATAGGCTTGAACTAGGATCATTGCTCCACCAACACGGCGCAAGCACCAAGTACATCATCAAAATAGGCATAAAGGACTGCAACAAGCAATGGCGCATTAGTCCTACTCTCTAAGATCTAGTCTGAATACAAATCTGAAGTTGCAAAGCAAGAAAACAAATCACATAAAAAACATGGTTGTAAAAGTAAAACATTTCATGTTGGCTGCAATAAATAAAATTGTATAAATAAATAGGATATATGAAGACGGACTGTATTAAGGTAACATTTGTTACCGGTGATATCGTCATATAAGCAATCTGGCCCCTTTTTGAAGCATATTAAGTCGGTAATATTTTCTCGCTAATATTTTGAGTGGCATATTCCTCACTAATATTTTGATTTCACTTTTTGAAGCATTTAAGATAAGACATATTATATCGACCAGTTTATTTCAAAGCACACAACTACTATACATTAAGTGTTAAACAATGCATGGTCTAAAAGGAAATGATTTAATATTCCATTACCATCATTAGTTCTAATATGGGGGATGGAAGATGCCACTATGAGAACAACATCCATCCCTTGCACAGATCTCTCCTTCTTAACTAAAAGAAAGCACATAACAATAAGTAGGGGTCACACAATGGGCCTGGGTAAATTTTGTACAACTAGAAGTAATCAGGAACCCTGTGTTGGAATTTGTAATTAGTTTAAGACTTTAGGGGTGTAAAATATAAATGACAAAGGAAAGAAACGACATGTCTATTGAGAAAAGGGGCCGGCAGTTTTGGGCCTCACACAACAAACAGATCACGACAGTCGGAAAAGGATGGCACGTGTTTGTTGAGCAACACATGGTTAGAGACTAACCGCCCAAGAATAAAGAGTATAAATAGGACGATTGTTCGTTTTGTTTCGTAATCCAACTTTGTAATCAAACTTGTACAGCGATTGTATATTTGATTCAATGTTAATTGAGTGATTCAATTACACAAACCTTGTTCTTCAATTTCGTTTCAATCCTGGGCATCAGTGGTATCAGAGCTGGATGAAGAATCATTGAAGAAGGCTGTTCGTTTGTGATGAACAACAACCAGAAACGAAACAGAAAATCGAGTGATTCGATTATGAAGAACAAGGAAAACAGGGGCTGTTCCATTCAGTAATAAGATCGAGTGACTCGATTTAAAGAACAGGGTTATTCGAGAAACAACCAGGAACACTACGAAGATCGAGTGATTCGATTTTCGAATGACAATGAAAAACAGGGATGATTGGCTGTTATTTGCGGTGTGAAGCCACGAACAGGGGCAAGGGTTTTTCATAGAAAAGGATCAATGAGTGATCGGGATTAACAGAGTTCGTGATTATTTCTTTTTGAGACAGAAATCGTTTGAAAGGGTTGTTCGTTTTTGATAAACAACAACCAGAAATTCGTTATACAAGAAGATCGATTTGATTGTGAAATGTTTGTTAGAGAAGAAATTGGATTTGTTGGGTTCTTACTTTTGATTTTCGGCGGCAACAACAAGAAGAAACATAAGGAACGAAACTGAAAAGAGAAAAGCAGAAAAGGCACAATTTGGTGATTGGTGAGAGTAAGAGAAAAGTCAAAATCTTTATTCCACGGGAAGAAGATTTTTCGTAATTTCCAAAGTATGATGATGATGAACAGGGACTTCTACGTGCGTAATTGGCAAAAATTCAGAAGTTAGAAAGGCCTGATTGTGTGATACAATCGAAGTGAAGAAATTTGTGTGATACGAAATGACCCGTGATGGATACAAACTTGAAGGACGTGTTGTGAGAAGCAACCGCAAATATAAGTTTAACGTGTGAGACGTTCAAGTGAAGACGATTGATCATGTGATATGATCAAACCACGAAGGAGTATCTAAAGGGAAATAAGATTGGTGTGAAGCCAAATAATCAAGAAGTTCGTGTGATACGAACAAAAGAAACTTGATCGTGTGACGCGATCAAGACAAAGCCGTGTGATGTGGAAAAGTAACCTGTGATGGGTGCAATCAAGGATTTAGTGAATGGATCAAGTTAAAGCAACGACCGTGTGATGCGGGAAATAACCTGTGAAGGGTGTAGTTAATTCAGTGATTGAATTATAAAGGAAACTCGTGTGATGCGGTTTCAATCCGTGAAGGATCAAATTCTGTGAGAGAATTAAAGGTTATGTGAAATGACCAAGTTTACCGTGAAGGATGGTTCGTGAAGAACAAGATCAGCGACTGATCAAAATGCAGATGGTGTGATGCCAAGTGGTGAGAAACCACAAAGCAAGTTTGTGTGAAGCGACTCGTGAAGCAAGTTTGTGTGAAGCAGACTTGTGACGCAATTTGTGTGAAGCAAATTTGTGTGTGAAGAAAAGTTCGTGAGGAACAAAAGATGGTGTGACGTCATCAAAGATTTATTAAAGACAAAGTTTGTACTGCAAGTCGAGAAGATTTGGGTCAAGCAAGAGAATAGGCGTGATGCCAAAGACAGATGGATTCTGAAGATTAGAAGAGCAAGTCTTAAACAATTAGGGGGGAGAATGTTGGAATTTGTAATTAGTTTAAGACTTTAGGGGTGTAAAATATAAATGACAAAGAAAGGAAACGACATGTCTATGAGAAAAGGGGCCGGCAGTTTTGGGCCTCACACAACAAACAGACACGACAGTCGGAAGAGGCATGGCGTTTGTGAAGCAACACAATGGTTAGAGAATAACCGCCAAGAATAACTAGTATAAATAGGATTGTTTCGTTTTAGTTTCGTAATCCAACTTTGTAATCAAACTTGTACAGCGATTGTATATTTGATTCAATGTTAATTGAGTGATTCAATTACACAAACCTTGTTCTTCAATTTCGTTTCAATCCTGGGCATCAGTGGTATCAGAGCGGGATGAAGAATCATTGAAGAAGGCTGTTAGTTTGTGATGAACAACAACTAGAAACGAAACAGAAAATCGAGTGATTCGATTATGAAGAACAAGGAAAACAGGGGCTGTTCCATTCAGGAATAAGATCGAGTGACTCGATTTAAAGAACAGGGCAACAGTTATTCGAGAAACAACCAGGAACACTACGAAGATCGAGTGATTCGATTTTCGAATGACAATGAAAAACAGGGATGATTGGCTGTTATTTGCGGTGTGAAGCCACGAACAGGGGCAAGGGTTTTTCATAGAAAAGGATCAATGAGTGATCGGGATTAACAGAGTTCGTGATTATTTCTTTTTGAGACAGAAATCGTTTGAAAGGGTTGTTCGTTTTTGATAAACAACAACCAGAAATTCGTTATACAAGAAGATCGATTTGATTGTGAAATGTTTGTTAGAGAAGAAATTGGATTTGTTGGGTTCTTACTTTTGATTTTCGGCGGCAACAACAAGAAGAAACATAAGGAACGAAACTGAAAAGAGAAAAGCAGAAAAGGCACAATTTGGTGATTGGTGAGAGTAAGAGAAAAGTCAAAATCTTTATTCCACGGGAAGAAGATTTTTCGTAATTTCCAAAGTATGATGATGATGAACAGGGACTTCTACGTGCGTAATTGGCAAAAATTCAGAAGTTAGAAAGGCCTGATTGTGTGATACAATCGAAGTGAAGAAATTTGTGTGATACGAAATGACCCGTGATGGATACAAACTTGAAGGACGTGTTGTGAGAAGCAACCGCAAATATAAGTTTAACGTGTGAGACGTTCAAGTGAAGACGTTTGATCATGTGATATGATCAAACCGCGAAGGAGTATCTAAAGGGAAATAAGATTGGTGTGAAGCCAAATAATCAAGAAGTTCGTGTGATATGAACAAAAGAAACTTGATCGTGTGACGCGATCAAGACAAAGCCGTGTGATGTGGAAAAGTAACCTGCGATGGGTACAATCAAGGATTCAGTGAATGGATCAAGTCAAAGCAACGACCGTGTGATGCGGAAAATAACCTGTGAAGGGTGTAGTTAATTCAGTGATTGAATTATAAAGGAAACTCATGTGATGCGGTTTCAATCCGTGAAGGATCAAAATTCTGTAAGAGAATTAAAGGTTGTGTGAAATAACCAAGTTTACCGTGAAGGATGGTTCGTGAAGAACAAGATCAGCGACTGATCAAAATGCAGATGGTGTGATGCCAAGTGGTGAGAAACCACAAAGCAAGTTTGTGTGAAGCAGACTCATGTGAAACAAGTTTGTGTGAAGCAGACTCGTGATGAAGCAAATTTGTGTGAAGCAAATTTGTGTGAAGAAAAGTTCGTGAGGAACAAAAGGATGGTGTGACGTCATCAAAGATTTATTAAAGACAAAGTTTGTACTGCAAGTCGAGAAGATTTGGGTCAAGCAAGAGAATAGGCGTGATGCCAAAGACAGATGGATTCTGAAGATTAGAAGAGCAAGTCTTAAACAATTAGGGGGGAGAATGTTGGAATTTGTAATTAGTTTAAGACTTTAGGGGTGTAAAATATAAATGACAAAGGAAAGAAACGACATGTCTATTGAGAAAAGGGGCCGCAATTTTGGGCCTCACACAACAAACAGACACGAAGGTCGGAAGAGGCATGGCGTTTGTGAAGCAACACAATGGTTAGAGAATAACCGCCAAAAACAACTAGTATAAATAGAAGTAGATTTCGTTTTATTTTGCATCCAACTCTGTAACACAAACGTACAGTGATTGTATATGTATGTTTGTTCTATATCAATAAGATGCATTCATTACAAAACCTTGTTCTTCAATTTCATTTCAATCCTGGGCATCACCCTGGACACCTTTTGTCGATCTTTGTTAACAACTTCAAATCAATGCTGTGTTGAACATGTAAATTTTCAGTGACGGAAATAATAGCATGCGTGATAAATCTCTTAACAAAAATATACTCGTATATATTTTTTAATATAGCGATTTAATTATGTACTAAGAATCTGTAACACCCCAAGCCAAGGCTCAGAATATCACGGAAATCATATAGCACAAGGTGGAATTAATGTAGAACATGAACTAAATGCAAATAGAGGATTCAGTGAATCCATACAGTAAGTTAAACAAGAATCAAAATACATAAAGAGCAAGTAACCATCAAAGTTTACAAAAGAACATCAAAAGATGGCTAACGGTCTAAGTACAATGCAAAAGAAGGCAAATGGATCCTTGATCCATATAAGTCCAAGTCCGGGTTCAACAGCAAGCTAACAATCAACCCCGTTGAAAGAATTTCGTCCCAAAATTCAACAAAACACTAATTACTAAATGCGGGTATTTAGACTTCATACGATCCTCTCGCTCCCAAGTGAACTCGGCTCCGCGTCTAGCATTCCATCTAACCTTAACAATCGTGTAGCGCTTATTCTTGAGTTTCTTGACTTGACGATCCAATATCTCTACCGGCTCTTCAACAAAATTTAAGCTTCGAATCCACTCTAATCTCGTCCATGGGCACATGATGCGTAGGGTCCGCCAAACACTTGCGTAGGTTACAATTATGAAACACATCATGTACACCGCTAAGCTCTTGTGGTAATTCTAATCGATAATCAACTTTTCCAACCCGTTCGAGGATCTTGGAAGGACCAATATACCTTGGCCCGAGCTTGCCTCGTTTCATGAATCGGATGACGCCTTTCCACGGTGATACTTTCAAAAGTACACAAAATCACCTACTTCAACTCTAACAGTTTCCGTTTCACATTGGCATACTCCTTTTCTTAGCTTGCGAGCTAGTTGGACTATTCTCTTAGCTTGAGAAGTTGTTCTTGTCATTCCAGTTACTATTCCCGGCCCGCTACATTGGCTTTCTTCGATTCTTGGTTCGTCCCAGTGGAGAGTAACATCTCTACTACTCAGTGCTTCGGTCGGTGACATTCGAATACTCGCGTAACACCCGTCATTGCACAAGATTTCCGTCAGGGTCATAAGCACATTCTCTTCACATGTGATCAAGTCTCAAGTCGGTTTGAGTACCCGTTGCTCATTGGATGGCTCCCTGAATTGGAGTTAGGCGACTTTCTTTATCTGAAATGATAGAAATCGAATCTTCGTGCACCTAACCCATTTCTTCTACATACTAATGTGCCAAGTTGTCAAAGTTTTACCGGTTTCGTCGTATCGTGATCACTTCTTGTCTGTCGGCGACTTCATGGCGAAGTCCATTCCAATTTGTTTTACTTCAAATCTCTCTCCCGTGTTTCACTACACGCTTATTCACGTCTCAGAAGTCTATAAGGGTTTTGACTACGTGCGCGATGTTAGGAAGTTAAGCATTTATGAAATTTAAGTTATCGAGATGGGACAAGCCCGGTAAGTCGTCCGGAAAAGCCTCGGGAGACTCAAGATTAACAGAGACGACGTTAGTTTTCAGATTCTTGAGACGGTAGCTCTAAGGACGCTTGAGTTTGAAGACTTACATGGGAACCTAAGAACCTTACCGTTACACAAAGACGTTTTTAGTTAACTCTTTACCACTACCACTAACTGTATTTATCACTGCCATCCAATCCATACTTACAAAAATTTTCAAAGTTCCAAATTTCAGGAGCATAGGGCTAATGAAGAGCTTAATATCATTTAAAGTCAACCATCATTACCAGGTAATTCAACTAGACCTATCTAGCGCATCACAAACCATTTAAAAGATAGAGATCCAGATCTAAGCCTACGGATGTTTGCTAATGGAGGAAGTCTAGTAAGAGAAAGTAAGACTATAACCGGTCCTAGAATCGAATAACATTGAGTTGTAGTGGTCGAGGAGAAAGGAAAGTACCTATCGCCGCTTCCGGGTCGTTGCGGGCTTCATTAGCATCTCCCGCCAAGGTTCGTCCTCGAGGTTGCACCTGACGGCTTGGTTCGTCGTGGTCTTGGGTAGGAATGGCAACTTGAAGTTGATTATGAGAAGTCGCTACTTGGGCTTGTGGTTCGGATCCATCTTGAACAAGCATTTCTATAGTGGTCGGGGCTACCACACACAAAACAAACACCCTGTTGGCTCTGAGGGTGGTTGGCTTGGGGATAAATGATTTGAAGAGGTGTTACATTCAATGGTGCCGCTTTCGGTGCTCTACAATTCCTAGCTACGTGCCCGCGCCGATTACAATTAAAGCAAATCCCACATTGGTTAGTGGGAGAGTGGTGAAGATTACACCTGCCACATAAGGGGTGAGGTCCCAAGTAAGTTTTCCTTGCCGGCTCCGCCACTTCAACTTGTTGTCCGACCCATTGTGGACAATTATTTCCGTAGTGTGTACGACTACCACATTCAAAGCACTCGCCTCTTTGTTGATTGCCTTGAGGAGGGACGGCTCGAATAGGAGTCACGTTCATTGGGCCCATTTTCGGAGCTCTACAATTCCTGGACATGTGGCCAACTTGGTTGCAATTAAAACACGCCCTGCATTGCACGTTGGTGGGGTGGTGATTGTTGCATCTTTCACATAACGGATGAGGTCCTACATAAGCTTTCTTCACCGGTTCCACCGCCGTCCTGAATCTACCCTTATTATGGTCGTTGGGGTCAAACCTACTCGCCTTCCTTGCCTCACTAGATTCTCCAACTTCTTTCCTTTTCGATGAGGCTTTACTTGACATCTCCTCGTTGCCCATATTTACTCTAGCTTCACGTGTTTCATTGCTTCTTTGGAGACTTGCCGTGACTTGGGCTACAATAGTAGGTATGGCATTTGCCACTGCTTGGGCAATCACGGTTGCCAAATCCGGCTCATCGCTATGGCTAGTCGCATTCCTTCTTGGTCCCACCATTATCTACAAGGTAAGTAACGCGTTGACCCGAAAGTTAGCCTCACAATGCTCACATCTTAGTCACACAAGTAGTTAATGCTCTCATACCGATGTAATATACTCATTTCATATCATTAAGCTAAGGTAAGAGTGCTAGAATCCTATGGGATTGTTACTTATCATTTTATTACGTCAAGTCCACTATAGTCGTTTACCGTTAATTCAAGTAATCATGTCAATACATCATACAAATAAACTAACTTGTTAACTTCATTCATACAATCGTCCATCTACTAATACATTTTTACACGTGTATTACCAACTACGTTATATCATGCTTACAACCAAGTTTAACAATGTCTCATACATGTTCAATTTCACCTACTATTTAGCAACATAACCCTATTGTTCACCGATTACAATTAACATCATTTGTGTTGGAATATCATCCGTTTATAACACATGGGAGTTAAGATGCTTACAACCTTGACACTCCCGTAGGGTGCATATCAACATATTTATCACATTGTATTCTAACCGTTTATCAACACGTTTAAGTCGGACAACAACGAAAACATTTACAGCATCAACGTGACCACTACAGGGCATACATACATACACATCACACATGCATAACATATATGTTACTAAATCATACTAGTCAACATGTCATTCCACTACCAAATCCAATCATAGAAGTTTCAAGTAATCGTTATCTATCATGTTCTCGTGCCAAGTTCACAACAATTGTTCACAATCAAAACCAAATACTCGTATTCAACACATCTTATTACAAGCAACTAAAACAAGTCAACTAACACAAGTGGTTTAAAGTATAATCCGAATTCGATATGCTCTCTAGTTATTGACCGGGTATGTATACAGGGTGTACCAATGGCTAACCCTCCACCCAATCAACTTCCATTAAGCATATCGGTTCCTTATTATACTCTAAGCCATGCATGCGCAATCCATGATGTTATTAACTTGTTATAATATTGGGTGACCATAAAAGAGTTGATCGGGTTCTCTTAGGGTTGCCACAATATTATACTAAGTTAATAACATAACTTCATTTTGCTCTAAAGCATCCAACAAACATCAATCAGTAACAACAATCCATATCAATGACAATCAATTTCAATCAATGCACACATTAACCACATTGTACCCATTCCACATTCATCACGTTGAATTCAAGCAATCACATAAGTGGTCTTAACTACGAACTCACTATATACACCTTCTATGGTTCACAAAATTCACGTTGCACACAAATTTCCTAACCATGCATGCTATATGAAGAGTTTAACTTAAGCCGTAGTCTAGGTCAAACCGCCTAATTCTCTACGACCACGCATGGGCCACCATTCTGTAACACCCCAAGCCAAGGCTCAGAATATCACGGAAATCATATAGCACAAGGTGGAATTAATGTAGAACATGAACTAAATGCAATTAAAGGATTCAGTGAATCCATACAGTAAGATAAACAAGTATCAAAATACATAAAGAGCAAGTCATCATCACAGATTACAACAGAACATCAAAAGATGGCTAACGGTTCTAAGTACAATGCAAAAGAAGACAAATGGATCCTTGATCCATATCAGTCCAAGTCCGGGTTCAACAGCAAGCTAACAATCAAACTCCACGCCCTGGATTACCTGGTTACCTGAAAAGTGTACTAAGCATAGTCAACACAAGGTTGGTGAGTTCGTAGTAATGGTCCAGAAAGACCATCGTCAATAATCACAATATACGAGTAGAGGCGAAACATGACTTACAGTGAGCCTCTATGTAACACAATAACGTCCACAATCAAGATTACACAAACAAGTAAGCGTGTAATAAACGTGCACAAAAGGTGTAAATAACAATACCAGTGTCTAATACATAAATAGTCATGATGCCTATCATATGTGTGAGCTACAAGTCACGTATGCAACGATACCCGCCTGTCATCGCAATGAACCAGGCTGTATCTCAAAAGTGTCGATGTATATACGTCTATATACTCGATATCTGTGGACGTCTCGCACAGGAGGGGGTCTATGCCAGCGTCATGCTTCATAGACGTGTGAGTCTCACTACTCACGGAAGGGTGTCAATGCGTGCCCACCGATCCCACTATTCACGGAAGGGTGTCAATGCGTGCCCACCGATCCCACTATTCACGGAAGGGTGTCAATGCGTGCCCACCGATCCCACTATTCACGGAAGGGTGTCAATGCGTGCCCACCGATCCCACTATTCACGGAAGGGTGTCAATGCGTGCCCACCGATCCCACTATTCACGGAAGGGTGTCAATGCGTGCCCACCGATCCCACTATTCACGGAAGGGTGTCAATGCGTGCCCACCGATCCCACTATTCACGGAAGGGTGTCAATGCGTGCCCACCGATCCCACTATTCACGGAAGGGTGTCAATGCGTGCCCACCGATCCCACTATTCACGGAAGGGTGTCAATGCGTGCCCACCGATCCCACTATTCACGGAAGGGTGTCAATGCGTGCCCACCGATCCCACTATTCACGGAAGGGTGTCAATGCGTGCCCACCGATCCCACTATTCACGGAAGGGTGTCAATGCGTGCCCACCGATCCCACTATTCACGGAAGGGTGTCAATGCGTGCCCACCGATCCCACTATTCACGGAAGGGTGTCAATGCGTGCCCACCGATCCCACTATTCACGGAAGGGTGTCAATGCGTGCCCACCGATCCCACTATTCACGGAAGGGTGTCAATGCGTGCCCACCGATCCCACTATTCACGGAAGGGTGTCAATGCGTGCCCACCGATCCCACTATTCACGGAAGGGTGTCAATGCGTGCCCACCGATCCCACTATTCACGGAAGGGTGTCAATGCGTGCCCACCGATCCCACTATTCACGGAAGGGTGTCAATGCGTGCCCACCGATCCCACTATTCACGGAAGGGTGTCAATGCGTGCCCACCGATCCCACTATTCACGGAAGGGTGTCAATGCGTGCCCACCGATCCCACTATTCACGGAAGGGTGTCAATGCGTGCCCACCGATCCCACTATTCACGGAAGGGTGTCAATGCGTGCCCACCGATCCATATATATATATATATCAACTCAATCATTCTTAAGCCATTAATCACTATTCATCAATCATAAGCCATCAATCACTATTCATCAATCATAAGCCATCAATCACTATTCATCAATCATAAGCCATCAATCACTATTCATCAATCATAACCAAACTATACTATGCGCACACACACTTAGGAGGATTCTACTTTCTTCGAGTCCTAGATGCTTATGTATAGGGTCACCCGCAGCCTTCCCACCACATCTAAAACTCTTTGAAAGTAAAACCGACTTCCATGTATGTACGTCTACCCTAATTATAATAAATACTTAATAAACACAACCAAATCAAATCAAACGTAATAAACCGTCTCAACAATCCAACAACTAAACCAATCAATCAATCACCGACTCCCATGTACGTACTTCTATCCTAATAAACTACAATATCACAAATACATATGTAAACCATTACCCAACCAATCAACACTATCCATCAATCAGAAAATACGTAAACAGTCAATCAAACCAACCAAACAATGAAACAACACGTATGTGTACACTTTTCAGCCCGAATCTCTATTGAGTAGGGAGCTACGAAACTCACCTGATCGGCAAAGAAGTTAAGTTTGATACAAAGTTGAGTTACAGTCGTTCGATGTTCGCTTCGCGTCCAAAACCTAAATATCGATCATATACATACACATTAACATACACATTACAAATCACGAGTCAAGCCCTATCTAGGTTTTAGAAGAGTAAATCAACTTTGGATGGTAATTGGGACTCAATTCGGTCTCGTCGCAACTCTCAAGCATCTAAATGGTTCAACCGATTTTAACAAGGACACTTTAACACGACATTTTCGGAAATGATGATGGATTTAAGCTATAAGGGTTATACCATGATAAAGTAGACTCTCTCACGATTCCAACGATAGGTCATACGGCTAAAACGGACTTACGGTTCAAAAGTTATTAACGTTTGAAAACTGACGCGCGAAACAGGGCCTCATGACTGCGCCGCAGTCAGGAAGTGAGCTTCAAACCAGGGGGAAACCACTGCGCCGCAGTCAAGGCCCTGCCTTGCCACTGCGCCGCAATGAGACCATACACCAGCAACAGCAGTTTTGTTTCCTGCAGAAAATCCGAACCAAATACCTCTAAACTCGACCCAAATCACCCCAAAACGATTTACAAGAGCTTTAAACTTGTTTTGAAGCATAAATAAGAACCATCAAACATAAGTACACATAACCCAATCCACAAATCCGAACCAAAACCTCTAAACTCGACCCAAATCACCCCAAAACGATTTACAAGAGCTTTAAACTTGTTTTGAAGCATAAATAAGAACCATCAAACATAAGTACACATAACCCAATCCACAAATCCGACCCAAAACATCAAAATCACTTCCAAATCATTCTAACCCTAATCAAAACCCTAATTTCAACCCTAAAACCCTAATTTGATATAAGAGGTCGTGGGACTCGTTTTGATGATACATATGACCTCCTAACACCTAAATACACTTACCCAAACCCATATTTCCATCCATAACATCATCGAATCTTCCAAATCGATCAAACCCTAGTCAAACCCTAAATTGACCCAAAACTCATTTTAAGTCGATTTAGAACCTGTAAATGTACGAGATGACTAGAAACGAGTAAACTAACATAAATAGAAGTAAATGGGATGAATTAGACTTACCAAAACTTCCTTTCCGAGTTAGAACCCAATTTATGGCAAAATGGGTAAAATGGGTAAACTTTGACCTTTGATTCTTCGATATGATGATAAAGAGATGAAGACGATGATGATTCTCGAGTTAAACTAGTTCCAAAACGCCAAATGATGCTAGAGAAATGAAGAACTAGAGGTGGATGGTCTTGCTTTTTACTTAGAGAGAAAAGAGAAGAGAGAAAGAGATATGTGGTGAACTAATGAGATAAGGAAAGGAAATGGGTCATAAAGGGGCTGGTGGGTCGTGGATGACCCACGGGCCGACCCGTTTCCTTCTCAAGCCAAATTACAAAACGTTAGGCATTTAAACACCGATTAAACATATTATCGACCCGACGAACATACCACATTGTCATTTAATCACAAAACGATCCAAATATTTCATTAACTTAAATTGTTAGCCAAATTACACATAAAGTCAACGGGTCAAAACTCACGGATGTTACAAATTCAGCTAGGGCGATCACTGTTCGGTACATTTGACAAATCTCTTATTTAGCTATATTATTAATTTTTCCCAATATAGATAGATTCTAACCCAGATTGACCAGTTAATGGGTCAATAATTTCACCCTTGGCAACAATCACTCTACGAAAACATTGAAAAGAAAGAGAATGAATGAAACAGAAGCTTATCTCAACTTTCATTTTGGATACATCATCCTGCTTGCTTCTTGCAAACTGTAATACATCAAACACCTTATGTGATCACATATAGGAAAAAATGGACATGAAATGAAGAAAATTGATAAATGAACATAGTAAATAGAGTGATAATTTCATGAACCATAAAACTAATTGTAGCAAGATGGGTGGCCAGGTTGGGTTAAGGGTATGGGTCAAGTTTTATCACAGGCCTTGTAGGTTTGACTGATGTAGTAACACCTATTATTTCATATTTACAAACTGATAATTAATGAATGTGTTAATTATGTTTAAAAAAAGGTATCATTTGGTTAAGGTAACAATCTAAATATATTTAAAAACAATTAGAAGGTTGTATGAATAACAGTATACTTTGGACAACTTTCAAGTGGATTGACAAATTTGCTTTTAGGCTAATTGTTTCTTATGAACCGTTTGAAATGTATTACCCAAATCAAGCCATCATCATAAGTCAATGGGTCAAAATTGCCACCGTTTAAACTAAGATACCTGTCTGCCAGAGAAAACCGCTCCTGACATTTGGTCAACTTTCATTGATACAAATTTGTGTTTGACAACATCGACAAAAATTTTCTCTAAGGCAGAAAAGTCGATAAAGGGTACCATCGTCATATTAGAAACTGCTTTTTTAGTTGCGACTACTTCACTAACTGCTGCTTTAAAAAGTTTACACGGGCCCAAGCCTTTCTCTGCAATCACCTTATCTTTTGTTACCAACTCAAGGCTGAATTCTTGTTCACAATTTTATTGTCAATGTAAAACTATTTATACACATGAATACAACCATTTAGCAAAATCCTTATTTTTATTTACTGCCTTTACAAATCCGTAATTCCATAAACAAATGATATAGAGGTTTAAAGATATTCTTGTCTCTGGGCGATAGGAAAACATTTGGTGGAACAAAGGAATTTCACTTAATGGCAATTAACTATTAGATTTTTCTAATGAGAATGGTTGTCATTAACTTACATAAAAAAAAAAATTGTAACTTTCATATTAAAAGTCCACTCTTAAATTTTATGGTGAAAATACAACTAATTTTTGCATGTTAATGACAACCCTAAGGGCTATCATTAGCAAAACCTTATCTAACGGATGATGACTAGAATGCCATCGAGGAAGATCGGTATAGTCGCCTTTCCATCAATTACAAAATCATTAGTAGAGAGACGAATAGTGAAGCGTTGTAGAAACCATCACCAAATGGTCCAAGGATGTTTGTTTACTCGTATAACTTTTGTTACTACTGGTTAGACACCTTAGCTATTATCAATGGTCGAGGATATAACTCAACAAGCAAATGAAATATGAATATAAGTATTATGAAATAATTCGTGCATCGCGCACAGGTATTAGTACTAATATATAATAGAGGAGAAACTTTAATTCATAACTAGCTAAGAAACTCGTGTTCAACCTCGGCATTCTAAAAAAGTGATGCGAAAATGATGTCGAGTTATATGAATGGAATACTCGATGATAATTGTGGGTTAAGTAACTAGAAATATAAGAATTTGGTTAGTCAATGGGTCAAAATTGCCACCGTTTAAACTAAGATACCTGTCTGCCAGAGAAAACCGCTCCTGACATTTGGTCAACTTTCATTGATACAAATTTGTGTTTGACAACATCGACAAAAATTTTCTCTAAGGCAGAAAAGTCGATAAAGGGTACCATCGTCATATTAGAAACTGCTTTTTTAGTTGCGACTACTTCACTAACTGCTGCTTTAAAAAGTTTACACGGGCCCAAGCCTTTCTCTGCAATCACCTTATCTTTTGTTACCAACTCAAGGCTGAATTCTTGTTCACAATTTTATTGTCAATGTAAAACTATTTATACACATGAATACAACCATTTAGCAAAATCCTTATTTTTATTTACTGCCTTTACAAATCCGTAATTCCATAAACAAATGATATAGAGGTTTAAAGATATTCTTGTCTCTGGGCGATAGGAAAACATTTGGTGGAACAAAGGAATTTCACTTAATGGCAATTAACTATTAGATTTTTCTAATGAGAATGGTTGTCATTAACTTACATAAAAAAAAAAATTGTAACTTTCATATTAAAAGTCCACTCTTAAATTTTATGGTGAAAATACAACTAATTTTTGCATGTTAATGACAACCCTAAGGGCTATCATTAGCAAAACCTTATCTAACGGATGATGACTAGAATGCCATCGAGGAAGATCGGTATAGTCGCCTTTCCATCAATTACAAAATCATTAGTAGAGAGACGAATAGTGAAGCGTTGTAGAAACCATCACCAAATGGTCCAAGGATGTTTGTTTACTCGTATAACTTTTGTTACTACTGGTTAGACACCTTAGCTATTATCAATGGTCGAGGATATAACTCAACAAGCAAATGAAATATGAATATAAGTATTATGAAATAATTCGTGCATCGCGCACAGGTATTAGTACTAATATATAATAGAGGAGAAACTTTAATTCATAACTAGCTAAGAAACTCGTGTTCAACCTCGGCATTCTAAAAAAGTGATGCGAAAATGATGTCGAGTTATTATGAAGAAAATGGTTGGCTCACTACTATGTTCTTTTTAGACCAGCAAGCAATTAATTTCCCTCTGATGTCTTGTTATTGGATTATACTCGCTGATGGCATCTGCACTAAGTAGTATCATTATTATGTGCTGATGAATTGAGACGAGACCAGCCCACAACTATTATAATTTATATATACTTGCTGAACTGGTGTATGCTGATCTCATTAGCAATAAGATCTTGTCTATTTGTGAATTTATAGTGTTCAAGGTGCGTATACGATGTAATGATCGTTTTAAATAAAAATGTGTTCATGTGTTAGTCGAGATTTACTTGATCGATTAAATGGAATACGCGATGATAATTGTGGGTTAAGTAACTAGAAATATAAGAATTTGGTTAGTCCATGGGTCAACCCATACCCATGACCCATGCCCATCAACCCAACCCTATCCACCACCCAAACCCTCACACTTCACATCCATCCATTCATTCATTCATTCATTCATTCATTCTCTCTCTCTCTCTCTCTCTTCTTGAATGCAAGAGTTCTTGCACCAACTCTCACTCTCTCTAGAATTTAATACACAAAATTTATGTTTCAAGTAAGAATTTGTTAGGGGTTTTCATCATCATCATCATCTTAACAACATATCAAAAATTTGGTCTCTCAAGTGCAAGGAAACTTCTCTTTCGGGTCAAATTCGGATTTAAGAGCTTTTGGAAGATTTGGTAAGTTAAAACTATCTCATATTCATCAATTCATGTTTATAATCATGCTTTCAGTCATAATCAAATGTTCTTGGGTCTAATTTCGAGTCAAAACCGAATTTGGGTCTCGAATTAGGGTTTGTTTGATTTCAAGAGATTTGAGTTATAGATTTGGTGATTGAATCGAATTTATGATAGGGGTTCTGTTTATTCATGTCAAATGATGTTTTTTTATGCTTCAAAATGTGTCTCGAGCCTTCCTAGATCGATTCCTAAGTCAAAAATGAGGTTTTGTAGCATTTTGGTTCGTGTTTGGCTTGTTTATGTGCAGAGTAGCAGATCCTCGCGCCACGACCTCTTGACCTCGCGCCGCAAGATTGTGTCCTCGTTGTACAGCAGATTTCCTCGCTCCGCGACCTCTTGACCTCGCGCCGCGAGCCACCAGTGCTAATTGCGCCGCGAGTTTGACTCCTCGCGCCGCGATTTTGGCCTGTTTGCGCGTCAATTTTCAAATGTCAATAACTTTTGAACCGTTTATCCGTTTTAAGCATATGACCTATCGATGGAATCGTGAAAGAGTCTACGTACTTTCTCATGGTATCATCCTTTTGGAGTGAATCCAACTCCATTTCCAAAAATGTCATGTTAAAGTATCCTTGTCTTTGTTCGGTAGAGCCATTAAGAAGTTTGAGGGTTATGAAATAACCAAATCGAGTACCGATTGTCATTTAAAGTTGATGTACATCTCTAAAGCTCCAACTAGGGTTTGAATTGTTATTGTAATATATGTACTTGATAGGTGGTGCACGCGAAGCGATCGTTGGACGTTTATAGTTCGACTTTAACTCGATTATAACTCGACACTCAAGGCCAAGGTGAGTTTCGTAACTCCCAACTCAATTGAGATTCGGGCTGAAAAGTGTACATACTTGTTTGATTGTTGATTAATTGATTGATTGATTGTTCGATTGACATATAGACTTATTGCTCGATTGATTATGCTTGTGATTATGAATATTTGTTGTGATTAGGATAGTTGTACATACATGGAAGAACGATGATGCATTCAAAGAGTTGTAGATGTGGTGGGAAGGCTGCGGGTGACCCTATATATAAGCATCTATGGTTCTTTGAATACAGAGTCGTACGAAGTGTAGGTACATGGTGTTTCTTCGGTTGTTTGATCGTTATATGTTCGTATCAAGGTTAAATGACCAATTATTGATCAAATCATGGTTATGGGATCGTTTATCGATCCAATCAAGGATGTATGATTTTTATGTATTCGTATCAAGGTTGTGAGGTTCATTAAATGATCCAATCAAGGTTTCAAGGTTTTGTGATCGTTTAACGATCCAAATTATGAGATCATTTAATGATCCAAATCAAGGCTTCAAGGTTTCAAGGTTATATGTTCGTTATATTCGTTATATGTTCGTTATATGTTCGTTATGATCGTTATGTTCGTTATATGTTCGTTATGATCGTTATGTTCGTTATATGTTCGTTATGATCGTTATGTTCGTTATATGTTCGTTATAACCAAATGAAGGTTATATGTTCGTTATGATCGTTATGTTCATTATATGTTCGTTATGATCGTTATGTTCGTAATATGTTCGTTATGATCGTTATGTTCGTTATAACCAAATGAAGGTTATATGTTCGTTATATGTCGTTATAACCAAATGAAGGTTATTTGTTCATTATATGATCGATATGTTCGTTATGTAGTCGTTTATTGATCGACTCAAGGTTAAACGGTTGTTATCCCGACACTTGTTCCCTATTACTTGTCCCTACGAACTAACCAACTTTAT
Source organism: Erigeron breviscapus (assembly GCA_034093135.1). Taxonomy (NCBI): domain Eukaryota; kingdom Viridiplantae; phylum Streptophyta; class Magnoliopsida; order Asterales; family Asteraceae; genus Erigeron; species Erigeron breviscapus. The sequence goes on from CM067169.1 coordinate 69,571,934, forward strand.
GTTGACGCGTTTAGTACACTTTTCAGGTGAACAGGTGGATTAATGGCGTGTTAGATGTTTCATTGCATTCTAGGATTGGACTTGGACTTATTCTTGGATCCGTGATCCATTGTTTTCCTACTTAAGGGTTATGCTTATGTGAGATCCGGTACTTGGATTCTTGAATGGTTAGTATGGATTATTGAATCCTATTTATGCATTTAGTTTTACTCTACATAATTTCCATGTCGTTTTGTGCTATTTGTGTAACCCTCATGATTCCGCCTTGTTGGGGTGTTACAAGTGAAGTGTTCAGCACCCATTACTCAAGGTCAGGTGTGACCAGCAAGTGTTTAGACCAGCAGGTGTAACGTCAGCACGTTGCATCAGCAGGCCTTTCTATAAGCAAGTATCCACCACCAATGTAACTTACCAATATTATTTTAAGCAGCTTGAAGTAAATGTGAATCAGTCCAGAATCAGCTTGTATATAGATCAACTTGGATACAAGACAACTTGCGACTTACTCAACTTAAATGATTCTCACTCAACTCGAGAAGTAACCACTTCCAATAACGGTCAGATTTCATTCTACTTAAGTTGTTTCAACCAGGACAGCTTAAAGTACTCAGATTGGGTTAGTGTCAGCTCGAAGTTGTATCACCTTACATGTTGGGTCAGACTAAGGTTGAATCAGCTTGAAGATACTCAAATTGGCCAATATTACTTAGTATGTGACCTGACCCGGAGTGAATTAGCTTGGGTGGTGCCAAATTCAAGCTGATTCATCTTGAGAGTTCCAACACTTATCTTTATTTATGTTTTCAATGATGAAGTGAAGGCACGTGTTCAACATGTGATTATGGCTGTTATATTTTTGGGTAAAGGGTTGTATTACCCCGGTGAGTATATATATCAAATCAAAAAATATGGTTGAGTACCATATCGACTAAATAATGTACAAGCATATAGCACCCCGGCTGTTCTATATTTTCATATATGGATTGGTTCCCACTTTTGAATCCTACATTCTTATTGGCTGTCACTACACATGGGAAATGGAGGTTACCAATGGAATGTCATCAGATAAGGAGAAGAAAGGACTGTCATAAAGATGCTTTGTTCCCTTCTTTCATTGGAGGGGACCAATGGAATCTCAGGTTCAAGCCATATTTGAAGGTAGTCACGGACTCATGGGTATTTAATTTCTAACTATGGTGAAAATTTTCCCTACTAATCTCTGGGTGATAGGGGACCTCATCATAACTTAAAATTGAGGATCTATTCTGCGATGAGGTGCAACATACCATAACTCATGAGATTTCATGGTCTCCTAGTCTAAAATTACTTTTCCTTGTTTATACAGGATTATGATATTCACCTGGAATAATCAGAACATGATAACCTCTACCTTTTACAAAAGAAACAGTTTATAAAATATTGATGAAGACCAAGAAAATCTTCTTTAAAGATCAATTGAGTACTTAACTTAGGTTGATCAGCTTATACAAATTAAATATAAACTGCTTTATCTAATATAATTTGTAAAGTTACTATATATAATTGACACTTGAGACTAATATTAGGATCCAAACAGTACTTATTAAAGTTGATCTGTCATTTTCGAGGCAAATAATGATGATTTTGGGGGTTAATGCCATTTGCGTATTGAAAGCAAACTGTTTTGATACATTCGAATCTCTGCTGTTTCTTCACCTTCAGCTTCAGCTTCTGGACCGATCAGACTATAGAAACCGCCACTTTTGAGTCTGTAAACAACCAATTGTCCTTGAAGAGATTTCATTAATATGTCCCCGTCTTTGTTCCAACAACCTAAAATAGCCAAGGGCCCATAACAATTAGAGTACTTACTTTCATCAAAAACACAGTTTATCTTCCATTCTTCATGCTTCAGTATCCACACTTCCACATCATCATCAGGACAAAGATCATAATACACGAATCCAAGTTCGCCATTAAGATCAACCAGTAAGTTTAAGCGATACAAACCCTCTGTTTGTTTGGGAAGGTCAGTCACCCCGAATTCCTCTGTCTTCATGTCAAACCAAACTAAATGCGACTGAATAACATAGTTTCCACTCACAAACCAATACAAACGTCCATTAGCATAAACGGATTCCCCATGAATGTCATAAAACAGCACTTGGGGTACCTCTTGCCACGAGTCTGTGCCCAAAACATGCAGCACAGTGTGTATGCCGTTCACTTGCGTTGAGACTTGTTCTTTTTTAAAAAGACAGACCATCTTGAAGGTGTTGGTGGAATGATCAAAACCGAGCCCTTGCCCTAATATTATTTCATAGGGCCTCATGAGTAGTGGCAAGTCGTGGCATTCCTTAGTTAGGGGATTGATCACTACAAAAGTGGTTCCACTATCATGAAAATGGTGTTGTACAAAAGTGATGAGCCCATAGCAATAACCTTGTAGCTTATGATACTCCTGGCCTATTATTAAAGATCTTTTTACTTGAAATATAGAGGACAAATCCATTTCCACCTGTATTCCGTCTATAGTATCTTCCGTAATACGTAGAAAACTGAGTACCGACGCTGGTTGTTGGAAGGGAATATAAGATTTGATTGGACCAATATGAATGGGTTTGGGTTCATCTATGGCATGATGAATGTTTGCAAGGTGAGGATCGTTGATGTATTCGTCAATGTATTCTTGCCATTGTTTGCATACACACCGGAAACGAACCAAAGATTTGATCGGAATCCTTGAAAAGATGTTATAGTAGAGTGTGTCTTCAGGCAAGTCGGACATACTGAAGGCAGCTAGGTAGGTCTTAATTAGGGTTTATTGATGTTTGATACATATATGAATGGGTTGGGTCGATTGTTAAGATAAATAAGATTCGATAGATTATAAACTTTAACTAATGATGGTAATGACTGAGAGATATCATAAATAACAGAGTTCCTTAAAACAAAGATTTGAATGAGTAATGATGGATCCTCCTAATATATTTGCCTAATTATCCTCTTAACTATAAGATCAAGCCACATGGAAAAATCAAAAGGGGTGATGAAGGAAGATAATGAGTGGGTTACACATGTCAATATTTGATAATATTAGGAGGATTATTAGGCTAATATTTTATGGTGATGAAGGAAGATAATGAGCGGGTACATATGTCAATATTTGAAAAAACAAAGTTTTATTGTTACCATAAAATTTAGTAATGAATTTTTGATATAAAAAATATAAATTTTTATACACGTTAATGTCAGCCTCCACTAGGTAAATCCTTACTAAAAACTTTAAATTTATTAATATTAATAATATGTTTCATATAAAAGGAAATTTTGAGTAAAATTAATTACAAATATTTATTTTAAAAAAAATATTAAATGCAACCTTAAATATCGTATTTCACGTGCATCAAAATAATTGTATTCTCACATTAAAATGTCTCCCTTATTTTTATTTAATGCCTTCACATATCCTTAATTCCATAAACAAGTGGTATAAGAGGTTTAACGATATTATTGTCTCGAAGCGACAGGAAAACATTTGGTGGAACATGGAATTCACTTAATAGCAAGTAACTATTAGATTTTTCAAAGGTTGTCATTAACTTGCATAAAAAATTTGTATCTTCCATATCAAAAGTCCACTCCTAAATTTTATGGTGAATATACAACTAATTTTTACACGTTAATGACACTCCTTAAGACTCTCATTAGCAAAACCTTATGTAACTGATGATGACTAGAATGCCATCGAGGAAGATCGGTATGGTCGTCTTTCCATTAATTACAAGATCATTAGTAGATAGACGAATACTTAAGTGTTGTAAAAACCATCACCAACTGGTCCAAGGATGTCTGTTTCCTCACAAGAAATCTCTATCCCTACCCTGCGCATATTTGATTCCTCACAAGAGCTATTCCTACCCTGCGCATATTTGAAGGTGGTCACAAATATTTAAATTTTCAAATATTGTGGATTTCCCCTACAAATTAATCTTTGGGTGCTAGAGTTTCTCATCAAAAGATTTAAATTATATTCTGCGAGTAAGCTCTGTCCTGGTTAACATATGCTAGACCTTCATGAATAATTCACACCTTTCAAAAAAAAACTAGAGTATTGTGGAAGACAATTGAGAAATTATATCTCGGAAAATATATGACTACAAAGCCCAAGTTGAACTAGGAATTTTACTTATTAAAGATACAGGAAGGTGGTAATAATATTGAATGGTTTATTGGTCTAGTTGGAAAACTTGCAAAAATTGGTCTTAATTTGTGAAAGTAGACGGAGCCATGTTAGTTTTAATCTTCTTTCGGGAGGTACAGGTAGACCGGGGCCTTATTTTTCTTTCTTTTTGAACAGCAAATTTGGACTCAACGGCATGCCTCTTCATATACCCAACTGCAATTCTAGAAAAAACTCATTATGGAAAAACCTCTGTCTCCATTCCTAGAAGTTTTGCTCACACCAGGATTTGAACCAAAGACCTCTCAGTCTCAGGCTCCACCATATACCAACCCATCTATTATGATTGGTAGGAGCCTTATTTTTCTTAACTTTCTGGTCTCAAAAGTCAAAACAGGAGAAGATCCGACAGTAGATCTGAGATAGAAATCATGAGCATCAGTTCTAGCGCATATGTTCTTGCATCGTAAGAGGTCATCAGTCCAGTTTCGTTACATGATGATGCATCACTTGCAATATGTGTCCATTTTATTTGCTTCAATGAGCTAGTCTGATATAAACCCTGGAGGTTATATTCTGGCCACAGCCCAATGATTCTTCTAGCCTCTAAACCATCATGGTCTTCATCCTTTTCTGGATGTCTTCATGATCCATATAAAGTTTATATTGATCAACCAAGTTTATATTGATCAACCTTGGTGGTTCAATACAATGATTTCATGACTGTTCAACTAAACATGACTCTAAACTCGAAATGGAAATATTTATTACTTTATGGCCCTAAATCAGACTACAACTAACCAAAACCAAGTTCGGCCCAAGCACCTCCAAGTCGCACCTAATACTAATCAATATCATATATTTTAAAAGAACCCATCGTCCAAACACCACAGAACAACAAGAAGACGTGTATAATACCTCACATTAAAGTACAATATCTACTGCAATCAAATGCCATGCTTTCACGGCCACCATCAATGCACAGTAAAAAATTTTAAGATTTACCCAGGAAAACCCTTTCTTAAGTTACAATAGGCTACCAAATAAAAACGACTATCTCAATATTCTAGCTTGTCTGAATGCATTCTTGAGAGGTTGATGTCATTGACCATTCCTACAGCATATTCAAACATTTTCAATAAGATCCAGAAGAAAAAGGAGTTTGCATCCTCAATCACATATTATGAAGCTAAAAGGAGATATTGAGCTAATCAAGAAAACTACATATAAGGGTGCCAGATTTTAAAAAGCTGTAAGAATGAAGGTGCAGCAAACCTCATGAGCTTTCACGGTAAGTCTAAAATTACCTTTCCTTGTTTATAGCATGAAATTGTCTCCCGGCTTCAACTGTTTCCCTGTAAAATATAAACATGACAACATGAGAGATATTACACAGAAAATGCTCCTATTCTTTCCACATCATCCCAAAAAACATAAACCCATGATGAGATTATTTAGCCATTCATCACGAAGAGTTAGATACGTTACACCCCTTAACCCATAAAGTGTAAAAGTCTATAATGTCCATATACCCTTCCATTTAAATATAATTTCTATGTTTGTGTGGGGCTTTGTTGCAACCTTCCCTTCAATAGCTTTAACTTTAGAGACTTTTAGGAGCTTCTCAGGCATGGGTTTTCTTATTCAATACCATATCCAAACAATGCAATTTTTTAACAAAAGCTTTGATTTATAAGCAGGTAGCTTTAAGCTCCTAAAGCCCCTTCCATAACACACCCTTGGCTTTCAAAATCAAATTAAACCGTATCCCTATGAATCTTGAAATTTTACACATAGCTTTAACCTCCTAAAAGCCCGTTGCCAAACACACCCTTGGCTTTGAAATCAAATTAAACCGTGTCTCTGTAAATTTTTATAATTCGCACATCCCTTGTCAAATGAATCCCACTAAAGTTCAAAAAACTATGAGAGTTCTACAATTGTGTAAGAATTTTGAACTGTTACGTTATTATTTATATAATGTGTATTGCCCTACAACACAAAATAACTTATCTATGTAAGTTTGAGATCAGGTGTCAATAGAAGTAGCATGTGTGTTTAGAACATTGCCTGAAAGCCTTTACAAGCTCCATATTTTCAGGCTCAAGTGTAACTCCCTCATAAAATGCATTTGCTGCGTCCTCAAACTTCTGCAGTGGAGAGAGGAAGTGAATGACTAAACCTTAAAATTCTGTTAGAGAAAACTGATTAAAATTATTAAAACTGATATAATATAACATGCCTTCATCTCACGCAAAGCTGAACCCTCTCGATACCAAGCTTTAACCCACTTGGGCCTCAATCCCTTACAAGATTGTGCATCCACTAATGCCTGATCAGCTTGCCCAAGGCGTAACCAACATAGACTCCGATTAGAAAACAAAGCAGCATCACTCGGGTCAAAGTCAATTGCCTGTTCAATGACCACCATGGAAAGATTAGATTTCTTGATAGAC
>CM067169.1:69588551-69637746 GCA_034093135.1 Erigeron breviscapus
ACGTTGCTTACCCATGCTTCTCTTCCACCTTCGTTTTGGCATCATGCCCTAGACATGGCCACCTACATTCTTAACATTCTGCCTTCCAAGTTAAAAGCTTTCAACACTCCGACTCATCTTCTTTATCACAAATCCCCCTCCTACACACATCTTCGTACCTTCGGGTGTTTGTGTTATCCCCTTCTTCCCGCCACCACCATCAATAAACTTCAACAAAGGTCCACTCCATGCGTCTTTCTTGGTTACCCCTCGAATCATCGGGGGTACAAGTGTTATGACCTTTCGACCAAGAAAATCCATATTTCTCGTCATGTGTTGTTCGATGAGTCCACCTTCCCGTTTCAAAACACTCGGTCTCCTCAGTCTTATGATTTCTTTCACAGGACACTGATTCGGATCTTCATCCTGACATTCTCCATTATCCGACCACCCTGCCCCACCCCCTGATAAATCGGCCCAACCCACTGCCCAGGTCAACCAGCCGACACCCGGTTACTCCTTCAAGGTTCTCCCAAACTTACACTCCAAACCGAACCACTCCACCACAACCGCCCAATCCCACCACCGTCCAGGCCCTATCATACCACCTACATCCCTCGTCCACTCTCCTGTTCCCTCTCCGCCACCTTCACCCACACCACCGGCTAGTGTTCATCCCATGCAGACACGAAGCAAAACTGGTCATTCCAAACCAAAACAACCCTTTAGTTTACATACCTCTACCACTGTCACTCCCTTGCCTAAAAACCTAACCGACGACCTTAATAGTCCCGTTTGAAACCATGCTATGATGAGTTTAAAGCTCTTATTGATAATAAGACGTGGGAGTTAGTTCCTCGTTCTCCAGATATGAATATTATTCGTTGCATGTGGATTTACAAGCAGAAACTGAAATCTGACGGGACTCTTGAACGGTACAAAGCTCGTTTAGTGGGAGATGGTAGAACACAGCAGGTGGGCATTGACTGTTCAGACACTTTTAGTCCGGTTTGACAACCGGCTACTATCCGGACAGTTCTTTCTTTAGCACTTAATCGCGGTTGGGATATTACTTAACTTGATGTTAAGAACGCTTTTCTCCATGGGCACTTGTCAGAAACTGTTTTTTTGCATCAACCCCCAGGTTTTCGGGATGCTCGCTTTCCGGATCATGTTTGTCGGCTGCGTAAATCGTTGTACGGCCTAAAACAGGCACCACGGGCTTGGTACCAGCGCTTTACCGACTATGTCACACGATTGGGTTTTCGTCACAGTTCCATACTTCACTGTTTATTTACAGGCGTGGTATCGATACGTTACTGCTTACATTCTGTTATATGTTGATGACATTATTATGGTTACTTCGTCAGGTCAGCTAAAGCAACATATTATGTCCCATTTATCCGCTGAGTTTGCCATGAAGGATCTGGGTCCTCTCAGTTATTTTATGGGTATCTCTGTCACCCGCTCTTCTAATGGGTTATTCTTGTCTCAAAGCCGTTATGCCTCTGGTATTCTCCAACGGGCTATGATGCAAGATTGTAACCCTGTTTTAACTCCAGTTAACACTGCGGGCAAAATTCTCCAGTTGATACTACGGGCAAACTTGGTGCTCACGCAGGTGTTCCATTTGATGATCCTACATTGTATCGTAGTTTGGCTGGTGCTCTTCAGTGTTTACCGACTATGTCACACGATTGGGTTTTCGTCACAGTTCCATACTTCCATTTGATGATCCTTCATTTGATGATCCTATATTATGTCCCATTTATCCGCTGAGTTTTCCATTTGATATCTCGTATGCTGTTCAGCAGGTGTGCATGCACATGCATGCTCCTCATACTGATCACTTTCTTGCATTAAAACGCATCTTACGTTATGTCAAAGGGACTCTTAATATGGGTATATGGATGCGGTCATCTTCTTTGTCTACACTTGTTGCTTACACTGATGCTGACTGGGCTGGGCAGGCGTTCTACATCCGGGTATTGTGTCTTTCTGGGGGACAATCTTCTTTCTTGTTGGTCCTCTAAACGCCAATCAGTTGTTTCTCGATCTAGTGCTGAGGCAGAATATAGGGGTATTGCAAATGTTGTTTCTGAGTTATGTTGGATTCGCAATTTATTGCTCGAGCTTGGCTATCCTCTTTGTCGAGCCTCCTTAGTGTATACCGATAATGTTAGTGCCAATTATCTTTCTGAGAATATCCGGTCCAGCATCAACGCACTAAGCATATCGAGATTGATATTCATTTTGTTCGAAGGAAAGTTCAACGTGGTCAAGTTCGTGTTCTCCATGTTCCGTCCCGGCATAACTTCTCAGACATTTTTACCAAAGGGCTACCGCGTGTTTTATTTCTTGATTTTCAGTCCAGTCTTGGTCTTCGGAATCCTCCGCCTTAGACTGCGGGGGAATATTAGACCGTGTATATTGAGATAGTTTAGACCGTATTATTAGTGTCGTTTATGTAATAGTTTAAGGTAGTCGAATGTAATTTGTAACTCTATAAATTAATATCAATGAGGAGAGAAAACCCTAAGGGATTTATTATCATCTTACAGATATGAACATTCTTCCATGGGTAGGCTTGACTTTTAATCAAAACAATAAAATCCAAATGAAGCAAAATTCATACAACAGTCAAACATTAGCAGCCACTAGAATAATTAAATAAAAGAATCTTTTGCCTTCAAGAGAATTTCAGAATGGTACCTCGGGCGTTTCTTTGGTCTGAATGGTATTATCACTTCGTGACTTAACATCTCTTGTATTTCCTTCTGATTCCTGAAAAGTTAACCTCATATTAGCATCAATGTTATACCACGCAGTAAACACAAACACAACACAACAACACACACAAACACAGAGGGAGGAAGAGGCGAAATGAGGTTGCAATATCGTTAAACATCATCTAGTCCCACTTTTTTCAGTGGCTTAAAAGGTATAGCAACTTTTTATCTCATTATGTTGGTTGAACTTTCAGGGGTAAGTTATCTTTAAAAACAGGGGTGTTCAATCTGTCAAAATCGACCAAACCATCCAAACCAAAACATGTGGGGTTGCTTCATAGTTGTCAAAGGCGAAGATGCACCCAATGCGATATGACTTCAAATGGGGCGCAAGGCGCAATGCGCAAAAAAGTGCAGGCTCAGGGGGAAAAAGCGCAATTAAGTAAAAAAAACAAACCAAAAGACATTCAAATTACTGAATACCATTAAAAGGACCCATAATGCATTCAACCAAAAAGATCAAGTGTTCAACACAAATTGTTTAAGCCAAATTGTTCAAAACTATTGTTCCAAACCTAATTAACTAGAACCATACCTTTTAGATGAAGAAGGAAGAGTCAGATGAAAGATATTGATAATTGGAATTTATGGAACAAAGATTCTCCTCTGATATACCCATAATATACGTGATATCTTTTTCCGGAATATGGAACGTTTTTTTCCAAACCCCAAAAATTGCTTTTTATTAAGACGCATTGGGCCTAGGATTATCTTTGCCTGGGCCTCGCCTTGCGCCTAGGCGCACACCTTTAACAACTATGGGTTTGCTTGGTTGGTCTGAAAAGGCAAATGTTAGTCCAGTGGGTTGAAAAATTCCAAACCAAGTTAAGCAGTGGGTTGCTTCATAGTTGTCAAAGGCGAAGATGCACCCAATGCGATATGACTTCAAATGGGGCGCAAGGCGCAATGCGCAAAAAAGTGCAGGCTCAGGGGGAAAAAGCGCAATTAAGTAAAAAAAACAAACCAAAAGACATTCAAATTACTGAATACCATTAAAAGGACCCATAATGCATTCAACCAAAAAGATCAAGTGTTCAACACAAATTGTTTAAGCCAAATTGTTCAAAACTATTGTTCCAAACCTAATTAACTAGAACCATACCTTTTAGATGAAGAAGGAAGAGTCAGATGAAAGATATTGATAATTGGAATTTATGGAACAAAGATTCTCCTCTGATATACCCATAATATACGTGATATCTTTTTCCGGAATATGGAACGTTTTTTTCCAAACCCCAAAAATTGCTTTTTATTAAGACGCATTGGGCCTAGGATTATCTTTGCCTGGGCCTCGCCTTGCGCCTAGGCGCACACCTTTAACAACTATGGGTTTGCTTGGTTGGTCTGAAAAGGCAAATGTTAGTCCAGTGGGTTGAAAAATTCCAAACCAAGTTAAGCAGTGGGTTGCTTCATAGTTGTCAAAGGCGAAGATGCACCCAATGCGATATGACTTCAAATGGGGCGCAAGGCGCAATGCGCAAAAAAGTGCAGGCTCAGGGGGAAAAAGCGCAATTAAGTAAAAAAAACAAACCAAAAGACATTCAAATTACTGAATACCATTAAAAGGACCCATAATGCATTCAACCAAAAAGATCAAGTGTTCAACACAAATTGTTTAAGCCAAATTGTTCAAAACTATTGTTCCAAACCTAATTAACTAGAACCATACCTTTTAGATGAAGAAGGAAGAGTCAGATGAAAGATATTGATAATTGGAATTTATGGAACAAAGATTCTCCTCTGATATACCCATAATATACGTGATATCTTTTTCCGGAATATGGAACGTTTTTTTCCAAACCCCAAAAATTGCTTTTTATTAAGACGCATTGGGCCTAGGATTATCTTTGCCTGGGCCTCGCCTTGCGCCTAGGCGCACACCTTTAACAACTATGGGTTTGCTTGGTTGGTCTGAAAAGGCAAATGTTAGTCCAGTGGGTTGAAAAATTCCAAACCAAGTTAAGCAGTTTGGTTAACAGTTTGCCTCTATATATGGACCATATAAACCGAACCAACTGAGGTTATAATAAACAATTTTTAAATGTATCTTACATGTGCTGGTGGATAGAATGTCAATTGACTGCCAACCCTTTTTACTAAACATAACCCACCCAAGTTCGATCCCGTTACTTTCCCTTTAATGGTATCGAATATGAATATTTATTTTCAAAAAATCATGATGAATGTAAACACAAATGGTTTCTTGAAGTCATGAGATGTTTAGTCTTCTTATTAACAATGGGGGTACTTACGTAGTTTAAACTTAGAATGGTTTTGAAGTTATAACATACGAGTCTTCATGATGATATTTATTTTAGACATTTGCTATATACTGTATAAGTTTTAAAGCCAATTATTAGCAAGGCTTCAGAAAAGTATAACTCATTAACTTGTCCAAACCATTAAACCAACCAAAACCGAACTGGTTGTGGACAGTTTGGTTGGTCCAGTTTATCCAGCCTACTTAATCAAAACCGACCAAACAAAACCATGTATATCCTAAAACAAACAAAAAGAAAATACCAAAATTAAGGTAACGGAAAACCCGAAATCCCAATCATGCTAGACTACTACATATGTTCAAAGTCAGATGCCAGCACACCAAGAAATCAACCATTGTTTATATCAGTTGAAAAAGGCAAAACAGCAGAAAAGGATTCTAGTTGGTACCTGTCTCTTGTCAACATCAGATTGCATATGTTTGATTATACCATCGACAGTCCAATCTTGAACAGTTTCCACATGAGATGACAAGGGCAAAAGTATCTCAACAGCACCCTGATTACCTCTCGCAGCTGCAACTTGTACTGGCTTTAGACCATCCTATAAAGAAAAAAACAAGGTTGTAAATATCGCTTATCGATATCGTCTCGGTCGACCCCCTTGAAAGCAATATATCAGACGTAGCGGCGATATATCAGGGGACCCTAAGTTATAAAGTAATTTATTTTAAAAATATATATATTAGCAATACTCTAACAAATAAAAAAGTCAATATATATATATATATATATTAGCGATATAATCTAAAATGTAAAAAATAACAAAGTAAACCTTTGGTCTACAAAAAAGGAGATCAAAATCAAGATGTTATAATGATAAATTAAGAAGTGTTAAAGCTTGAAGTTATGTAACAAGTTTAACTTGATTGGTATAAATATTTATCTAACAGGATATAAATAATAACATCAAATTAGTAATAACTAAAAATAACATATCATTATATTGAATATATATTTAAATCTTAACATTTAAGACTTCATATTTGAATTTTATTTTGGATTATTAAAAAAAGAAAGAATATGGGCTGCCATTGGTGACCATGCCATTAATTTCGTCCACGCTCTTTGCATGTCTCCTCTGTCTTACCCAAACACTTTTTTCCCTTAATTCTTTTCTTCTTTCTTTTCAAGTCATTCACCATATAATATATATAGAGAGAGATGAGAAGATGAGAAAACCAAAACCAACTGAGCAGTGTGTGATTCTATGAGTGCATGTCATAACAATGTAAATACAAATGAGTGTTGTTCACCCTACGCACAATTGGATAAGAGAGCTTTGGTACAGATGAATGTTGGTTTACTTTATATTGCCCCTTTTTAATTTGAGAACATTTCATATAAATTTTCTATTTAAGAACCAAGTATGAGTTATTCATACCTGGTCGACAGTTAGCAAACATGACAATGATGTGATAGACAGTAACCAGTAAAAAGACAAGAAATTGCTGTTGCAAAAAAAAGAGTGACTAACCTCGTCAGTCATATTGGGATCAGCACCTGCTTTTAGCAAGCACGTGATCAATTCTGAGTTACCAATATCAGCAGCAATGTGCAGTGGAGTTGCTCCACCAGCAATTATATTTACTTTAGCACCTGCCTGTGATGCAATGGTATAGTTATGTGGAACAAACATAATGATAATATCAAAAAATGCAAAGATGAATATCACAACTTCAAACACACAATGCGATTTGAAATTCTTTATAGATGCAAGTCATCAATATTAATGCTATGACATTAACAATGTCAAAAGTACAATATGACTGCTTCACATTGTTATATGGCAAGAGATTATTATCAACAGGTATACCATGCCCAAATTTCCGTCTGAGGTGACAGGCTATTTGGCATGCTATGCTTATGAACTAAAAGATGGCATACTGGATCATAAATGAGCTTCATGTACCTCAACTAATAGCTCTAAACATGGAAGTGAGCCTGCAGCCACAGTTGACAGCAGAGGAGTAATGCCATCATCAGTTTCAATATTAGGCTGCAAAATAATCACCATGTGTTTATGAAAGTATATATATATATGTATATGTACATACATCGTGTATACAAGAACCGTAGAAAAGGTATAAACGACCCACTACCCACCCTCTTCTTTTATATTCAAAAGATATGTATTTTCATTATGATAGATAGATTGGGGTTTGATCATTTAGGTTATCATCAGATAATGTTGCATTACGATCATCCAACAATTGTAATATAGCTTCATCAAATACTCTTTCAGTTGAAAACGATCAAGAGATGGTAATTTTGTCATTCGGGATACTTAACAAATCCTAGACAAGTATACCTTATCAAAGCCTCTTACTTATTTAGCTAAGGCATTGCCTTTAATAGAACATACCTTGACAAGCATTTATTGTTTGGTAAAATCTGTTGTATAACTAACAATCCCATAAAACTATAACAATTACAAAAAAAAAAAAGGAACATAAGCAGCCATCAACAAAGTCTTACATCAGCCTTGTGTTCTAATAAAAGCTTTACAGCATCTTGCTGTCCATGACCAGCAGCCCAAATCAGTGGGGTGCCAGACTCGCTTTGTGAATTAACATCAACACCACTGGATATCAACAGCTCCATCAACTCAATATGTCCTGCAAACATTAATTTGCATACATTCATGTTAAACTTCCTCAAATATAAAACTATACATTAAATATGATACTTCAAATATGCATGTACTAATAACTCTCAAATTACAAGATATCGCTCATATTTAGTCCAATAATAAAGATTTTCAAGTAATGAATCGTATACATAAACGGAATAGTTAGATTTGTAACAATGATAATAAAGCAACTCACCTATTCCGGCAACATGATGAAGAGCCGTGGCTCCTAATTCACTCGATAACGCAGGATCAGCTCCATGTTCAATAAAATATTTGACTGTCGGGGTATGCCCTTGTCTTGCAGCATGAATAAGAGGTGTCTCACCTTAAAAGATAAAAAATAATGTTTCAATAATCCACTATCTCTATCTATACAATTAAAATAGACAAAACCCCTTCACCATGTTAAAATTAAGTAACACCGATAGGAAAGAGCCACATCAACTCCTTTCTCAGTTCAATTTTATAAAAATTGCCACATCATTCCATTTTCTGGCCCAATAAAAATACGACATGTTGCCCATCTCTTACAGTCCTTACACCACCATTACGAAATTGCCACCCTGGTAGCCCCAACTTTATAAGGCCCTCTCAGTGTGTGTTGATTAGCTGGTTAGCCCCCTTCTTTTCTAAATGTATCGACTATTTTATCAAAGAGAAATAAAACACTATACTAAACTGGCTTTCAATTTCATTTTAAATAGTAGGCAAAGAAATCAGCTTAGAAAAGAAGTTATAAATAAAAAATCAAAAAAAAGAAATCACAATTTTTAGTTTTTAAGACGGCGCTTAGGTCTCAAAGAAGCTTCAAAGCCCCTACGCCGCCACACAGCCACTACCACCAGGTACCCAAATTTTTATTAAACTACCTAAAACTATGTGTCACTGCTACATCGCACAATCAGAATCTAGTGTTCTATCAAATGATTGTTAAATACGTTTTCTTGTTTGATTTTTTTTGTAAGTACATCAAATGATTTTGAAATTATGAGATGAAAGTCTAGATACGTTTTAAATATTTGGTATAATAAAATTTTACAGAGTGTTTGGGGTTGCTTTTTTTATTATCTGCTTCTTGCTAGTTTTGTTATAAGCAGATAAACAAAAACACTCTTTCATAAAGAGCTTATTCGTTCTAACGAATAAGCGTTTCTTTATAAGCATGTTATTTTTTCAAAACCGAGGTTACTAGTTTGGTCCAACTTTATTGATAAAACCCGACCAAACCAAACCGTTTACTCCCCTACCTAAAACTATGCGTCGCCTCGAGATCGCACAAGTACAATTCTAGCATTCGAATAACATAACCAAACAAACAAACACAAAAAAAAAAAAAAAAATTAATTTACCATCCTCATCTTTAGTATTAACATCAAGCTTCAATTCCTCCAACAAATACTTGCAAACATCGATCTTCCCTTCTCTCGCCGCAAAATGAAGAACACCCCGTTTATTCGCATCCTTAATACTTGCTACGGTTTGCGATAGTCCTTTACCTTCATCTAATTGTGAAGCTACACCTATACAATTTTCCAACACATTTGGGATTTTACTACACATAGCAAATGGATTTTAATAGTAAATTACCAAAAAGTAAAAACTGTAAAAAATAAAAATAAAAAGGAGAAAAATAAATACTTTTTAGGTAATCAAGGTTTCCAGTAACTGCAGCATCAAGAATCTGTTTAACTTTTTCTCTAACTGAAATATAAGAATTATGTAGTTATTTGTTAGATAATGATTTATTTAGATACAAATAGATATAGATACAGTGAGATATATCTATGTGTGTATGTATAACCTGCAAGAGCATCGGAAGCATCAGGGCGAGCCATGGTGTGTGTTTCACTCTAGAATGTGTGTTTGGCTTAAACCCTAAAGAAAAAAAAAGAAAAAAAAAGGAGTTTCGAGAAACTACTTGGCCGGGGTTTTAAAATGTTTTACGTTTATTATTAAAACTTGCCGGTCAACACCAAATACAACTCAAAACCCGATCTAAATCAAAGAACCGGGTTGAGTAATTTTGACCTGCCGGTCCGTCAATCTGATATTTTTGTTCCGGGTCTGGGTTGCCCATTTGGGGTAATATACTAATAAAATATGTCGACTCATCAATCCAAACACATTTGACCTATTTGACTTGAAAATAATATGAACCGGAACTTAAATTTATATGACTTGTTAGACCCATATGACTATTTTGAATTGAAATCAACCTGCTAATTCACCTATCCATATGACCCTCAACTTAAAACCAAGTTGCCAACTGCTTTCTTGTTGGTAAGTTGGAATTTGTTGACGAATTGAGTATTGTTATCCTATTTAGATGTCAAGTCAGATTCAGTCAAGTATTTTGATAATACTCGTACCACTTTTATTGATACATATACAACAAAGTAGAACTATTTATATCCAAATGTAGACTGTACAAGTTATTAATACAACAATATGGTAGATATACAAAAAGAGTGGTACAAATATCACTTTCCATTCGTTCATGTCTATTTATACTTTCTGTTCTACAACAAGAACAAAATAATTTTGTTTGGTTTAAATAAAGTTATTGTGGTAATAGTTGTAATTTAACTTAATTGAAAATTTAATAGAGTTATTAGAGTACACAAGGCCCTTAATTTCCGACCACACGGCACATAGCACCACTAGTGTTTACATTTCACTTCAAAATAAATCCTCCTACCACTAATCAATCATCAATCTCATAGAACATCCTCAATACATCACTAAACAACCACTAGTCTGAACTCACTTATTTTTAGTTTGTTATACTAATGTGAGGGGAGAGAAAAAAAATAAATAAATAAACTTGAGCTCATGGTTAGGATCACGTCTAATAATTATGTCGTCCCTTAGGCATCGTTGCACCACTAGCCAACCATGAGTTTCCCCCCTTAGGCATCGCTACACCGCTAGCCAACCACGAGTCACACATGGTGGTGTGTGCTTGTGGTTGCTTGACTAGGTTCAACCATATGCCCAAGCAGGGCCGTCTCTGAAAGTTTATGGATCCAGGCCGAGCACAAAAATAAGGGCCCATAAGCTAAACGCAACAAATTATATTATATAAACTAATCTCTAAAAACGACAATAAATGTTATATCAATAAATAAAATCTAAAACCTAAAGACATAAATTAAATTTCGAAAAGTTTAAACCTAACATAAAAAGTTCTAAAGAAATGACAAGTAACAAATAAAAAGACTGCAACGATGAGAAATTGAAAAAGAGTCGCTTGATCAGTTTTCGATAAGTGATGATAACTCTTTTTTAATTCAATAAAAGGTATATACGTTGGTTTTTTTATGGGTTAAATTACATGTTTTAGTTTTTAGATGATAGTTAGAGTTTACAATAGACTTAAATAATTACACACGTATATACATAACAATAAAAACTAGAAAAAAATCAGGGCCCCTAAAAAATCGGGTCTCGGCCAGTCGGCACTTTGGCCACCCTTCACACCGGCCATGTGCCCAAGGCTCGTGAAGGGCATTGCGAGCTCTCTTATTCAGTTGACTCAAAGCATGTTACTAATGTATGTACTATTCATGTAGTAACATAGATTAGTAACATTGTAAGTTGCAACCAATATGATTGTGTTCTGCCACAAGTATGTTAATTCTAATGTAATCAAATGTTGTAACAATGTCAAAAAAAATTTACAATAATATACAACAATATATATACCCATATGAAGTTTGTACATAACCACTTCTAGTGAAATTCAAGAATCAAGATCAAAGTCTGTATACTCATCTCGGGTAGATTTAAAAGATGAAGTTTTAGTAGCCGGGTTTCCATTGTTTGGTTAAGGGTGATCAATAACTTTGTACCTACTTATTCCTACTGGGATTCGGAGTTACACAACGTCGTCCCTTAAGAGGTGCATTCCTTGAAGAGGAGCACTTGTCTTCCACGGACAAACAATGTGAGTCACTGCAACTCCTACCCCGGGTTAATTTGGGTGATTTGGCCCGAGTTACAGGCATCTGCCATTCAAGAATGTTAAATAACATGAACCGAGTTTCAAGTGTAGATGAATTTTGGAATTTTAACACTCACAGAAACGTATAAAAGCAAACAAGATACAAGTACCTTTTTAAGTTCAACCTTTGGCGGAGGTCCCTCATGGTAAAAACTTGGAACGGGATGTGCTTTAACATACAAGTTCTTTCGCATCTCCTTTATAGCTGCTTCTGCCTCCTCCTGCCATTGCCATAATTTTCGTGAAAGATAAATGAACTTTTTTCTTCAAAATATAAGCCAAATTACAAAATGGGGCTATAGATAGCAAATGGGTGGGGTTTGTAGGTAACGGGCCAGCAAGTAATTTCTTTACATGTCAAATTGGGTCATGTTGTTCCTCCCTCCCTTTTTGTGCATTTTTTTTATTGTTCAGATTTGTAATGATATGATTAAGTAATACTGTAGATATGATTACAAAACTATACCAATTAGAAATTTAGACATACTATTTCTGGGCTCATTTCATTTGCAGCTAAATTTTATAATTTTAGCTATTTGACCCGTAGGAAGAATAATACAACCAATACGACCCATTTATAGGTAAGTCCATACACATAGCCAAGAATAGCAATAGGTTACCTTAGCCCTCATTTCACTCTCCATCTTCTCTGCCTCCATAGCTTGCTGCTTTTCCTCTAGCTTGGCATAGAACTGGAAAAAGAACCGGGTACAAGAAGAAAATGTAATTAGTTAGATGATCAGCTTACTAAAGCTGTTTACATAATGTACAGTTTCATAAGATGATTGCTATCCGAACTGTAAATAAATGCAAGTTAAGGTGAGAAATTACCTCCCTACGTTTCTCAGCACGTTCAGCACTTCTGAATGAGGGAGCTACTCCTACCGTTACTCCTGGTACTCGAGATCTGGCCATCTGCACACATATAGCAGCACTATATATCAGGTAAAGGATTAATGTTGACTTATGAACTAGAAAGTGACCATGTTAAAACTTAAATGTGTGAATTATGAAACAACATATTCAAAAAGGCTACAAAAGAGGCCGAAGAATAAGTATTATATATCTGCTTCAACTATGCATTCAAAAAACCAGGTCGAAACGTATGAAATATGCAAACCATGGCCTAAGAAGCACTAGAAGACTGCTAAACTGGCTAGGTCCAGTTAACGACTTTTAAAACACTGGAAACGACAACCAGTAAATGTTCAGAGGACTAGAATGATTAAGAACTATACATACATTTATATGGGTTATATGGGTATGGTATGGAATCGTTTATCAACTATTCAACCAAATTTCTTTATCAACAGAAGGTCAAGAATCAGAACGGAGAAATGATAAACGGTCAAGAATATGTTTACATTTGAGTTTGTATCCTCGTCTTCAATGTCACTGCTCATCATCTGCAGGAAACAACGCATAACTGAAATTATCGGCCAGCTTGACTCATACTCTTTTTTTTCTTACTGAAGATACTGTCCCAAGTTTTTTAAAATATCATCACAACTCCACTTCAATTGGATCCTAGATCACTAACATCATTGCTTCCGGAAAATATAAAACCCCAACAAAAGCAATTTAGACATGTTTTTATACCCTTCAATTATTTTTAACTTTCATAACATATTATGACTTTTCTTATCATTTCTCCAATAGTAAACAATTTGCTGTTCTGATAATCAAACTTCAGGATGCTCATGAGTACATATAACTCACATCACCAACTAAAATCGCGTCTGCAATCCACGCTAGATTAAAGTAAATAATGTGGGACAAGGTTAACTCAAGCTCGATACAACTTGAACATCCTTAGCAACCGATTTGCTTCTTCTAGCTTCTATTTCTACTCTATTGCTCTATTTGAAGATAAAATGAATAAAGAGTAAGTGACAACAAACAAGCCAGTAATTAGCTTTTGGTCTTTTCAATCAGGACACTATATATCTAGAGTTTTCTATATGGTTGTACAGTGCCTCATCTGGTTTTCAATTGTCAATTAATGTCTTTTCATGTCAATTTATGTCCAATAAGCCCTTAGACACACCAAGGACCCAGAGAGATATCTCTTTCGTCTAAGAAGTGTATGTGTTGATTAATCATAAGTCCTAAGATGATATAGGGTAATTCACACTACCATAAACCGTAACATGAAAAATATATAATTAGCTAATCACAAACGCGTGTTCTATAACAAAAACCGGCCATTTTCCTTTTGGCTACCTTCGGATTATATATGACATAAAATTTATAAGGGAATTATGCAAATAGTCTTAGCATATGCACATTTCATATTTTAGACGTTGAACAGGACATAGACGACTCAAAGGAATGTCGCCGGATCAAACATTAGACCGCGAAAGCTGAGACCTCATTGCATATATTTGATGAACCCTATGAAAGGTCCATTCTTATATAATTTCATAGATTAGATTAAACATTGCAGATATATGTCACATATCTTAAAATGTAACACCTCAATTTCCATTTAAAAAAAAAAGATTAATACACAAAAAGAAGAAATTAAAGTCATTACATTGTCTTACGTACATCTGTGTTTATGTGGTCTGATCTGCCAAGTACAGCCTGTAACGATAATCGTTCTTGGGAAAACAACGAAGAAACGAAACCAAAAAAGGAAAAACAGAATTCTTGTGTTCAAGCTATGATCTTTTTCCCTGTGGATGATCAGGATCTAAATTTTCAATGGTGGCTGATGAATCTTTTATTATGGAAACCGTTATTTTCGGTGGTTTGTTCATTTTTGCATGACTAGTACGTTAATTAATTAGCTTCTAAAATTTGGTGATCCCTACAAGAGGGTGCGTGTTCGATCCTCCATTCCTGATTTCCTGTTTAGCTTCATTATTTTTGCATTTTTCATATCACTTTATGCTTTCAAAAAGCCCTTGCACTTATATACGAGTATAATGTCAACAAAACCCCTAATTTCATTATTATTATTATTTTGTTATGAATTACGAGAGATAGTGTCCGCGCGTTGCGGCGGTGAGATGGTGGGGTGATAGGTCAAGTCATAGAGTATGATAGTCAAATGCCTTAGCCGTACGGGCTCCGCCCTCGGATTTAAAAATTCGTCGAAAGTATATCGAATGACATTTCTAATGAAAGAGCATGAAATTTTAAGAACACCCATACAATTTTTATAATTTATCGATATACGGTTTTTGAGATAAAAGATTTTGAATGAATTAGAGGAATAAAATGATTTATGGAGGAGAGAGAAAAAAATGAGTGGTTGAGATTTAAGGTATTATAGGTATATTAGGTAGAGATGTTTAAATTAGTGAATAAAAAAAAATGTAATTTAGGTAGTTCAAATCATCTTTTGAGATTTTAAAAAAGGGCAAAATGCTTTATAAGATAGTATTAGATAATTTGGTTTTACTATTTTAGTTTTGTACCATCCATTGTATGTAATACTATGTATGTATGCATACAACATTGTATGGATACAACTAACAAGTGAGGTAGAACCGCCTTCAAAGTCACTTAATGGTTGATATTTTGGGATCTTTTCAAGAAGTGTCATGTTCAAACCTCATGGGATCAATGATATAATTTTAGGAGTGTCTAGGAAATGGTTTGATAAAAGGTCTAATCAAATCACATACATATGAGTTAAAAAGACAAATCACATAAAAATATAAGTCATGATTTAAACAAAACAAGTATTAAAATAAAATAAATAAAATAATTTTTTTCTCTTAACTAAAAATAATTGTGTATGAAAATCTTCGTACATCATTGTATATATTTGTGCTCCATGAATCTGGTTCGTGGATTAGTTTTTTTGTCATCCAATGGTCAATAACTTATCTTATATGTTTTATTTTAATACTTGTTGGTGGAGGCAACAGTGTAATAATGACGACGCCGACGCCGAGTTCTGTAGGTAATTAATGTAAAATGGAAAGTATAGATGTTCTAGGAGATAAAAGGATATAATGGTGTAAAAATAATTAAAAAAAAAAGATATTATATAGACATTTCACATACTTTGTTTTTCTAACTTTTCAATATTAATAGAGAAGTTTTACAAGTATTATAGATAAATTTATTGTTATATGCTTTGTAAGTATATTGATGTATCCTACGACATGTTCATATCTTAGGCCGATGCTTATAAGGCAGAGCTTTTTGGAGCTCCTTGTCTCCCAACGCAGCACCACATCATCTAAGACTTTCTTCAGGACTCCCTCTCCCTATAAGAAAAATTCTTGGAAATTTTTCGCCACATCATCAATTAATTCATCATTTATCTCACACACACAAATACACATATATATACACCACACATATATAAAACAAAAAAATTGATGCCGACCCCACCTCTCATGCGTCTTCCAACTTCTCCACCAAGAAGTTTTCCCCGGACGCACCCATTTAGATGCTCGGTGACGATAGCGTCCGACTTCTTGGAGCCTGAGGAGGCTCCTCCTAAAAGATTATAAGCACCGGCCTTATCAAAGTATCGTCATTTATGAGAATGTAAACATGATTTTACGGCTTTAAAAAGTGATTCAAAAATAACGCGTGAGCAAAAGTTTCTTGTTACATTGAACGATCAACAGTAATATGATTATTATGCTGTTAAACTCAAACATGTATTTAAGTTATAAGTCGTACTTGTATTTATATCCATCAACATCCTTTAAGACTAGAGGGAGTGGAGCGAACCAAGGCTTGGTTCGCCTAAGCGTTCGCCCCCCACACCAATCCCGCTCGGCGATAGGCAAAAAAAAGAGGAGATGGCGATGTATTTTGGTCGCCGAAAATGGTATTGCTTTTTCCCTTTCTTTGCGTGCCAACAGCTAGAAAACGGCTAGCCTTTATTTATTTATTTTTTTTCTTTTCTTCTTTCTATATATACATATCACACTACACATTTTAAACCCAAAACATTCCACACTTCATATATAAAAACATCCATTCTACACACACATATAAACCGAAAACACTTTCATATATAAATCATACACTTCATATATTATGGAAGATATCGATGATTTTTCATCTTCTAGTTCCGAGTCAAGCGGTGGTTCGACCGATCTAGACGAGGCTATCGAAAGTACGATTCTATTGACTATTAACACTATGATGGAAGCCGCAAGGGAAGAGGAAGAAGAAGAGGGGGACGAACCGGTGGAGCGTGTTCCGGTTTTTAGGAGGAGGGTCGTCCTACATCGTAGGCGGCATGAGGCAAACGAACGCTTGATGCGTTTTTACTTTGTTGACGACCCGGTATATCCCCCGAGAGAGTTTAGGAGGCGTTATCGTATGAGTAAACGTTTATTTTTGCAAATAACAAGTGATTTGGAGGAGGGGTATACGTATTTCCAACAAAGATATGATTGTCGAGGGAAGTTGGGTTTCACGGCGATACAAAAGTGTACGGCCGCGCTTCGTCAATTAGCCTACGGCACTAGCGTCGACTCATTAATTTGACGAAAACTTCAAGATGTCGGCGAGGGTTTTACGGGAGTCACTAGCCAACTTTTGCAAAGGTATCAATCTAAAACCTTTTTATTTATAATAATTTTAACTATATTATTTACATTTTATAATTGTAGTTACCTTATTTAGTTGTATATTATTTGCATTTTATAATTCTTAATATATTGTTCGCGCGACGTTCGAGATTTCAGGGAATCTTGACTTGGAATGTGGGTCGTTTGATTCCGTTGACTTTAGATCTGGGCCTTTGATTCCGAATATTTAAGGCCGTTGGATCAAGTCTAAGATTAAATCTCAGCCGTTTATTATTTAAGTTCTCGAATATCCTTGGCCGTTAGATCAAGTGTCAGATTAAATCTGAGCCATCTATTCATCGAATTTCCAAGACCGTTGGATCTAGGGGTGAGATTAAATGTAAGCCATTGGATCTTGTCAGATAACTGACGCGTTACAGTGGATTTGTTGGTACATGTTTCTCG
Organism: Erigeron breviscapus; assembly: GCA_034093135.1. NCBI lineage: Eukaryota > Viridiplantae > Streptophyta > Magnoliopsida > Asterales > Asteraceae > Erigeron > Erigeron breviscapus. The sequence continues at coordinate 69,606,194 of CM067169.1, forward strand.
GTGACAAAAGCATTCTAGATGTGTTACATATATTTATATATATTCAAGTCTTGTAATTTATCTTGTAAATTACCGTTTGTCAATAATATTACCTTGGCATATATTGTTGATCATATTGGGATCCATTTATGTTTATATGTGTGTTTATTATTTGTGTTTTACAGGTTCTAGACATTACATGTAAAGAGTCATTAAGTTAATATTGTTTTTGCGTTTAACAGCAGTTGAAATATTAACTTAATGTACTTCCAAAGGGAAGTTAAGTTAACTGTGTTTCTGCGTATTAACAGCAGGAGAAACATTAACTTAGTGAATACTTCCAATAGGTAATATAGACAATGTTGTTTCTGCGTATCCACAGCAGTAGAAACATTGTCGTAGCTAATGTTGGTTCTGCGTATATCTACAGCAGTATAAACATTGGCTGAGTTAATGATTGGTTCTGCGTCTTGACAGCAGTTGAAACATTAACTCAAATATTCCTAAGTGTTATTTGAGTGTTCTCGGGAACGAGCAATTAGTTGCTTGTGGAGAGAACACTCAAAAGGTTATTTGAGGGTTCTTGGGAACGAGCAAAATATTTGCTTGTGGAAAGAACACTCAAATGGTCATTTGAGAGTTTATGAGGAACAAGCAAAAGTTTGCTTGTTCATAAGAACTCTCAAATGGTTTGAGAGTTTCTGTGGAAACAAGCAAAAGCATGCTTGTCCATAAGAACTCTCAAACAATTTGTGTGTTCTGGGAAACACACAAACAGGCCAAAACCCTAATGGGCTTGGGCCAAAGAAACACGCAAACCCATAGGGTTTTGCGTGTTCCTGGCCATGCCTATATATATGGGTGTGTGTCCATGCGTGTTCGAACAAGAGTGTAGAGAGAGAAACGAGCAAAACCTAGAGAGAGAAACCCAAGAACACGCACGGGTAGATCTTGTGGGTGGTACTCGACTCACGCACGAACCGCAAACACACACCCGGTTTGGACGGCTCGTAGACTTAGATTACCACGTTGGTTGGTAAAGTTTGTCCGGAGAGCCGTTTCACTATAGTAACCAAACACGAGTGTTTATATTCACACAAAAGATATATATATATATATATATATATATATATATATAAAAGATATATATATATATATATATATATATATATATATCATAAAAGGTAGATATAGAAACCGTGGGTTATCTCGAGGAATTCCGCACCTCGACATATCCTTAAGTCAATCTCGGTTCGGTAAGACCCGGGGGACTTACAACTGGTATCAGAGCCATAGGTTATCAACAACCTTGGTTCGAGATTGATCACGGTTTGGATATCTCTTTTTTGCGTGTTTTTAGGTGGAGATTATGTTTTCGGGTTCGTTTGAAATAAAGATTCAAACTTGACACCAAAATAAGACATATCTCAATCCTAGATACTATTTTTTCAAGGTTTCGTTGATCAAGTAACAATATTGGGTTATAGATCTGAGAAAGATTGAAAATTTAGTTTTCTCGTGTTTTGCGTGTTCTTAGTGTGCGTGTTTCAGTACAAATTCCCAGATCTGCGTGTTCTTATGTGTTTTGCGCGTTTATTTTGAGAGTTCTTAGGTTTTGAGAGTTCTTGTGGTTTGCTTGTTCCTACACTTTTGCTCGTTTCATTTGAGTGTTCCTGTTTTTGCGTGTTCTTGTGTATTTAAGTGTTTATAAGTTAAACTTCATACACAATGGCAGCAAACTATCTTAACCAATTAATACTAATGGACCATGAGACCGGTAAGGGTAATTCACCACCTAAACTGATGATCATTGACCAATAATTTTCTTGGAAAGGTCGATTCGAATCCTTTATGCAATTCACGGATATTAGAATGTGGACTTGTATGACTGAAGGATATAGTGCCCCAACATATGAGGATAGTGGTGTTAACAAAGTTTATGCTTACCAAGATATGACTGAATCTAATAAAAAATTGTATGAGGCAGAGAAAAAGGCACTATCATATTTAAAAATGTCACTGCCACAAGAAATATTACATGTGAGTCCCTTAAGTTCGATGGTTAACCAGGAAAGTGTATAATACAACAAGTCTAATAAGCACTAGAATGGACTAGTATTACTTGTAAATAAATGCAAGAATATATAAACAAAGTAATACAAGACTTAAAGCAATAAACAAGTAAAGTGGACCATTATGTATTTTTCAATTGTGTATTTTATTTATGATGTTAAATAAAATACAAGGTTGTGCGGAATCAAGATAATACAAATAAGTATGTATCCTAACAACCTATGAGTTACAAATGATCTATATTCGTCAAATAACTCTTTTGGATCGAGATACTTAAAGTTGTGAAGTATTCCTGTTTAAGATCGAGAGTATTTGGACAAATTCACTTTCATGCAAAGTGTATGCTAAAAAGTATTTTTCTCAAGGAAATGGCTTTGTATTTATAGGCAACAAATTTCACCAGTGAATTTTGTGCCGTACAAATATGGTTGCATACATTTAATGATCCGACAAGAACATTAAATGTATTGGATAAGGAATAAGGATAAAGTCACATCAAATGACTTTGTATCCTTTTATCCAACCATCTTTACACACGTATACTTTGGTAAAGAACAAGTGGATTGTTCTTTGGAAAGTGTGTAAAGGCAAAAGTCAATCCTCGATATCAGTGTTCAGACTTGTAGGGTCTAGAACACTGACAATCCTCCAGTGTACAGATCTGGTAAGACTTTCTAGTGGACTCCGCCATTTGTCAGTCTTCTTTCTTCAGACTTCAGTCTTTGACTTCAGTCAGAATGTCTTCAGTAGAGTTGATCTGGACTGGGGTGAAGTCCAGTGAGCTCATCTGGAGAATACTCCAGATTTCCTATACAAGTATTTTGCTCACTGGTCTTCCATTATTTCTGGACAAATCTTCAGAGGGACTCAAGATTCCAAGTCTGGAGTAGGTCCAGTAGAACACGTTTCTGGTCAGATCTTCAGTGAGGCTCCAGTAGTCGAGTCTGGAGCGAGTCCAGTAAATCTGGACTAAATCTGGACCTAACAAATTCCCCCTATTTGTTTAGAAATAATGCAAGTGTTTTCAAGCTAGAATCTATACATTTTGTATGCTTGAAAAAACACAAGTTTCGATTTGTCTAAAAAATCTAAGTTACTGGAAAACACTTTATAGATCATGAGTGTTTTCAGTTTCATCTTTTAAGTTCTAACTTAGACTAAATCTGATCATTTACTTATAAGAATAAAAAAGTGCAACTATTATTACATACATCAACTGATAAATAGTATACAATTTTCATAAGACAATAATGTACAACAAGTAAATGATAAGAGTCAGGCCCTTCTTTTTGATGTCTGTCCTGGAGCATCTTCAGTAGCCTTTCTCTTTGGTGATGGAGAAGATGGTATTGATTCTGGCGTTCTTATGCCCATTGCAACTTCCATCTGTTGCTTTCTTCTCCATACCTTTTCAATCCTTTTCAGAAATGCTTTAACATCAGTCGACACATTTGTCTTCCCCCTGAATGTTAAAGCGATTTCTTTCAGTTCACTCCATCCAAAAGCTTGGACTGAAGTACTTTTCCTCTCATCAGTAAAGTTACCCTCCCTGGTCAACTTTACTTCAAACTTAGACATGCCTTCATTATTTTCAGCCAATTTGATTTCAGCACCAGTGATCCTTCTGGCATCAGCCCTAAAATTCAACATCTCATTGTATTTTTCTTTCAGCTTGGCTTGCTGGATCAATGATTCAGTTTCCTTGGACACTCTCCTTTGCTCTACAGCAGATTGGAGTTCTTGACGATTGATTTTTCGAGAAGTGTCCAGGGGAATGAAATTGCTTACATCAGCATCTTTGATTGCTTTGATTTGTCTGGCAGTCAATTTTGGTAAACCAGTAAGTCTCTTCCTGTACTCTATCTCCAGAGCACCAGCATTCTTTCTGATCTTTTTCTGGAGACTTACCAGTTCATCCTTCCTTTGTCTGATGAGTTCTGGTACACTCACGCCATAAATAATTGAATTATAGACTTGCTCTTCTTCAGCGTAGAATGAGCGTACATGAACATCATCTAATGCATTTAGGCATTGATGAACTCTGGGGTCATCTTTCATCTTTTTATATACTTCAATATTAATGCCTAACCTGCCAGCATTGTAAGAATCTAGAGTACCATTGTTGCCATCTCCCTTTGATGGGCCAGCAGTTCATCTTTTTGATTCCTTTTGAAAATCTCTATCATGATGCATTCTTGTTCAAGCTTCTTAGATGTTTCATCATCAGCATCTTCAACTTGCTCTTCTTCTTCACCAGATACCACTTTTTCTTTTCCTTTAACAGCCTTCAGTGTAGTTGGAATATCTGGGAAGGTCTCAAACTGGGGCTCACTGGCTTCAGTACCAGTAGCTTCTTCAGTTAGCCCGACTTCAGTGCCATATGCTCTTTGTCTTTCAGTTAGCCCGACTTCAGTGCCATATGCTCTTTGTGACATGTGCTTCAGTGTTTGGTCACCAGACGACTTTTCCCCCTTGGAACGATCTCCATTTCTTGACTTGAGATCATTCCATAATTCTTCAAGCATAAGTCTGTCCAGTGGACCAAATGTTGTACCTGCTACTGGAGTTGTTTCAGACACAACTTTCTTAAGTGCCTGCACTTCCTTCTGAACATTTGCAACAGCTTTAGGCAAGTGTTTTGGCAACTTCTCATCCAGTAAGTTGTCTACTTGGGGTAACACCCCATCATGAATGCTACGAAGAACAGTCTCAAAAACTTCTTCACATATTTCTTTCAGCATATTGTTTCTGAACTTCCTTGTACATGCATCACTTATTGTGCTGACAACTGCATCCTGGTCCAGTGTGGGTCTTGTCTCCAGAGAACTGACCCTGAAAACCAAATTCTGAACATCTTCTTTCAGACCTGCCAGTTCACCAGTGACTGCAGTCTGAACAGAACTAACCAGCCTAGTCTCTAATCCCTGGACTGCCATTTTGATCTTTTCAGTGTTGTTATTTGTGGCCAGTACCAGTTCATCAAGCTTCTCATAAACCAGCTTCTCATTCCCAGCAAAGACATTCATTTCAGAAGCCAGGTTATTTGATAATAATGATTTGAAGTCTGAAATAACCTGAGATGAAGTCTGGAGTGATCTCTCCAGGTCCGCCACCTTACTTAAGAGGCCTTGGACCTCGGCAGAAGATGAAGTGGAGAGACCACTGGGAGGTTCAAGAGTTGAGGGCAATCTGGTCATTAGAGGAACTTGTAAGTCCCAACTCAATAGATGGTACTACTGAAGACACCTCTATGTCGATGGTGGAGTTACTTTGCAATATATGCACTGAACTGGAGACGACCAGTTGCAGTGTGTATATACCAAGTTCAAGTTAGATTACTTATGTAGATGACAATAAGTAAAGAAGAATGCAATAATACAAATAACTTGTAAAGTAACTTGATGAGACAATATGTAATTTTCAATGTGTAATTTATTTATTGATGTTAAATAAATTACAAGGTTGATGCGGAACCAAGATAATACAAGAATGTAAATATCCTAACAACCTATGAAATACAATTGATCTACACTCGGAATTCTCAAGACAATCGAAACACTTAAAGTTGTGAAATGTTCCTTTTAGCGATTGAGAGAATATTGCACAAGTTCACCAAGAATATTGCAGGTTTGCAAAGTGTGAATTCTATCGAAGAGTATTCGAAGAAGTAATATTCTTGGTTGTGCAATGACTTGTATTTATAGGCAAAGTTAACATTGGGATGTTAACTTTAGCCGTACAAATGTGGTTGAGAGCATTTAAGGAATAGCATTTAATTCCTTAAAAAGCAGTGTAAAGTCGCATGATAAAGCAACTTTACATAACCACCTTTATGTACCTTTTATTACTTAAATAATAAGATAAGGCTTATTATCCGGGTAAAGGTACATAAAACATACAAGTCAATTCCTCGTAATCAGTGTAAAGCTTTGTAAGGGCTTTCCACTGATGGTCTCCAGTTTGTAACTGACTAGATTGTCAACTGGGCTTCGCTGCCATTGTCATTCTCTATCTTCCATTTGTTGTCTTCGACTGCAACTGGAATGATTCTTCAACTTGGTCAGTTCTCAACTGGAGGAAGTTTTCAGTTGCGTTGACTGTACGGTGCAACTGGACTTCAATATATTTCTGGACAAATCTTCTTGGTCACCAGTTTCACTGGTCTCCAGATGTAACTGGTGACTGGCAAGTGTAAACTGGTGACTGGACAGTTCCAAGTGAACTGGTCCTAACAAATTCCCCCTATTTGTCTAGAAATATAGTCTAAGTCTTTTTCTAGTTTTTGTATCTATACAAGTGTGAACTATAGAGACTTGTTCGATTTAAATCTATCTAAGTTTCCAAGGCATTTTTATAGATCAATAAATGCCTTAGGTTTTTCTTTTAGGTTTGTTAGATTTTAATCTATTATCTACCTTGTGGTTACAAACTGGTAACTTCATTTATACAAGGAAATGGAATTTATACAAGTTACAGAATGTAAATACAAGTTACAAGTAGATAACTGAAGAAAGAACTTAATGAGATGGCCCTTCGCCAGTTCTTCTTCTCTTGGTCACCAAAGAAATAGGCTGAGAGTCTTCAGGATCAATATTCAACTTTTGCTCAAGATTTTCTTTATGTTGAATTTTGCCCCTTAGAAAGTTTGCTCATGCTTTCTCAAACCTGTTCTTTTGTGCCTTCGCATCCAAAACATTCACCATCTCCACCCATTCGCTGAACCCATATTGCATAGCACCAGAATTGTCAGTTTTAACCAGTGGCCCCCTGGTATAACTAACTTCGACTTGAAAAACTTTGGTGCCTGGCTTGATTGTTACATTTACACCATTGATAGTACCACTATGTCTTCTGGTTGACATGATCTGGGAGTAGTAGCTTCTAGCTTCAGATTCATTTGTAACTTTTATACTCCCAGCACCAGCAGCCAGTACAGCGGACTTGATGTCTTCATTTGAAACCTCGCCAGTTGGTTCAACGAATGTGCTAAGGTCAGCATCTCTAGACAGTGGTCTTCTTGGTTGTGGAATCCTTCTTGGTGGATTCAAAACCTTCTTCACAACCTTCTTAACATTTGCAATACGCTTAAGAATCCTACTGGCCCTATTCTCCTTGGCCTTCTCCACTGAAATGTTCAAGCTTCTGGCATCGAATTCAGCTTCATCCTCATGATAGTGTCTGTCCAGTTCTACATCCAGCATTTCTTTCAACTGGTCAACTATCCTGGGATCATTCTTGATCCTGACATACTCCTCCTTAGTGATACCCAAAAGATTGGCATCACTCATATCAAGTAACTTGATTTGTGCAAGATGTGCCCTGGCTTCAGCTTGGTTTCTTTGTTTTATCTTCTTTCTTTCTTTGATATCATTTCCAAGTCTGGCCAGTCTTCTGCTATCACTATCTGAAACTGGAGGAAGTACATCAGCATTACCAGTTTCAAGCATTACATCAGTGGCCGGCTGGGCAGATGCATCACCAGCTAAACCTTTGCCTTTATCCAAAACAACATTCCCCCTATCACCATCATCACCAGATCCACCAACTCTTTGCTCACCAGCTTCAGTACTGGTAGCCATAATCAATTCTCTTCCAGATGGAGTCCTTCCAGGTGCAACTGGTGTAAGGACTGCACTTCTTTCCCCCTTGGCAGCATCTAGACCTGCCCGAATACCTTCCCATTCAGAGGGGTGGGATGGCAACTGTAACACCCGTCGTTTAAAAATATGGGTTTTCAAAAACTTTTCACCTAACGGTGTTAACTTGCGGAAGTAAAGACTGTAAAAGTCGAAACCGATAGAAACAATTCGGTTTCTGCATTTATTTGGTGTTACATGCCATATCAAACAATAGTTCAAATGAAAACCCAACGGTTGCCCAACATAAAACAACCGTTCACACATCACTACATAAATTCGACATTAAATACGAAATGTAATGAATGTCTAAAGAAAGCATCGTCTAAGGGTAGCTAAGGCTCCTGCATTGCATCTACCCAAGCTCACACGTCCTGCATCTAGTTTCCATCAAGCTAAACCTGAGGGAACAACCACATTAAGAAGCAAGTGTTAGCTATAAGAATAGCTAAGTAAGATAACACTTAATCTAAAAGCATTTGTCCAATTAAAACAATCTTCATTATTAGACAAGTTTTATTAGGCACAACACACATCACACGTTCACACATATACTGCATTTCAACTTCGTTTCAATTAGGATAATCATCCTAAATGTGCCTATCCTGCATTAGTTCACACATTGTCACACGTATCTTCGTTAACTGCATATAAGTGTGCCCTGCATCATACCCGACTGGATGATTAGTCAAAGACTACTCATCTTACGTCGTTAAGGAATGGCAAGCCAATCCTTGAGTAATCCGTATATGTAGGTTGGTCAAACCCCTCGTATTACTCGCCCTGCGTTATAGAGACCACGTTGCGAGAAGCCACCCAAGCAACAACTGCATCTACGCACTTGCCCGGCTAAGGCTAGTACGGGTTAAGCTTAACACTTTTCACTGCATCTGTTTTATGAGCTCAATTTCACACATATAGATTGGGTCCCTGCATTCCCAAACATTCACACACATATAGTCTAGGTAACACACATTCCTAGACATTTACACACTTTAACTTCATTACGTTTGGATCCTTAAACGTGCAAGTGACATAGCAACCTAGCAAGTCTAGTGAACTAGGCGTACAGGTCAGGCATGCATATCACACATCAACTTCATTTCTATATATCATACATATCAAGATACTTCATTAAACTACATCAACTGCATAACTACATATTACATTAAGCAATACTGCATTACACTACAATAGGGACTGCATCTCAGGTCTCATGGTCAACTGCATAACCCATAATACCTCCCAAGTAACCCATATGCCACATGCAATAATAAGGTACCGAATGGAAGTGTTTACGATTTGAAACCGAATTTAGCTTCCAGAAAACGAATTTAGCTTCCAGAAAACGAATTTAGCTTCCAGAAAACGAATTTAGCTTCCAGAAAACGAATTTAGCTTCCAGAAAACGAATTTAGCTTCCAGAAAACGAATTTAGCTTCCAGAAAACGAATTTAGCTTCCAGAAAACGAATTTAGCTTCCAGAAAACGAATTTAGCTTCCAGAAAACGAATTTAGCTTCCAGAAAACGAATTTAGCTTCCAGAAAACGAATTTAGCTTCCAGAAAACGAATTTAGCTTCCAGAAAACGAATTTAGCTTCCAGAAAACGAATTTAGCTTCCAGAAAACGAATTTAGCTTCCAGAAAACGAATTTAGCTTCCAGAAAACGAATTTAGCTTCCAGAAAACGAATTTAGCTTCCAGAAAACGAATTTAGCTTCCAGAAAACGAATTTAGCTTCCAGAAAACGAATTTAGCTTCCAGAAAACGAATTTAGCTTCCAGAAAACGAATTTAGCTTCCAGAAAACGAATTTAGCTTCCAGAAAACGAATTTAGCTTCCAGAAAACGAATTTAGCTTCCAGAAAACGAATTTAGCTTCCAGAAAACGAATTTAGCTTCCAGAAAACGAATTTAGCTTCCAGAAAACGAATTTAGCTTCCAGAAAACGAATTTAGCTTCCAGAAAACGAATTTAGCTTCCAGAAAACGAATTTAGCTTCCAGAAAACGAATTTAGCTTCCAGAAAACGAATTTAGCTTCCAGAAAACGAATTTAGCTTCCAGAAAACGAATTTAGCTTCCAGAAAACGAATTTAGCTTCCAGAAAACGAATTTAGCTTCCAGAAAACGAATTTAGCTTCCAGAAAACGAATTTAGCTTCCAGAAAACGAATTTAGCTTCCAGAAAACGAATTTAGCTTCCAGAAAACGAATTTAGCTTCCAGAAAACGAATTTAGCTTCCAGAAAACGAATTTAGCTTCCAGAAAACGAATTTAGCTTCCAGAAAACGAATTTAGCTTCCAGAAAACGAATTTAGCTTCCAGAAAACGAATTTAGCTTCCAGAAAACGAATTTAGCTTCCAGAAAACGAATTTAGCTTCCAGAAAACGAATTTAGCTTCCAGAAAACGAATTTAGCTTCCAGAAAACGAATTTAGCTTCCAGAAAACGAATTTAGCTTCCAGAAAACGAATTTAGCTTCCAGAAAACGAATTTAGCTTCCAGAAAACGAATTTAGCTTCCAGAAAACGAATTTAGCTTCCAGAAAACGAATTTAGCTTCCAGAAAACGAATTTAGCTTCCAGAAAACGAATTTAGCTTCCAGAAAACGAATTTAGCTTCCAGAAAACGAATTTAGCTTCCAGAAAACGAATTTAGCTTCCAGAAAACGAATTTAGCTTCCAGAAAACGAATTTAGCTTCCAGAAAACGAATTTAGCTTCCAGAAAACGAATTTAGCTTCCAGAAAACGAATTTAGCTTCCAGAAAACGAATTTAGCTTCCAGAAAACGAATTTAGCTTCCAGAAAACGAATTTAGCTTCCAGAAAACGAATTTAGCTTCCAGAAAACGAATTTAGCTTCCAGAAAACGAATTTAGCTTCCAGAAAACGAATTTAGCTTCCAGAAAACGAATTTAGCTTCCAGAAAACGAATTTAGCTTCCAGAAAACGAATTTAGCTTCCAGAAAACGAATTTAGCTTCCAGAAAACGAATTTAGCTTCCAGAAAACGAATTTAGCTTCCAGAAAACGAATTTAGCTTCCAGAAAACGAATTTAGCTTCCAGAAAACGAATTTAGCTTCCAGAAAACGAATTTAGCTTCCAGAAAACGAATTTAGCTTCCAGAAAACGAATTTAGCTTCCAGAAAACGAATTTAGCTTCCAGAAAACGAATTTAGCTTCCAGAAAACGAATTTAGCTTCCAGAAAACGAATTTAGCTTCCAGAAAACGAATTTAGCTTCCAGAAAACGAATTTAGCTTCCAGAAAACGAATTTAGACATCAGGAAACGAATTTAGACTTAGCCACACGAACTTAGGTCCAATTTCGACCAGAATTCACAAAACGGTCTCTCTCTTCACATTTCCCAGAATCATTTCGATTAGGTGTCTTTCTACCCAAAACATCTGTGTTTTCGTCATAAATTCAAAGCATATTCTTCGATCATCAGATCGGACTTTGGATCTCGTTTTACTCTCAGCTAGTTAATTGATTCCGAAATTAATAACACAAACAAAAATACTCACGAGCGTATAACTTTTATAAATTATTATAAATCCATAATATGGATAAATCATTTCATATAATATAAAGGTTGTGTCGGTTTTTGTCCTATTAATGGAATTATCATCTAACCACCGACACTGTTTCACCGACACTGTTCCACCGACACTGTTGTAACCGTACATTATACTTAAGGTTTCGTATATACGTTTTTCCTGTTACCATAGTTACTCAATTATCATCTATTATATAATTTCCATAACATGTACTGGGCCAATTTCATAGTCTGCTAATATGGCCCTAATTCTAGAAGTTCAAATATGACATTATAATTGGCCCAATTTATAGATAAATGTACACAATTATGTCCAAATTTCCGTTTATTGAAATAGTTAATCAAATTACATGCACAGTCAAACGGTAAAAATCATGAATGTTACATTCTTCCCCCGTTAAAGAATTTCGTCTCGAAATTCAACAATCACTAATTACTAAACAAGTGTGGGTATTTAGACTTCATGTGGTCCTCACGTTCCCAAGTAAACTCGGGTCCACGTCTAGCTTGCCATCTCACTTTGACAATCGTATATCGGGTATTCTTTAGTTTTCTAGTTTGTCGATCTAGGATTTCTATTGGTTCTTCCACGAATTTCAACGTTTTATCAACACGGATTTCTTCGAGGGGCACATGAAGTGTTGGATCGGCCAAACACTTTCTATGATTACAAACATGGAAAACATTATGAACTCCACTCAGGTTTTGAGGAAGTTCTAATCGATAAGCTACCGGACCAATACGATCCAAGATCTTGAACGGGCCAATGTACCGTGGTCCCAACTTGCCACGTTTCACAAAACGAACCACACCTTTCCACGGGGATACTTTCAATAAAACATAATCACCAACTTCAAATTCGAGGGGTCGTCGTCTAACATTAGCATATTTCAATTGTCGTTCTCGGGCCACTCTTAACTTTTCTTTGATTTGTGAGATCACTTTCGTCGTTTCAATAACAATTTCGGGCCCAACGAGTTGGCTTTCACCAACTTCTGCCCAAGCTAGCGGTGACCTACAATCTCTCCCATATAATGCTTTAAATGGGGCCATTCCAATGCTAGCATGATAGCTATTATTGTAGGAGAATTCAACCAAAGGAAGATGCACATCCCAATTTCCACCAAAATCAATAGCACAAGCTCTTAACATGTCTTCCAATGTTTGGATCGTTCTTTCACTTTGACCATCAGTTTGTGGGTGGAACGCCGTACTCATGCCGAGACGAGTACCCATAGATTTCTGGAACGCCTTCCAAAATTTTGAAGTAAATCGGGCATCCCGATCGGATATCACGGAAATCGGCACTCCATGCTTGGATATCACCTCTTTGATGTACAAACGTGTCATGGTGTCAAATTTATCGTCCTCCCGGATGGCTAAGAAGTGAGCCGACTTAGTCAACCGGTCAATTATCACCCAAATAGTGTCCCGACCACTACTCGTCCTAGGTAACTTCGTGATGAAGTCCATAGCAATTTCTTCCCATTTCCACACCGGTGTTACTGGTTGGACTAGTAAACCTGGTGGTTTCTTGTGGTCGGCTTTCACTTGCAAACAAGTGAGGCATTCACTAACATATTTTGCAATGTCATTCTTTATTCCCGGCCACCAATACAAATCTCTCAATCCAAAGTACATTTTATCAGAACCCGAGTGAACCGAGTAGGCTGACTTATGAGCTTCATCCATCAATTTCAACCGCCATCCTCCAAGAACGGGAATCCACAATCGATCAACGAAATACAAACCATTGTCATTCTTCATTCCCGGCCACCAATACAAATCTCTCAATCCAAAGTACATTTTATCAGAACCCGAGTGAACCGAGTAGGCTGACTTATGAGCTTCATCCATCAATTTCAACCGCCATCCTCCAAGAACGGGAATCCACAATCGATCAACGAAATACAAACCATTGTCATTCTTTCTATCAAATTGTTCTTCTAAACCGTTTAAGGTTTCATTGATGAAGTTTTCCGGTCTAGTTGCCAATTCTTGTGCTTCAATAATGGAGTCACGAACACTCCTTAACACGGTAAAGCTCATGGCTTTAACTCTTCTTGGTTTTATACGTTCTTTTCGACTTAAGGCATCGGCTACCACATTTGCTTTACCCGGGTGATACCGGATAACACAATCATAATCACTTAACAGTTCAAGCCATCTTCTTTGCCTCATGTTCAGATCGCTTTGATTGAAGATATGTTGAAGGCTTTTGTGATCGGTATAGATCACGCTCTTGGTGCCATACAAGTAATGCCTCCAACATTTCAAAGCAAATACCACTGCTCCCAATTCTAAGTCATGAGTCGGATAATTCTTCTCATGCACCTTCAATTGTCTGGATGCATATGCTATCACCTTATCCCGTTGCATTAAGACACAACCCAATCCTTGCCCGGATGCATCACAATATACAACAAAATCATCGGCTCCATTGGGCAAGCTCAAGATGGGTGCATCACACAATTTGTCTTTCAACAATTGGAATGCTTGTTCTTTCTTTTCACCCCAATCAAACCTTCTTTCCCGTTGAGTCAACAGAGTCAAAGGTTGGGCGATTTTTGAAAAGCCTTCAATAATGGAGTCACGAACACTCCTTAACACGGTAAAGCTCATGGCTTTAACTCTTCTTGGTTTTATACGTTCTTTTCGACTTAAGGCATCGGCTACCACATTTGCTTTACCCGGGTGATACCGGATAACACAATCATAATCACTTAACAGTTCAAGCCATCTTCTTTGCCTCATGTTCAGATCGCTTTGATTGAAGATATGTTGAAGGCTTTTGTGATCGGTATAGATCACGCTCTTGGTGCCATACAAGTAATGCCTCCAACATTTCAAAGCAAATACCACTGCTCCCAATTCTAAGTCATGAGTCGGATAATTCTTCTCATGCACCTTCAATTGTCTGGATGCATATGCTATCACCTTATCCCGTTGCATTAAGACACAACCCAATCCTTGCCCGGATGCATCACAATATACAACAAAATCATCGGCTCCATTGGGCAAGCTCAAGATGGGTGCATCACACAATTTGTCTTTCAACAATTGGAATGCTTGTTCTTTCTTTTCACCCCAATCAAACCTTCTTTCCCGTTGAGTCAACAGAGTCAAAGGTTGGGCGATTTTTGAAAAGCCTTCAATAAATCGTCAATCCTAGGAAGAGGATAACGATTCTTTACCGTTAGTTTGTTCAATTCTCTATAATCGATACACATTCGGAATGTGCCATCTTTCTTTTTAACGAACAAAACCGGTGCGCCCCAAGGCGATTGACTAGGGCGAATGAAACCCTTGTCTTGAAGCTCTTTGAGTTGGGCGGCCAACTCTTGTAATTCGGTCATGGCTAAGCGATAAGGTGCTTTGGCCACGGGAGAAGCGTTAGGAATAAGTTCAATACGGAAGTCAAGTTCACGAGATGGAGGTAAACCCGGTAGGTCATCCGGAAATACATCCGCAAAGTCTTTAACTACGGGCACGGTTTTCAATTCAATCTTTGTGATTTTAACACTATATACATTCCCATCCCATAGTTCGGTCGTTTCGCCTTGAACCACTAATTCTTCCCTATTTTCTAACGGAATCCTCACAGTTCGACTACCACAATCAATTACCGCGTTCATGGCCGATAACCAATCCATACCCACAATCACGTCAAAACTACCAATATCAAAAGGCATTAAGTCAATGTAAAATGGGTGATCACATAAATCTAACACACAATCACGAACAACTTGACTAATCCTAGACAATCCACCATCTACCATTTCAAGTTCAAAACAATAGGACAACGGGCTAGGTTTAGCATCGATCAACGGAATAAAATCATTGGAAATGAGACTATAATCGGCTCCAGAATCAAATAACACAGTAGCATATTGGTGATTGAGGAGAAAGGTACCTGCTACGACATTAGGATCACCACGAGCCTCGGCCGCATTCACGGCAAAAGCTCTTCCACGGGGGGCCAAATGTTGGCGAGGAGCTTGAGGAGGTTGTTGTTGTTGTCCTTGGTTTCCTCGGTTTTGATTCGGACCGGCAATTTGCAACTGGTTAGGATGCACGGTCACTTGGACTTGTTGGCCAATAAGATTTGGCACCGGTTGCGGTAGTGGTCTTGGCTACCACATTCATAACAAGAACCCGGGGCCATCGGGGGACGCATAGTATTAATGGGAGCAACATTTAAAGGACCATTCCGGGGGTTAGTTGGACAAAATCTTGAGGTGTGTCCCTGTTGGTTACAATGAAAACAAGCATCACACCTCATGGTAGGCCAATGATAGCGATTACACCTAGGGCATAAAGGACTACCCCCTGTGTAACCAACCCGTTGAGGACCCTTTGTTGGTATTACTGCTGCAAAAACCTTTCCACCACGACCATGGCGCTTATTATCACGCCGATCATCTTTCTTGGTGCCGCTTGACTCGGCGACATCCTTCCTTTTATTGTCATTCTTGTTATCGTTCTTATTTAACTTACCACCTCTAATGAGTTCCAAGGTTATACTAGCGGTACGGGTGGTTGCCTCTTTGTAAGTCAAAGGCATGGTGGGGTGAGAGACAAGCACTCTCACTTCATGTGGCAATCCTGCAACATACTTCTCAATCTTAACCTCTTGGGGTCTCACATAATGAGGAATGAGTCTAGAGAGTTGGCCAAAACGGCGTGTGTAACTCTCGTAGTCTCCTCCCTTCATGGCAAGTTTAGAAAATTCCACTTGCAATTTCCTCAGTTCATGGGTCGGGCAATACTTAGTAGTTATCATATTCTTGAACTCTCCCCATAAAAGATTATTAGCCGCATCGATCCCCAATTCATCAACTTCTTCGTTCCACCACTCAAGAGCCCCACCTTTCAACATACCGGAAGCATAAGTGATTCTTTGGTGGAAGGCACAACCACTTCGAGCAATGATAGATTCAATGCTCTCTAACCATTCCAAGCAACCCGTAGCACCACTTACTCCATTAAATTCCGGGGCTCCACAAAGTTTGAAGTCTTTAAACAAGCATCCTGGTTGACGAACATCATAATCCGGTCTAGGTAAAACTTCTCCTACACCTACACCGTTTACATTTACGTTTTCTTGTTCATTTTGTACGGGAACCGCTTCATTTTCTGGTTCTTCTTGTCCGTTTACATTTCTCATGGCCGTTTGAATTCGAGCCACAAGATCCGGCATGAGATCATTTAAAGCTTGTGTGACAACCTCGGCGGTTATCGGGGGATTAGGATTACCCCGACCACCTCTGCCACCACGACCTCCACGATTATCTCTTCCTCCACGACCACCTCTACCACTACGTCCACCTACAATTTCTTCTTGAGCTATCGGCTCCTCTTGCTCATTTTGACGCCTATAGTTAGTGTTAGCTCTTCTTGTTCTAACCATCTTTCCTGAACACACGTATTATATTAACAAGTTAAGTCTCACAATTCACACCCGAATATCAAAATTTTCCTTCAAGTAATACACCTAACATGATATATCATTTACATGATAATCAAAGCGACAATCATCATTAACCAATACGCCTAACATGATATATCATTTACATGATAATCAAAGCGACATTAAACCACAAGTAATCATATCAATAATCAACAAATAAACAATTAACATTTTGGTCCATATCATAACAAGTGAATCAACCAACAAATACGATGCACATACACTTCTTATAATTCTACTTTAAAGGAATTATCGATGTTTATATATATATAGGGTCAAGTCATAACAAGGTGGGTAAAGTATAGTCCAGATCTTAACTTCAACATTCGACACATTAAAAGTGTTTGTATACAGGGTGTACCATCGGCTAACCCTCCACACCGTTAATATATTGAATGGATGTCAAGACTCGGTTTCGATATGTTCTCTAAGTGTTGACCGGGTATGTATACAGGGTGTACCAGCGGCTAACCCTCCACCTAACCAACACTCATTAAGCATATCGGGTTAACTACTATACTTTATCTACAAGGCGCAATCCACGAGATCATTTTACTGGGGGGACAAATAATAAATACTTCCAAGATTCCACATATCAACGTTTATCACAATAATTCCACAATTCACGGTGTATCCCGACACTATCATATATGTCCATCAAGTTGTGGTAATGACTTATCTTTAAATGGGTAATGCATTTGATGTGAATTAAAAGTTTATGTATGAAGACTCATGCAAATCTTCATAACATAATGTTTAATAAAATTTATTTTTATAGTCTTAGTAACACAAGAGAGCTCGGTAGCTCCATTTGAACGCACAAAGAAGCGCAAAGGCAAAGGTTTGCGAAGGACGCAATTAAAAACCCGCCCTTTTTGGAGGCTAGCGTACTCCGACTTATACCTCTCTTAGAGTTTGTTCAAATGGGTGAGCCGGTGTATCTCAAGGTTGTAAGACTCCAATTTTAATTAAAGAATTTCTATTTCGATAGTTCTTAGTCAACTTTATTCTTTTCTATGAGTAACCTACGAACTCAGTTTAAACCATTTTTATGCATCATACAGTTCACGTTGCACACAAAATTTCCTATCATGCATGCTAATATGAAATGTGGGTGTAATGGCTATAGACTAGGTCAATCCACCTAGCTCTCTACAACCATGGCTCTGATACCATTCTGTAACACCCCAACATGGCGGAATCATGGGGTATCACTTAGAAAAGCACAGCACGACATGAGAATTATGTAGAGTCAAACTATATGCATTCATAGGATTGAAACAATCCATAAACTCACTCAAATGTATACAATAATCAATATCTATCAAAGATACACACCCAATCAATATTAAATGAAAATGTTTAAATGATAGTAGTTGATCCTAAGCATAACCCGTTAAAGGGAAATAAGGATCACGGATCCAGAAGTCCAAAGCTAGTCCAATCCTAGCAATGCAAGCACATAATCATCCATTTTGTCTCTGATTAACCTGATTACCTGAAAAGTGTACTAAAATACGTCAACATAAAGTTGGTGAGTTCGTAGGGACAAGTAATATGGGATAACCGCGTCGGATAACAACCATTAACAATAAGTGAGGATTAGGAGAACTAATCACATCCAAGGATAACCTATAAGGTTTCACATTATCACAATTCAATACAAGTCAACATTCAATAATAACGATTCCATATAACGTTCAACAACGTTCCATAACAATCAATAACGATCAACAACGATGCGGCTTACATAGTTAATAATTAACAATGCGCTAACGGTGCGACTTATATAATAAATAATGCGCTAACGGTGCGACTTACATCATAAACAATGCGCTAACGGTGCGACTTATATAATAAATAATGCGCTAACGGTGCGACTTACATCATAAACAATGCGCTAACGGTGCGACTTACATCGTAAACAATGCGCTAACGGTGCGACTTACATCGTAAACAATGCGCTAACGGTGCGACTTACATCATAAACAATGCGCTAACATGTCCATATCAACAATTCAATCATACAATCAATCAAATCAACAATCAACAGTTAAACAAACATGTACACTTTTCAGCCCGAATCTCAATTGAGTAGGGAGGGTTTACGAAACTCACCTTAGTTGTAGTGGCAAATCAGAGCAGTAGATAATCCTCGTGACAAGTTAATCTTAGTACAGCTCAAAACACTTTGCAAAGTACTTTACTATGCTCAAAATGTACTACCGGGTACCTGTAGCCTCGTCAGAAATTAGACCAGTTCTGAAAATCGTCGTTTTTGGCACTCTTCTGAGCAAAACCAGAAGAAACTTCGTTCTTATCAAATTTTACTGACACTTGGACCTTTCCAAAAATATAAGATTCGTCTCCTAATTCGTCCAGATGAATCTTCTATGATGTTTGAAAGATGACTGAAAATTTCAGTCCTATAGAGTCTTTAAATTCAACTTGAAACTTCAAGTGATGAACCCAAGAATTTATGGACTTGATTGTTTTGTGTTATGAATGTGAAAGAGAGAGAAAAGAGCAGAGATGAATGATAGAATGATCATCAAATGCTTGCTTATATAGCCCAAGAGTTGCAACTAAGTGCCAAGAATACACACCTTGGCCATGAGGTGTTCATCATGTGTTTACAACTCATCCTTGAGTGTAATGGCTGAAACTTTGGCCTTAAAACAAACTAGAATTCAGTAGGAACATGTTCATTGCATGATTACAAGCTATAATCCAAGTCTTGGTTAGTTTGTGTGGGGTTTATGTCAAGAACACAAGCTTGACTTGACTTATTGACTTTGGTTGACTCTAAACTTTGATTCTTGATTATTATTTGTGTAATTAAATGTAGTAACTAGTCTATATAAGTATAATTACTTTTATCTATGTGGTTATAAATCAATTACATGTATTTATATATTTATTAGTTATCTAGTTCAAGTACACAATTGCATATTTATTTTACTAGTATGTACAATATATCTAACTAGTTAATTGATTCCGAAATTAATAACAACAATACTCACGAGCGTACAACTTTTATAAATTATTATAAATCCATAATATGGATAAATCATTTCATATAATATAAAGGTTGTGTCGGTTTTGTCCTATTAATGGAATTATCATCTAACCACCGACACTGTTCCACCGACACTGTTCCACCGACACTGTTCCACCGACACTGTTGTAACCGTACATTATACTTAAGGTTTCGTATATACGTTTTTCCTGTTACCATAGTTACTCAATTATCATCTATTATATAATTTCCATAACATGTACTGGGCCAATTTCATAGTCTGCTAATATGGCCTAATTCTAGAAGTTCAAATATGACATTATAATTGGCCCAATTTACAGATAAATGTACACAATTATGTCCAAATTTCCGTTTATTGAAATAGTTAATCAAATTACATGCACAGTCAAACGGTAAAAATCATGAATATTACTATCTTACAACCTGCATGATCAGAATCTGAATAACCCATTAGATCTAGACTTGAGCCTTTGGGATACCAAAGACCAAGTCTGGGGACACCTTTGAGGTATCTGAAAATCCTTTTCACCGCATTTGCGTGTGCATCTCTGGGATCAGACTGAAATCTTGCACAAAGGCATGTTGCAAACATTATGTCAGGTCTACTAGCAGTTAAGTACATGAGGGATCCCACCATACCACGATATTTTGTGGGATCCACTGGTTTTCCATTTGGATCTGAGTCCAAAGTTAATGGTGCAGAAATAGGAGTATCTTTCGATGAGACTGAATCAAATTGATATTTCTTTAATAAGTCTCTGACATATTTTTCCTGATTTATAAAAATACCATCACTGGTTTGTTTCACTTGAAGACCTAGAAAATATGTCAGTTCGCCCATCATACTCATTTCATACTCAGATGACATTATTTTAGAAAACTGTTCACACATTTTGTTATTCGTAGACCCAAACACAATATCATCAACATAAACTTGTACAAGTAAGATATCATTTTTATCATGCAATATGAATAAAGTGTTATCTATTGCACCCCTTTTAAAACCATTTTTTCAGAAGATGCTTAGTAAGAGTATCATACCAGGCTCTAGGTGCTTGTCTCAGACCATATAAAGCTTTGTTCAGTCTGTACACCCAATGAGGTCTTTCTTCATTTATGAATCCTGGTGGCTGATATACATACACAACTTCTTCCAATTCACCATTCAAGAATGCACTTTTAACATCCATCTGATAGACTTTGAACTCATGATGAGCTGCAAAAGCTAAGAAATTCTGATAGCTTCCAGTCTAGCAACTGGTGCAAAAGTTTCATCAAAGTCTACTCCTTCTTCTTGTGAGTAGCCCTTTGCAACAAGTCTTGCCTTGTTTCGAATAACATGACCATCTTCGTCCATCTTGTTTCTGAAGACCCATCTTGTCCCAATTGGTTCTTTCTTTAGATTACTGGGACAAGGAACAAGTTCCCAAACATCGTTCCTCTTAAACTGATTGAGCTCATCTTGCATGGCTTCAATCCAGCTAGGGTCGTTCATAGCCTCGTCAATCTTCTTTGGTTCTATTAGAGATAAGAAGCTGATATTTAAGCATTGATCGCTTGTGGCTCTTCTGGTCTGAACCCCTCTAGTGGAATCCCCAATGATTTGCTCGATAGGATGTGCTTTAGTCCACTTAGTGTATTGACCAGGATGAACTATGATATCAGTGCAAGAACTCCTCTGAGATACTTCAGGAGGTGCTTCAGAAAAGACTACCTCAGTCTCATCGTCTTCCTCCTGCAGATCATGATTTGCATCATGAAACTGTTCAGATTGGGGTATTTCAGTGGAGCCTGATATCTGAGGTGAAGCAGCATGTACGTCTGATCCAATAGTCAGTTCAGAAGGTAGTTTAAAACTGACTGAGGGATAAAATGGAATGTTGCTTGACTTGATTATTCTTGGTTCTGAACTTAAATGTTCAGAAGCAGGTTTAGGTGACTGATCAGATTCAGCAATAGGATTAGAATCACCGAAACTTATTGGACTTTCTGAGGGTGGTACGGGAATGAATTTTTAAAGATTGCAGAGTTAGATTCATCAAAGGTAACATGAATTGACTCGTCAACCTTTTCAAGTCTCTTGTTAAAGACTCTAAAGGCTTTGCGATTTGATGAATATCCTAGGAAGTACCCTTCATCAACTTTTGCATCAAATTTTCCAAGCTGACTGGAATCATTCAGAATGTATACTGGACATCCAAATACATGGAAATATCCAATATTAGGCT
This sequence comes from Erigeron breviscapus, assembly GCA_034093135.1. Classification (NCBI taxonomy): domain Eukaryota; kingdom Viridiplantae; phylum Streptophyta; class Magnoliopsida; order Asterales; family Asteraceae; genus Erigeron; species Erigeron breviscapus. Next base: position 69,628,178 of record CM067169.1, read on the forward strand.
TTCTATTTCTGAGTACTTCATAGGCTGTCTTCTTGTGTCTTTTGAGATAGACAGATTGTTCTGAGTGTAGCAAGCAGTTGCAACAGCTTCAGCCCAGAAATTCTTGGGAAGACCAGATTCATTCAGCATACTTCTAGCAGCTTCAATCAGCGTACGATTCTTTCTTTCTACAACACCATTCTGTTCTGGTGTGTGGGCTGAGGAGAAGTTCTGAGATATGCCAGTTTCAGTGCAGAAGGACTCCAGTGTGGCATTTCTGAATTCAGTGCCATTGTCACTTCTGAGCTGACAAACTTTTCGCTTATGCTTGAGTTCAATTTGTTTGATGAGAGCAATGATTTCAGCAGCAGCTTCACTCTTAGATCTTAGGAAAATTACCCAGCAATATCTTGAGTATTCATCAACAATAACAAGGGTATATTTCTTTCCTGCTCTTGTCTGAACATTCACTGGTCCAAAGAGATCCATGTGAAGCATGTGAAGAGGTTCAGTTATACTGAAACTTTGTTTTGTCTTGAATGAAGCTCTTTTCTGCTTACCCATTTCACAACCTGGACATGGCTTGTCTTTGTTGAAAGATATTGAGGGTATCCCATCAACAAGTTGTTTTCTTGACAACTTATTAATATTCTTGAAGTTCAGATGGGATAATCTCTTGTGCCACAACCAATTTGTGTCTTCATCTACCTTTGTGTAGAAACATTGTTCAGTGGGTGAACTATTCATATCAATGATATAAATGTTTCCTTTTCTTGGTGCAATCAAAACTACCTTTCCATCCCTGTTGAATATGGTGCCTTGTGAAATATCAAATAATACCTTGAAGCCATCATCACATAGTTGACTGACACTGATCAGGTTATATTTCAAACCGTTCACATATGCAACACATGTGAATTTGACTTGTCCATTATTCACAACACCATATCCCTCAGTTTTTCCATTTTCATCATTTCCAAATGTTATTGAGGGCCCCTCTTGCACCCTGTATTCCTTCAGCAGGGTCTGATAACCAGTCATGGTTCTGCCAGCAGCGCTGTCAAGATACCATATATTCTTCTTTCGGTCTCCCTGTACAAACACAAAGATTAGTTCTTTTTGGGAACCCATCTGATGATGGGTTCGCTAGACTCTCCCTTAGCAGTCTCAGATTTCTTTGGTTTATAAGGAACAGAAGGATCAAAGGGGATCTCAGTCATAATTTCAGATGACATAAAAACAGTTAGTTTGATGGGGAGCTCAACCTTTTTCTTCTCAGATTTTTGCTTGATTTGTTTGGAAAAAGGTTTTGCATTTTGTTTAGGTTGAAGAGGAGTGGTTTCAACATTTTTTAAACGTGCATTGCAACTCTGCACTTGTCTAGCCAATAACTGAAATTGACTCTCTAACCTCAACAAAATAGATTCTTCATTAGACACCTGAGCCTTACCTGAATCTGAGGTAGAAGGCTCAGTGGGGGAGATATTTTTCTTCTTCTTTTGGTCTTTAGAAACCTTAGATGAAGTCTGAGGGGATGGCTTTTTGGTTTTAGCCTTCCTTTCTGAACCAGTTGTCTGAGCTGTTTCAGATTTACCCTCAGATTGTTCCTGGGCCTTATCAGTCACAGTTTTCTGCTTGCCAACTTTAGGAAAAATGATTTCAGGTTTTATTTCCTTTGGAAGAGCATCTAAATCAGTGATTATAGATGCCAAATGAAGATCACCAGATTCATATGCTATTCTTTGAGTTGCAAAGGTATTTTTAATTGCAGCATCTGGCCTTGGTGCTTTCATCCAAGATTTAATTATTGCTTGTTCTTTTTCAAGGATGGTTTTTAATTCTTCTTTTTCCAACTCTAAAGTGGCAACCATAGACTGATAACTTTTTAAAGCCAAATGAACATCTTTCAGTTCTTTTAGCCTGGCCTGACTGGCGTTCAGTTCAGAAGTATTATTTTCAAACATTTTTAGACTTTCTGAACGCACAGTTTCGACAAAAGAGATGTCTGCCTCTAAAAGAACCAAAAGGTCCAGTTTTTGTTCCTTATTGCTTTCAAAGCCAAAGTCACTAACCTTTTTCATGACAATATCCACCCAACGACCAGATTCAACATCAGATTTGACCAGATGACCTTGATCTTCACGTGCCATGAAACACATATCCCTTACTTCTTCTTCATCATCAGATGATTCATCAGATTCCTCCCATTTTTCAGTCTTGGCAATCATACAACTATTATTGCTTGAGTTGTTTTGAGCCATGAGAGCTATTTGGGCTTTCAGCTTCTTGTATTTAGCCTTATAGCTGTCATCAGGTTTTTGAAAAATAGAATGATTAGGGGCAGATTGTGATGATGAAGGTTGACTAGATCTGCATTCCTTCATGAAATGTCCTTTCTTGCCACACTTAAAGCATTCAAGATTAGACTTATCAATAGAAGTGCTGGAAGCAAATGGTTTGCCAGATCGATTAGATTTGGCCTTAAAACGATTGAACGTTTTAGCCAGCATGGCAACCAGATCATCATTGTCATCCTCATCACAACTATGAGTTACAATATCAGAAATACCAGTTTTTAACATTTCAGAGATCATCTTCTTCATCGAGTCAGAATGATCACTCTCAGAAGATAATAGAGCAGTCCCATGTGATTCAGAATTATGAACCATGACTGAACTGGTAGAAGCATGATTTTTGGCATCTTGCTCAGCCACAGCTCTCTCAGCCTTATTTTCTTCAGTGTACCTGAAGGCTCCATATAGGGAGGCTAGAGTGTGACTGTGCAAGGTTTTTCCTTGTCTCAAAACCAAGATCAAGTTTTCCCATTTAGAAGGTAAGATGTCACAAAACTTTTCCAACAAAATTTCTTTATCTTTAGTTACACCCAGGGCTTTCAATTGATTTACCAGATTAGTGAATCTGATGTAAGTTTGTGTTAAAGTTTCACCAGGGATAGCAAAAAAAGACTCATATCTTTTATTCAAAGCAACTTTTCTTGTGACAATTGTCTCATTGGTGCCTTCAAATTGTGTCATGAGTTCCTCCCACATTAATTTTGAATTTTCAAGTAAAACAAGGGTGGGCATAAGAGTTTCAGGAACAGCATACAAGATCATATTTTGCAGCTTGGTATCAAGGTCTACCAGCCTATGATCTTCTTCAGACCAATGATCCTTCTCCTTGGGTGAAACCCTAGGAGTCCCATCGGCATTTCTGACAACAGTGGAGGCATTCAAGGGGACAAAGGGTCCTTCTTTAAGAATATCGGTCAAATGTCTTTCAACACCAGCAATATATTTGAGCATGCATGCTTTCCATGTTTGAAAGTTTTCACTGTTCCCATCAAATTTGGGAATAGGATTATTCGGAAAGTGTACATGCACATTATGTGATGGTATATTGTTGTTGATGATAGGGGGTGAGTTGTATTAGCGTTAGCATTAGGTTCAGGGCCTGTATTGAACATTTGGTCAGCCATCTTTGCAGATCAAAGGTTAATGAATTAATATAATTCAACCTTGCTGCTCTGATACCAATTGTGAGTCCCAAATATAGACGGCTTAACAACCCGACTGGCAAGTAATTCTAACTGGAAGATGACCAGTTCAGAATACGATCCAGATATGGATGAACAATACGATAAAGATACTGGAAGTAAATGCAAGAAACAATAAGGGCTGAAACTATATAAATAATATGTATAGATCAAGTATGTAGCATTGAGACACAATGTATTTTTCAAGGTATTTGATTTATTGATATATAAACAAATACAAAGGTTGTTGCGGAACAAAGATAAACACTCAAGTGTAAATATCTAAACAACCTAGAAATACAAGTGATCTAATAACTTGGAAATACTCGTAAGGATTACTTAGAGTATATCTCACAAGTTGCAATGCAAAGGTTTCAAGCAATTTGCAAGTTGTGAGAAGACTTATATTTATAGACTAAGTCCATGATGACGTGGACCAGATCGTACAAATATGGTTGGGTGTATTTAAGGAATTAAAGCTAATTCTTACATGTGTACTTTTAAGGTTTAGGTATATAAGTCGTTGATATGACTTATCAAACCTTATTCCCAACCTTTACTTTACCTTGTACTTTAATTAATAGTTAATTCTATTAACCGGGTAAGATATGTAAAGTAAAAAGTCTTCCTCGTAATCAGTGTAAAAGTGTGTAAGTACTTTTACACTGAGATGCTTCAGTCTTCGATCAGGTAGAATCAGTTTCTGAGCTCCACATCTGAACTGATTCTCATTCTTCAGACTTCAGTCTTTGACTTCATTCTGAACGGGTTTCTGATACGTTGATCTGAACTGAAGTGAAGCTTCAGTGAACAAATTCTGAGCGACCTCAGAATTCTATACAAGTATTCTTCACTGAGCTTCAGCTATTTCTGAACAAATTATACTTGGTCGATTTTCGACCTAACAAATATTCATCCTCCTTCATGGGCTAAAGGATACGATGAGATTGTGGCTTTCTTATGGCATCATCCATTCGGCAAGGTGATGATTGAGAAGCCAGACTGGGTGTTTCAAGATCTTTTGTGTGAATTTTGGGCGAGCTGTGTTGTAAAACAGAATAAGAAAGGAGATGCTGCAATCTATGGCTCCATCCTCAACGGTAAGAAAAAGGTATACATTTCTTATGAGAGGCTTAGGTCTGCTTTTGAGCTGTCATATATGCCTGATGATGAATATGATGTTGTTGTGTCTCATACTGAAGCCAAAAATGTTTTACAAGAAGTTGGATATATTGGTCCATTGGCTTCAGTAGTTAAAATGAAACATTTAACTGGTATTTGGAACTACTTATTGAGCACAATTTCGAAAACCTTACAAATAAAGGCAGGCAGCTTTGATCAGCCTAATGTCCTAGAATTGCAGATTTTTCATGCAATGGTCACCATGACCAGAATAGATTTTGCTGCTTTAATCTTTAAGGACCTTGTTGATCGCGTTCATAAGAAGAGTCTTACCATACCTTATGGTAGGATTCTTGCTCTTATCATTGAAGCTATTCTTGACAATGATTACAGTCTGGCAACTGGTCAGACTGTGGAATGCAAGTCTATCAATAACAACATCTTCAATAGTCCAAAGGTATCTGTGCAGGGTCTGACCCGAGCAATGCAGATCTACCTTGATTTTTGCAGGAAAAGAGAAGAGGAACAAGAAGCACTTGAGGAAGCTGTCCCTACTTCGACGCGATCTGAGTCTGACACTCAATCTGCTAATCAGGGGGACCCAGGTACACTGATAGAATAGATTTGAGCTTGATTGAAGGTTTAATGGAGGTTTTAGGGTTAGTGTGTGTAAAGTGTGTTTGTGTGTGAAATGGAGGTTGAAGATGAAGGGAGGAGAGAGAAAGTAATTTAGAGAGAAGTAACTATGGTAATTATGTCAAAGGCTTAGTTACATGTGGAGTGATAAGGGGTTTATATACATTTAAACCTATTTATACTAAAACCCCTTCCACAATAACTAATTTACAATTTAACACCATTTTATATTTCTAACAATCTCCCCCTTGGTGTTGAATTGTAAATGTTGCATCGTTTTCGGTCTTTAAATAAACATGATGAGCCCATTTGTTGAAAATCTTCAATGTTGAATGGACTTTGAAGCTTTCTCATTATCTTCAACGTCTTGTATCAACCTTGACTTTGAATCTTCTCAACAAACATATATATATGACGATGACTTTCTAAAACTTGATCTTCTCTTGCAACTTTGAATACTTTGGAAGCATCTTTGAAATCTTTGTAGCTTTTGAGCTTTCTCAACTTGAACTTTTGAATATTGATTTCAACTTGATGTTGCTTGGAGAAGTAACTTGAACTTTGAGTAGCATGCGGAAGCTTGGTTTTTGACTTTGAATTCCATGAATTCTTTTGGTATAGCGGAAGCTTGATTTAACTCTGAATTCTTTTGGCTTTGCGGAAGCTTGGTTTTGACTTTGAAATCTCTTGGCATTTCGGAAGCTTGGTTTTGGAATGCGGAAATTTGAATTGACTTTAAAACTTCAATTCTTGATCTAACTTGTCTCTGAATCAATAAACATCTTGGAACACTCAATTCTTTGATCAATAAACATTTGCTCCCCCTCAATCAAACAACTATCTCGGAGCAAATTATTCAATAACAAATCTTTAATCTCTTGCTCCCCCTCGAACAAACAATCATTTCGGAGTATATTTAACGATTCGTGAGTTTACTCTTACTCCCCCTCAAATTAACAATCTCTTCAAACTATGAATCTTCTCAAGACATTAAACAAACTTAGCTATCACAAGTATCAACAAACGAACAATCTCCATTCAATCTCAAACTCTTCTAATCATCAAACAATGGTCAAATTTCCAATAAATCTTTCAAATATCGATCATGTACATCATCTTGAATATACTCGATCTTGAATCAATCCTTTAACTTTCTCGAAACAATCTCTCAACTTGGCACGATAATTATTCACCCTCTTTACCTAAACTAACGATCCTTTGAACAACCAAACACTATGAATTATCCTCAATCAATATCTATCAATCAAATTCTACCTAAAACCTTGAACTCTATCTATCAATCATTTAATCATTTCTCCCCCTTATGATGAAAATGTAAAACGTGTTCATCATACAATAATGATTGATAGCATAAACGGTAGATGACAACAAGTAACAAGCAAACAAATTAACCCAACCCAATTCCCAATTCCCAATGAACCTATTGGTGAACTAGAATGTAAGGTTGCGTTGTTGGAAAAACAATTTTTATATGGTGTTTGTGTGAAGAGAAATGAAAACCGGATAATAATGATCCGTTGACACAACCAAAAATCAAAAGGATTAATGGTGTGGCCTAAAAATACGATTACTATTTTTAGGACTTCCCCTTATCATCGAGAAATGCACAAAGCTTATCTCTAAATGGTTCGGTCTATGGCTTTTCAACCGATAGATTGCTTTAAAGAATGTAATTCATGGTCAGTGTCATAAAGGCGTTCAATAACCATGTCTTACTATCCTCAAAGACTTTTGGGAAAATAAATCCGAGGTCACATAGACTTCTCGTTTACTCAACAAATTCATAAAATGAAAATGTGAGACCTACGTTCAACGTTGGAAAAGATGTTAGCATTGGTAGGATTTCCATTTGATCATCGTGGAATATCAAAAATATGATATCACTACGAATGTTCCGGCAATATCACAAAGATATGCAATGTCACAAAGACATATAAAGACTCAATGTGTCCTAGTCAAATGAAAAGAATATTTCAAGTACGCTCTAGACTCAATAGTGATCAAATGAAGTCGGGGACCGGAGCAGAGTGTCTCCCTTTTTCAATATCAACGTCTTCCAAATGAAGAGTCGATAGAAATGTGAAAATCTCCGTGAGAATAAAACAAGTATTTGTTAAGAAATACTTGAGTGGTTAGGTAAAGATGTGCATTGCTTCACTGGGTCATGAAGTCTTCTTCAATATCGAGAAATCAACAAATGAAATCCGATAGGAACGTGTTGACCCGGCTTTTTGAGAATTTTGGTGAGGGCTTTTATTTCTTTTAGCCCTTTCTCACATCATTTCACCGTAACCTCTCACTTTTCGACTACTCCCTCATGTCCTATTTGCACAAACATCATCACCACGCTCATAAACCCTCATAATCTAAGATTGAGAATATAACTCCGGGGTTAGATCTCATCGGCGATGACAAGATCATGGAGTATGTATGAGTGGCCTAAACTCTCATGTGCAAATCTAACACCGAACTTCTTTGAATTTGATCGAAAATGGTTTTAAAATCTTCCAAAGTGTTGAAAAATGGAAAATGAGTTTAAACACTTGGAAGTTTTGGTTTTATAAACAAACTCCCCCTAAATATATGCATATATAAACAAAGTTTTTGCATATAAAGGGTGAGTAAAAAGTTTGAAAGTTGCTCACAAACATTAAAAATGAGACTACAAAGGCAGTACACAAAGGCGTTCGATGCCTTGCATCTCATCCTAATACATTGTGAGAAACTCAAAGACAAAGTAAAAATGATGAAAAGAGAAAATCTTTTTGGATTTTTAAAAATAAGAAAATGAAAATCTTTTTGGATTTTTCTAAAAAGAATGAAATTATAAACATGGTTTTAGAACGGGTTATACACTGAAGTGGTGAAGAATTTGAGCTTATGTGTGTGTAACAATGGTGGTTTGAAGAGAGAGAAAGTAGAGAGAGAAAGTGTGTTTGGCAGGGAAGATTGGTTTGCATTAATGGGTTGAAAGGTTTAATAGAGGTTTTAGGGTTAGTGTGTGTAAAGTGTGTTTGTGTGTGAAATGGAGGTTGAAGATGAAGGGAGGAGAGAGAAGTAACTATGGTAATTATGTCAAAGGCTTAGTTACATGTGGAGTGATAAGGGGTTTATATACATTTAAACCTATTTATACTAAAACCCCTTCCACAATAACTAATTTACAATTTAACACCATTTTATATTTCTAACAACACATGCTTCTGAACCCTCAAACTCTTCTGAATCTGTTCAACATTCTACTCCTACAAAAGAGGGTGAAGGGTTGGCTAAAACATCAGCCTCCCTAGCCACACCTTCGTCCATTCGCTCAAAATCCGACTCTAAAAGACCCCTTGTTGAGGACTTAGTACCTCTCAAGGCCAAAAAGAAAAGATCGAATAAGAAATATGTGTCAGCTTCTGGGGTTGATAATGCTTCATCCAATCTTGAGATCCCCCAAGGTGCAGGGAAAGCTAAGGAACGTTCCAAAGCTGTCCCTGTCACCCAAGCCGAAAACACCACGCCCATCTGCACTCTCCCAAAAGAGTGTAGACGAGTTAAAGGAACACTTACTGCTACCCAACCCTCCAAACAGGGTGAAGGTATTGAAAGAAAGACCTCCTCCCAAGGTCATACTGTGTCTAAACTGAATTCACCATCATCAGCCTCCCAAAAGGTTGATGATATCATTAAAGGGGTAACAGAGGATCTAGCCCAGATCCAAAGTGAGTCAGAGTCAATGCACATCATTTCTGAGGATGGTCAGCCTAAGGAGAGAAGTATCGAACGCATTGGTGACACTGCTTCTCCTCCCCAAGCTGATCAGACTCCTTCTATCTTACACTCTGAGTCTGCACAGGCTGCCAATGCCCCTTCTATGTCACAAGGAGGGGTACAGGCCTCAATTCTCCCTAACGATACTTTGGTGCAACAACACACCTCTGTTGAAGGGCAATCAAATACACAAAACATTACACCTGCAGAGTCTGTGTCTGCATCTGTCCTTGGACAGAGGGATTCTGCAGGTTACTTGGCTGTCTTTAAGGCAGTCATGTTAGCCCTTGTGCAGCAAAGGGAACCATTGATGGTCCTCTCGATGTCAATGAGAATCTGATCACTATCTCCGGAAGTGATTCTTCATTCGATGATGAGTTTGCCCATCCATCCTCAAGGGATGCTCTGATGGAAGATGCCAGTGGAGGAGTTGATCAAAATCAAGATCAACACATTCCCACTGGCCCTCAGCCTGAACTAAACGTTAATCTTTCTCAGGCTGACCAACTCATCATCAATT
>CM067169.1:69638746-69898746 GCA_034093135.1 Erigeron breviscapus
AATCTCACATATTTCAGAAGTTTCCAGATTCATAATTGAAGAATCATCTCCATCAACACCCCTCCCCAACCCAGAAGGTATAACTTGAGAAACAGGAGTAAATTCCTCAGCCATTTGAAGCTAAGAAACAAACAAGAAATCAACAAGAACAAAGATGATTTTTAGCTTTGTAACAACAAAAAACCGCCCAGTGATCAGTAAATTCACGGATGGCGCCAATGTTTGAGCATTGATTGTTGGGCTCAATCACAAAAAGGATTTAACCATGAAAACCATTATAATCTCCTACTATGTAGTGCAAACCTACTAAATTCTTCGCGAATCTAAGGTGAATAATGGTTTTCCCAAAGAGATGTATCGATATTTGGAGGATATTAAATATGTATGATTCTGATGATTTTGATGATGATTGATTGAGAGTTTTGAGAGAGAGAATGGAATGTGTGTAATTTTGTAATCAATGAATCTTTCTGATCTGACACCCAATGATTGGGTATTTATAGGCTATACAAATTAGGGTAACTTCGTACATGGGCCTGTCAGATTTGGGCCTTCATTATTAGGACCTGACCCAAAATGACGAGGAATAGAACCTTCGAGAGAGACGTTATGACAAGTGTGTCGAGGAGAGTGGTTATAGCCACGTCATCGTATTCCTTGGTCATTCTTGATATTTTCAAGGAGAGGTTTCCCGACCATAAGTATATTCGTATATATACTTATATAAGCGCTGGGAAATTAAACGTATTTATAGAGACATGTGTTTATATCCCACATGTAAATAATGAGAGGTGGGAGATTCCTTTTGCATCTACTCTCGACTAGGCTTCTCAAGGTTCACCTCCGACATGGCTTTCGGCCTTGTGGGGCCCTTGCTGGGCTGTCGTGGACCATATTCATTTTTATTAGGTCAAGAGGAGACATACATATGTATATATATGACTCTCGACTGATTTCCTCAAGGGAGCATATCTCTCGCTACATATACTCCAGGAGGGAGTTAAGGAAACACTCAAGGAAGGAGTTAACTTTCACTCCGGTTTCTCTCTCCTCAAGAGTTACTCTCGGCTGGGTCCCACTACTCACTCTCGGATATCTCTTTCTTCTCTTCACTCTCGTCGAGATTCGTTCTCACCAAGAGTTATTCTCGGCCGGAGTGAACTTTTTTCCCGGAGTGAACTTTCTTCCCGGAGTGAACTTTCCTCCCGGAGTGAACTTTCCTCCCGGAGTGAACTTTCTTCCCGGAGTGAACTTTCTTCACCTCCTTTCCTTCCTTTCACTCTCGATATATATATACATAAATATGTATAAATGGTTCTTGGCTGCTTCCTTTTCGATCCCTTCCCTCCTTGAGGTCTCGATCCACTTTATCTATATATAAATTAAGGTTAGGGTTTACTCCCTACCTCATTAAGCGAATTGATAACTATTTTGTCATTCTATAAAAAGGGGTAAGCTTTTTTCCCAAATCAAGAACTCCATTATTTGAATCTACATCTTGTATATATTTTAATGAAATTAAAGGCGGTTTTGTGTCTAATTTTCTCATCTTGCAGGTGCCTGAATGCGTTGACAAACTTGATCAACCAGGATTCAATATTTGGGTTCTCTCAGCGTTGATAAAATGAAAACGGCTATTATTATTGGGTTAGTTTTCATGACTTTGACTCCTCATAGATAATTTTTGTTTTACTCACATAGACCCATTTGTAACTAAATGGGTTAAGATCACATTACTATCTTTCACTTGGCTTAAATGGCAACAATTTGCTATGGGCCTGAACATGCTTACAGAAGTTTTAGAAAATGGGAAGGTGGTAGTCATCGGTATTTAGTATCAGGTGAGTATTACAAACTTTTAATAGAATAATATCTTACTTTGGCTTGCAATGTTTTTTATTGGGTTTTGGGTTTTTTACGTGTAGATGAATGGAAGAGCTGGATTTCGTGGCAAAGATGGACATGGTATATGTGTTTAGGTGGGTAGATATTTGATAGAAAACTTGACGAAGGCACTGCCAGTTTGATGCTCGACACAATCCGGTCAAAAGTTGTATCTTCTGAACTTATTGTAATTTTGTTTGTATTTTAATATTTTGGAGGAAATGTATCACATATTAGTATTAACTTTCTAGCCAAATTAGAATTTATAATACAGGTTATAAAGTTTCTTGTTAGTTTATATAATATAATTGTTATTGATATACTGTGTGTTTCAGGTTCAATTCAAAATGGGATAAATAATGAATTTGGGTATGGGTCAGAATGAGAACTTTTATATGCAAGTAAAAAATCAGGCGGGCTGGTGAAGTTGACATGGAAACGCTAAAGTGATCAAATATGAGTGCAAAGGTATTTATGTTTAAGATTATTTCCTTTTAAATATAAGGATTTGGACTCATTATTAGTATTTTAGCATTGGATTTCATCATTTCCTAAACTTTATGTGCAACAGTACATTTGAGAGTGACACTGCTCTTGTCGTGCTTGATGTGTTTATGGCTGCTGACAAATATGAGGCTACTTCATGCTTGAAATATTGCAGTCGGGTGCTAAGAAATCTGCCTATAGCACCCGAATCTGCACAATCTGGATATCCTTCTGGCGTTCTAATGGGCTGAATCGGTTTAGCCATTAACTGATGCTGCAAAGCAGTTCCTGGGTGTGTGATACAATGACATAAGAAAGTAAGCTTCCTTTGGTAATTGCAAATGTGTTATAACTATTGGAAAGTCCGAGAAACCCTTGGTTTTTTCATTATACAGGAACTTTCAGCATAGACCTTCAGTCAGAAACTGAAGCATAATTCTGAAGGACCTGAAGTCAAAAACCGGAGCATAATTCTGAAGTGTGAGACCCGAAGTCAAAAAGTGAAGCACAATCCTGAAGTATGTAAGCATAATTCTGAAGTATGAGACCTTTCACTCATGACAGACTCAAGCATCGAGTCTTCATCGCTGTCACAGGCGAAGTATCAGACTTTCAGTCAAAAACGAGACCTGAAGTCAAAAAGTGAAGCACAATCCTGAAGTACCAGGCTTTCAGTAAGCATAATTCTGAAGTATGAGACCTTTCACTCATGACAGACTCAAGCATCGAGTCTTTATCGCTGTCACAGGCGAAGTATCAGACTTTCAATCAAAAACTGAAGCATAATTCTGAAGTACGAGACCTGAAGTCAAAAAGTGAATCACAATTCTGAAGTCCCAGACTTTCAGTCAAAACTGAAGCATGATTTTGAAGTACGAGACCTGAAGTCAAAAAACCGAAGCACAAAAAATTCTGAAATACCACACTTTAGTCGAAAGCTGAAGCATGATTCTGAAGTACCAGACCTTCGGCCAAAAACTGAAGCATAATTATGAAGTTAATTTCACACTGAAGTCAAATTCTGAAGCACATACTTAAGTACCAGATTTTCAGTAAGCATAATTCTGAAGTATGAGACCTAAAGTCGAAAACTGAAACACAAATCTGTAGTACCACGCTTCAAGTCGAATACTGAAGCATAATTCTGAAGTAGAGACCTGAAGTCAATACTGAAGCACAATTCTGAAGTGCCAGTCAAAACTGAAGCACATACTGAAGTACAAGACCTGAGTCGAATAATGAATAAAACTTATATTTAGTCAACTGTATCTAAGGATAGAGGTGGTTATAAGGTCTGAAGTAACAATTAGGTTCTTTTATTATTATTATTATTTTGGTAAACTGGTACAATTGCTGATGTTTTGGATTACTGATGTTTCGTATTCTGAAATTTAAAACTGGCCATCTAAAACCAAAGAACTGTAGTTTATTTCAAACTCCTTTTAAACTTTTAGTGAGATACATATTTTATTGGATATATTTTGAGATCAAGATACATGAGCTGCAAAGCGAGGCTGATGAAATACTAATGTGTTGTACAAAGATAATGTAAATAGATATTTTCCAGCATCATGAACCATGAAATTATTTACCCTTTCTAATGATCTTACTCTCTATATATCATCTGTAATCTCGTCTGCTGAAAATGGACCAAACATTGTGATTCACATTTTCATCTTTTGCATGAACTTGCAGGGGAGCCAAACTGGGAGAAATGGTGTAGGCCAAATTTGGGTTGCCTGCTGCAATAAGCAATACTTTTTTTAATACTAGATTAGTTAATGTTTTTGGTATATAATATTTTGTTTAAGAGGAAGGTTTGTTGTTTACATTAGTAATTTCTTAATGAATGATCATTAAAAGTCGATGGTAAGCTTCTGTATGCTTGGATAGTTGGATGTCAAAACTTGTGAACAGGGGAATGGCTTTTTGGAGAACAAGATAACAATTAAAGGCAATTTGGAAATGTGAAAGGCTTCTCATTTTTTGAATCAGATGATTTGGTGATGGTAATGTTATATTGATTAGCTATTGAAAGATTTAATTTTTTTATTATAGTGAATTTTGTTAGATAATATGTAATGCGTTCTTTTACCCCTTTATTATTGATAGTTGTTAGAAAAAATAGTTATACTGAAGACCAAAATAATCGTTGGACTTTGGAAAGGTGTTCTAACTCATCATTATTATTATTTTGTTAAATTATTATTATATATTGGAGATTTGGAGTTGGTGATTTTTATTCAGCAGCATCCTTCTTTCTTCAGGGTTCAGTATTCTTCTTTCAGTATATAATCTCGCTATTGCCTTCAGTAATTTTGTTTCAGTATCATCTTTCAGAAAAGTTACTTCAACCTTCACTAATCCTATCTCAGTATCATCTCTTGAAAATATTAATTCAGTATTGGCCTTCAGTAACATACTTCAGTAGTATACTTTAGTATTGTTACTTTATTGTTTTTTTATTATTATTATTATTTTCCATAACCGAAACCCCCTTTCTCTAACAATTAATTTCTTTTCTTTCCCGATTTCCTCCATGGATGCTACAACCACTAGAATATGAATAGAAGAAAATGAGGAAGAATGTAAAAGAGGAAGATGAAACAGATCTGTTAGAGCAACTTTTCCTCCGCCACATAACCGCCGCCGCCATTGCATTTTTTGCCTTTCCGGGCCCCGGCGGTGGAATGTGGTGGTTTTTGTCGGTGTGTTCGCGGTGGAACTTCGTTTCAGGGTGGTTTCCCGTGGTGGATGTTTCTACCCCAACCGATGGTTGTATGAGTGGTGATGGTGATGTTCACCGGTGGTGGTGCTCGGTGTGATTGTGGCTTGCTGAGGTGGTGATGGAGGTGGAGTTTACAAGCGGTTTGTTGGGGTCGTGATGGTGGTGCTGAGTATGAAGGTGCCTGCTCCGGTATGGTGGTCGTGATGGACTTTAAGGTTGCTCCATTTTGTTATCCGCATATATTCTTGTCACTCTTAAGTTTTATTTTTTCAGAATATATTGTTGCTCATCTTTTTTTCTTTTCTTTTCTGGTTTTTCTTGTACAGATGAAGATAATGATCAGGTAACTTTCTATTTCTTTTTTCTTTTCTTTGATTTTTTTTTTTTTTTTAATTTTGTTTTGATTATTTTAATGGGGTTTGTTTATAACTTTTGAGTTAATTGGATCTGGTGTTTTCTATCACTTTGCTTTGAAGATGTGAAGGAAGCTTTGTCTGAAGCTTATATTCAGTTTGTTGTATAAGCTTTTGAATAAATGTTGCAGGATGATGATTCCTTTTATGTGGAAAATGGAAAGCTACAAGTGTTGATTCGTCTCATTTTAGATAAATGAAAGTGGTACTTTTGAATCTCTTTCGTAAATGTTGCAGGTAAGGATTATGATAGATATCATTTAAGGCTATTTTGATCAGGTACGTCTTTGCTGTCATTATTCAAAGCAATTGTTTATTCCATGGGGCTTGAGGTCTGTTAAATGTCATATGATGCTAATTTTATTTAGTTATTGTAAAGCTTAAATGAGATAACTTAGATGTAATTGTGAAGCTTAGTGAGATACTAAGGTAATAGAATGTATTTCCGTCCTGTTGCTTTCTTTGTCATTGGCTTTATGAGTGAAATTAGGGCAGGCTTGGTTGGAAAGTGTTTGCTGGTGTGTTTTGATTGAGAGCAGGTTTGGATGGTCAAATATTGAGGCAGGATAAATGAGGAGTTTGTGCAGGTGGAAGGTTCTTAATGTTGGGAATTGCAGGCTCTGCTTATGAAATGCAGGTTTTTACTTGAATTTTAGCATGACTATTGAGTTCTAGTATATAATTGGATTAGTAATGGTATGATGTATAGAATAGGTGTATTTGGTTGTAGTATCGGGTTATAATGGTGGGAATGTCCACCATGTTTGAATGTTTGTATAAATTCAGTGTTTATGAGTTTCATGTTTATATTGTAGCCTGTTTCATGTTTATGAGTTTTTAAATTCAGTGTTTATTTTGCTGGTGGCAGGGCTGTTGTTTGGGCTGTTTTGGTTGTTTTCGGGTTTCTATTCGGACTGCTATTCAAGCGTGTAGGTTGCTGGTCATGCAACTATTTAGGTTTTTCCGTTGTTACTTCGTTGAATGTGTTAGATTTTGAGATATTTTGGTTTATATCATTAGTTATTGTTTTGTTTACTAAACAATCATACTCAAGTGGATCATGATCAACAGTTTTGTTGAACTATAAGCTTGTAAAGCTTTGATTTTGACTATATGGGTGTCGATATATTGTTGTTTTAAATGCCATTCAACTTTCTATTGTCAATTGAAGAATTGGCAAAATGAGCGGGGCTTGTGGGTTGGGTAATGGGTTAAGTGTGTCTGGGTAATAGGTTATCCGGGATTGGGTTGAAATCGGCTGCTAACACATAGGTTATCCATTGTTTAGTTACATATTTCTCGAAGTCTCAACGATTTTGGTATTCATGGAAGGAAGAATAAAGTTCATTGACTCTTAGTTCTCAACTTCTTATGTTAAGAATTTGGTTTTGAATGATTAGTTCAGTGAATCTATTTGATTATTATGAAATTGAGTTCTAACTTTACCTTGCAAAGAGTTGGCTTGACTTGTGGCAAACAAAAGGCAATAACAATATTTGTAGATCAATCAAGACATCATGTAGCTGAAGTGCATTCTTATATATTAGTGTAATCAACTTTCTATTGAAGGGGTAAATTTGATGAGGGGACTTTAGTCAATGTCAATAACATCAAAAAGCAAAGTGCATCAGGTCAAAGATCAAACGGCTTCCATAATGAATTTAGTTGGTGATCAAAGTGTGATTTTCCTACGATTTTTAGTGCATTTTTTTCCATGATATTCATCCATATTTATTTGTCTATTTATAGGTAATAGTAAATTTGTAAATTGGTTTATGGAGAAAATGTTGTTTTGATCAAGATAATTGAACCTCCAAATTAGTGATCTTTAATGAGGAATAGAGGATTCGAGAATAGGAACTATTTCTGCTATGTTTGTTGCACTATCTATGGAGAAAATGCCATGTTTTCCAAAATAACGTGTAACATCTCAATCTTTTTATTTAACGGTTGACTAGAGTCGTTAAGTCAACATAACGTGTCGTTAAGTCGTCGATAGATTTTATGCTTATATGTAGTTAATGTGTTATACATGCGAGACTTGAATGTCTTATTAATTGATGTAGCAATATGGTTAAGATGTAGTTAAATGCCTTTTTGAGGTGTTCAAAGTGTTTAATGAGTTGTATATAGTCCATGGAGGTGTTTTAGGCAAGAAATATGACTTTATGAAGCCTAGGTACCAATTTTGACATGGTGTGAAAGTCAAAAACGGGTTTAGGGTCTTGGAGGGAGTCATTAGTTCATCATTTGCAGAAATATAACTTTTCTCTCAAGCCCTAGCCACCCCTTTGATCCCCTATCAAAATTCTAAGCCGAAAATCCTTCAAACGTGTGATTTAGGAGTGATTGATCGAGTATTTTGCATCCCCATTGTGATCTTCAGGTATTAGAGGTATATTGATTTTGATTTTATGTCTTTTTGATCATATGAGTCATTAGAAATCAGATCTAGACCATTGGAGGGTCAATTGATGTCGAAATAACGTTTGTTTTAATAATGCAAATCATGAGTGGTTTAATAAAGGAGTTATTTGCGTTATAATGGTTTGAAATGAAGGATTTTGATGTATGAAAGTCATGTAATTGATTTGGAGTCGTTTGGATCTGGTTTGGGGTGTAATCGATCGAACTTGTGCAGAATCGGGGCTAGTTGCGGCGCAACTGGTTTCCAGACAAATAAGTTGCGGCGCAACTGAGGGCTGGTGTTGCGGCGCAACTTAGTGTGTTGCGGCGCAACTGAAATACAGAAAGATAAGTTGCGGCGCAACTGGTGTGTTGCGGCGCAACAGTGTCAGTTTCGAAGCGAGTTTAACTTTTGAACCTCCAATGCGTAGTCGTTGTCGTGGGTCTTGTTTGTAGGTGTTGAGGTCTGAGATATGACCTTAGTAACGTGAGTATTAGCGTGTCTAATGGTCGTTTACTATATATAGGTAGACGAGACTATTTGCTTTGCACGGTAACGTAGTTGCCTATTGTCGTGCGCTTCCTTGAGGTAAGATACACTACTTTTGACACGCTGAGGGTTCAACAAACGAAGGTTTCATAACTATAACTTCTCAATTGGTAACTTATGTTGTTTATGGGTATGTGGGTTACACGGGAGGCATTATGGGTTATGTAGTTGACCTTTGAGACCTGTAATGCAGTCCCTCATGATATGTATTGTAGTGCATGTTATGATATGACGTAGGATGTAGTGCTATGTATGAAGTATGATGTAATGTTATGATATGCAGTAACGTGTGATGTATGAGATGCAGTATATGTTGTTATTGATTGATGTTGTGCATGTTTGTACGGCTTGCTCATCTAGTTCACTAGACTTGCTAAGTTGCCATGTCACGTGCACGATTAAGGGCCCAAAACGTAAAAGCAGTTAACGTAGTAAATGTTTAGGTAATGTAGTCACCTAAACTAAATGATGCAGTTTCGAGCTCGTAAAACTTTGATGCAGGAAAGTGTTAAGCTTAACCCATACTTGCCCTAGCCCGGCTAAGTGCGTTGACGTAGGTTGCTTGGGTGGCTCCTTGCAACATGGTCATTGAGATGCAGTTGAGTAATACGAGGGGTCTGACCCGCCCTCATTTGTCTTGTACATACGGATTACTCGGGGATTGGCTTGCCATTCCTTAACGACGTTTGATGTTCAACTGAATGGTTGTCATCTAGTCGGGTGTAACTTATGTTGCACATTGACGCAGTTAAAATGTGGTAAAGCAGTTAAAACGTAGTAAAGCAGTTAATGTAGAGTTGCGGCGCAACTCAAGGTTGCGGCGCAACTCAAGGTTGCGGCGCAACTCAAGGAGTTGCGGCGCAACTCAAGATTGCGGCGCAACTCAAGTTGCGGCGCAACTAAGGTTGCGGCGCAACTCAAGGCATTGCGGCGCAACTCAATCTCTCTGCTTTTGGGATTGCGGCGCAACTCAAGGCATTGCAGCGCAACTTATCTCTCTGCTTTTGGGATTGCGGCGCAACTCAAGGCATTGCAGCGCAACTTATCTCTCTGCTTTTGGGATTGCGGCGCAACTCAAGGCATTGCGGCGCAACTCAAGGCATTGCGGCGCAACTCAAGGATTGCGGCGCAACTCAAGGCATTGCAGCGCAACTTATCTCTCTGCTTTTGGGATTGCGGCGCAACTCAAGGCATTGCGGCGCAATGAAGAGCTGCGGCGCAACTATAGTTGACTTCGGCCTTTGACTTTGACTTTCGTTGACCTAGACTGGCTTGAACTTGAACCCATTGCGGCGCAACTCAAGGCATTGCGGCGCAACTTATCTCTCTGCTTTTGGGTTGCGGCGCAACTCAAGGATTGCGGCGCAACTTACTTCTGGTTTTGGGTTGCGGCGCAACAAGGAGTTGCGGCGCAACTCAGCGTTGACTTGCGTTGACCATTGACTAATGTTGACTCGTGGCTTGGAGGTGAGCGTTGCGACTTAGACTGGCTTGAACTTGAACCCATTGCGGCGCAACTCAAGGCATTGCGGCGCAACTTATCTCTCTGCTTTTGGGTTGCGGCGCAACCAAGAGTTGCGGCGCAACTCGCCTTTGACTTGCGTTGACTAAGGCATTGCGGCGCAACTGGAGGCCTGAGCTGCGGCGCAACTATAGGTTGCGGCGCAACTCATCAGGTTGCGGCGCAATAATGTATTTTGCGCGCAACTCAAGGATTGCGGCGCAACTCAAGGCATTGCGGCGCAATGAAGAGTTGCGGCGCAACTAGCATTGCGGCGCAACTATGTTTGACTTTCGTTGACCTTGACTGGCTTGAACTTGAACCCATTGCGGCGCAACTCAAGGCATTGCGGCGCAACTTATCTCTCTGCTTTTGGGTGGCTCCTTGCAACATGGTCATTGAGATGCAGTTGAGTAATACGAGGGGTCTGACCCGCCCTCATTTGTCTTGTACATACGGATTACTCGGGGATTGGCTTGCCATTCCTTAACGACGTTTGATGTTCAACTGAATGGTTGTCATCTAGTCGGGTGTAACTTATGTTGCACATTGACGCAGTTAAAATGTGGTAAAGTAGTAAACGTAGTAAAGCAGTTAATGTAGAAAGCAGTTATGTGGTTATATGTGTGTAACGAAGTAAAGCAGGATAGGCACATTTAAGGTGGTTCATCCTATTATGAAGTATTGTGTGTTTGATGTGTGTTGTGCTGATGTGTAAAATCGAGTTTAAAATTTATAAACAAGAAATACCCTAAAACTGACTACTACACACTCGCGGGCAGTGGACCCGTTCGTATATAGTATAGCTAAAAGGTAAGTCCAGGATCGAACACAGGGACTAAAACTAAGTAATTGTTGACATTAAGTAATTCAAGTAAATATGGGGAGTTTTGTGACCGAATTGTCACGTTGCAAAAGTTAGTAAGTAATTAGTAATCCCAAAGGATTAATCGAAAGAGAATTTGTTTTAAACAATAATTTAAAGGTCATCCATCCTGATTTTGCTCAACAACATGTTCAGATTGCACATAAATGAAGTTCAAATCCAAATTAGTTGATTAAATAACCGAGACTCAAACAAAGCACCAACCCCGTACCCGTCAAGTTGAAAACATCATTTGACTCTCTTGCTTAAACTAGTTTCGTTACAAAGACCGGTACCCCAAGACATCTTTTATAACTTCCCTAATCAAACAATTGGTTTGGTTATTGAAATAACAATTATACCTATCGATTGTACCCAACCGTTAACACATTTCTTCCTATTATCATGAACGATTATCTACCGTACCCGTCATAGACACAATCGTTTGTACCCAAACAATCAAAATAAAATATACGTAATCAATAACTACCATTAAAGACACACATAAATCACCAATCAATTCAAGATAAATAATAAGGAAGAAATACGCTAAGATCTCGATATAACGTTAAATGAAATCAACATTGAATTAATAGAATTGTGCAATCTTTACATATTGTCTCACTCCATCAAGATGGATGATAAAGTGATTAGCCACTCATATTAAAATAAGAATAACAATCAAAATAAGAGAAATTCATTGTTACCTAATGATAATAATCGAAAGCTACGAACGTAATCGATCCAATCGTGTTTGAAAACCTAAAATATGATGAAAAACTGATAATATCTCCAATTTAGGGTTTTGAATACGGCTGCTAAAAGAGAAGAGTAGTTTTGGCATAATTTTCAAGCTATTTATATGCCCCCAGAATTCTGCCAGATTCGCGACCAGTTGCGGCGCAATGAAGAGCTGCGGCGCAACTATAGTTGACTTCGGCCTTTGACTTTGACTTTCGTTGACCTAGACTGGCTTGAACTTGAACCCATTGCGGCGCAACTCAAGGCATTGCGGCGCAACTCAAGGCATTGCGGCGCAACTTATCTCTCTGCTTTTGGGTTGCGGCGCAACCAAGAGTTGCGGCGCAACTTGCGTTGACTTTTTGACTTATGTTGACTCATGGCTGGCCAAGAAGGAAGGGTGTTGCGGCGCAACTGGAAGAGTTGCGACGCAATCTATCTCTCTGGAATTGGGTTGCGGCGCAACTGGCCTTTTTCAGCATTGACTTTGGTTGACTTTCTGCAATCTTCATCCAAATGCTTCCGAAATCCTCCGTTAGCACTCGATTCATCTCAACAATGTCGTTTTCTCCAGATTTGCGCTTAAATACCTGTCAGTACCCTGAAACACTAAAAAATACCATAAACGCACCAATTGTATACAAAAACGACTCATAAACCATGCGAAATCAACTAAATACGTTGTGGGAAATGGGTATAAAATACGACATATCAAATCCCTCCACACTTAAGCTTTGCTTGTCCTCAAGCAATTCCAAACTTCAAAACTCAATTTACCTTGGCACAAATGGAATAACATTACCGTAATCAAAAAGAAGCTAAACCATCATTGAAAATGAAATGAGATGGTTAGGCAGTTTTAATCTTAAATGAAAACTGGAATGTTTGACAATACTTGACTGATATACAAGCCTTAATAACACGACTAAGCACAAAAGAGTCGAATCAGTGATATCTCGTCTATCCTACTCCAACTAACTTACACTTGGGGTTGAATATTTGAATTATCACTCAATGCCTAGTCGTGATGCATAATCTTTTAACCATAGGCTTGTACTAGGTTCGTTCCTTCACCATCATGATGCAAGCACCACAACGTCTATCAAAAGAGGACTTTAAGGGTTTGAATGAACTTTAAGGCTAAACAAGGTATTTAAAAGGGTAAGGAAATTTGGGTAACAAATGGCGTTAACAAAGAAATAACACAACATATAACAAAGTTTAACAAAATAGTCTAATCCATTAAATCCCATGTCACTAGTTGCCAACGGTCCAAAACCCGAGAAGTTGTCCAGACAATACCCCCAATAGACGATTAACAACCGACACCATTGTGGTGTATGACACTAAACAACTCAATCAACCAATTCTAACCATGTTGGCTTAAACAAACGTGCCAACCCACAAATATCAACCTAAGATGATAGCATAAAAATCCTTTCGTTGGTGTAATTGATGTACCAACTTACAAAAATGATTTGACCAAAAGTGAGAAATACCGTTAGGACCAGTTCACCTGGAACTGGCCAGTCACCAGTTTACACTTACCAGTCACCAGTTTACATACCAGTCACCAGAACTGTCCAGTCACCAGTTTACACTTACCAGTCACCAGTTGCATCTGGAGACCAGTGAAACTGGTGACCAAGAAGATTTGTCCAGAAATATATTGAAGTCCAGTTGCACCGTACAGTCAACGCAACTGAAGACTTCCTCCAGTTGAGAACTGACCAGTTGAAGAATCATTCCAGTTGAAGTCGAAGACAACAAATGGAAGATAGAGAATGGCAATGGCAGCGAAGCCCAGTTGGCATTCTAGTCAGTTACAAACTGGTGACCATCAGTGGAAAGCCCTTACAAAGCTTTACACTGATTACGAGGAATTGACTTGTATGCTTTATGTACCTTTACCCGGATAATAAGCCTTATCTTATTATTTAAGTAATAAAAGGTACATAAAGGTGGTTGATTAAAGTTGCTTTAACATGCGACTTTACACTGCTTTTTAAGGAATTAAATGCTATTCCTTAAATGCTCTCAACCACATTTGTACGACCAAAGTTAACATCCCAATGTTAACTTTGCCTATAAATACAAGTCATTGCACAACCAAGAATATTACTTCTTCGAATACACTTCGATAGAATTCACTTTGCAAACCTGCAATATTCTTGGTGAACTTGTGCAATATTCTTGGTGAACTTGTGCAATATTCTCTCAATCGCTAAAAGGAACATTTCACAACTTTAAGTGTTTCGATTGTCTTGAGAAATTCCGAGTGTAGATCAATTGTATTTCATAGGTTGTTAGGATATTTACATTCTTGTATTATCTTGGTTCCGCATCAACCTTGTAATTTATTTAACATCAATAAATAAATTACACATTGAAAATTACATATTGTCTCATCAAGTTATCTTACAAGTTATTTATATTATTGCATTGTTCTTTACTTATTGTCATTTAAATAAGTAATCTATCTAGAACTTGGTATATACACACTGCAACTGGTCGTCTCCAGTTCAGTGCATATATTGCAAAGTAACTCCACCATCGACATTGAGGTGTCTTCAGTAGTACCATCTATCAAGTTGGGACTTACAAGTGGTATCAGAGCAGAAGGCTAATAAACTTGCCTAGATCTGCTAAGATGAACACTACTGAAGGTGGATATGGTTCTGGTCAAGGTGAAATCCCTTTGAATAATAATGCCCAACCTTTTCAAAATGTTAATACTAATCCTCCTCCTCCTTCTACCCCAAACCACGTCCATGTACACTACTCTAACACTCCTGTTCCCAAATTCGATGGAAACAGTGAGACTTTCGGTACATGGAAGGCTAGAATGCTTTTGCATTTTGGTGGTATTGAGAGGTATATGTTGAAAATCCTTAAGGATGGACCATATATACCCATGTCTCTTGGGGTTAGTCCTCTTCTTGATCTAACTGGAAGAAGAGGTTCTAGAGAAAAGCCTGAAGACCATTGGTCTGATGAGGATCATAGACTTGTTGATCTGGATACCAGACTCAAGAACATGATCCTTGGGGCTGTTCCTGAAGATCTAATTCCAACACTTGTGCTGTTCCCCAGTGCAAAATCTATGTGGGATGAATTAGTTATTCAGTTTGAAGGAGGTGATGACACTATTGTAACCAGAAAAGTTGCCTTGAACAAGAAGTATGAATCCTTCTTTGCCTTGCCCAATGAAAGTCTAACTGGTACATACACCAGATTTTCTAGCCTCATTAATCAGCTGAGAGGCTTGGGTGTAGAGAAGGATAAGGATATTCTTCTTGAGAAGTTTTGTGATATTCTTCCTTCCAAATGGGAAAACATGGTTCTTGTCTTGAGACAAGGTAAAACCTTGCACACCCATACTCTTGCATCGCTCTATGGAGCCTTCAGATTCACTGAAGATAATAATGCTGCAAGACTGGTGGCTGAGCAAGATGCCATGAACCATGCTCAGAGTTCCAAGGTTGCTAGTGTACCTGAGCGACCTTGTGCTGCCTTAATGTCTGCAGAGAGTGTCCAGGCACACTTAATGAAGGAGATGTTAAACAGTTTCTTGAACTCTGGCCTGACCACTGAAAACAGTGATGGTTGTAATGAAACTGACGATGATGACCTGGTCGCCATGATTGCTAAAACCTTTAACAGGTTTAAGCATAAATCTAAAAGATTTAATGGCCCCAACAATGCTTCCAGCTCCAGCTCTCTGGATAAAACCAATCTTACCTGCTATAGTGTGGTAAGAAAGGTCACTTTATGAAGGAATGCAGATCTAGTCAGTTGAACAACCAAACTGGCCCCCCTGTCCCTAATTTCAATCGGCCTGATGATAGCTACCAAGCAAAATACAAGAAGCTTAAGGCCCAGATTGCCCTCCTGTCCATGGAAAAGGAAAAGGATCAGTGCTTAATGGCACAAACTGAGGGAAAATGGGAGTACTCTGATGATTCATCAGTTGATGAAGAAGAGGAAAGGGACATGTGTTTCATGGCCTTGGAAGATCAACAGCAGCAGCACGTGGCAAAAGAAGATGTCATCTTGAAAAAGGTATGTGATTATGATCACCAGATTGACCCTGAACTAAAACTGGACCTGGCTGAATCATTAAGTGGTGATTTAGCTTTTGTGGAAACTGTTAGAGCTGATAGTGAAAGATATCTTGACACTATCTTAATTGAACTGAACATTGTTAAACCACAACTAAATGATTTACAAAGTGTCCAGTTGGCTCTCAAGGAGTCAGTTTTAAAGATTGAGGCTTTGGAACTTGATAATCAAAAAACTATTTTCTGATCTTGAAAAAGAACAAAAGATTATCAAGTCATGGGTAAAAGCATCTGGTAAAAACTATGATGCATTTTCAAGAACTATCGATGCCCAGAAGAATGCATGGAAATCTGGAGATCTGGAGATGGCAGCTCTCATACCAGATCTTCATGCATTGCCTCTAGCTCTCAAGGTTGAAACACCTTATGATCAACCTGAAGCTGTTGAAACTGAAACCTTTGAGACCACCCCCTTTGAGGTTAAAACTGGAGCCAAACAGGCTAAAGCTCCAGTCAAAAAGGCCACTGGTAACAAGCCTTTACCTCAAAAGTCTAAGGTGCCCAAGACCCGACAGACTAAAGCTCCAGTTGAACCAAGGTCCAAGGTTCAACTGTCTGAAGAAAATAATATTTTGGTTAATCTGGAAAGTCAACTCCAACTTTTGTCTCGGCAGGTTCAGAGTTGTACTGCCCAGATTAACAATCTGGAAGGAGGTTTATTACCTCCAGTTTTCAAACAAAATATTAAACCACTCCCTTCAATACCTAAACTAAAGAATGTTCCATTTGGAACAAAATCTGGTAAAAATAAGGGGAGCAAGTATCAAATACCAATCGTTTTTACTCCTGCACCTGGAGCTGGTGAAAAAGCTCCAGATGCAGCCTCCAGTTCAACACCACAACAATCTACTGTGACTTCTGTAGAGAAGTCCAGCGAACCCATCAAGAAAAGATGGGTTCACAAAAAGAACTAATGATTTTTGTGTGTGTGTAGGGCGATCGAAAGAAGAATATCTGGTATCTGGACAGCGCTGCTGGCCGGACTATGACCGATGTAAGCCCCTACTGGAAGAGTTCACTGTCCAAGATGGACCGACAGTGACGTTTGGTAACGATCAATCTGGAAAGACTGAAGGATATGGTGTGCTCAATAATGGACAAGTCGAATTCAAAAGAGTTGCATTTGTGAATGGTTTGAAATACAACCTGATCAGTGTCAGCCAACTTTGTGATGATGGCTTCAGAGTTTTTGTTCGATATTGCTCAAGGCACCATATTTAACAAGGATTGGAAAGTGGTGATGATTGCACCAAGAAAAGTAAATGTGTACATCATGGATATGGAACCAGCTCCAAAAGAGCAATGTTTCTATACCAAAGCTGATGAGGACACCAACTGGCTATGGCATAAAAGATTATCCCATCTTAATTTTAAGAATATCAACAAGTTGTTTCGCAAACAACTGGTTGATGGGATACCTCAAATTTCTTTCAATAAAGAAAAACCATGTCCAGGGTGTGAGATGGGCAAGCAGAAAAGAGCCAGTTTCAAAACTAGGCAAAATTTTAGCATCACTGAACCTCTTCACATGCTACATATGGATCTCTTTGGTCCAGTGAACGTTCAAACTAGAGCTGGAAAGAAGTACACTCTAGTTGTGGTTGATGAATTCACCAGATACTGCTGGGTGGTATTCATCAGATCCAAAAGTGATGCACCTGCTGAAATCATCTCTCTCATTAAAAGAATTGAGCTCAAGTATACTCGAAAAGTTTGTCAGTTGCGAAGTGATAATGGGTACTGAATTCCAAAATAAGGTACTTGAAACATTTTGCAATGACACTGGCATCTCTCAAAACTTCTCATCAGTTCACTTTCCAGAGCAAAATGGAGTTGTTGAAAGAAAGAATCGTACACTGATAGAAGCCGCCAGAAGTATGCTATCTGAATCTGGTCTTCCCACCAGTTTTTGGGCTGAGGCAGTTGCAACTGCTTGTCACACCCAAAACCGGTCAGTCTACATCAAGAGACATAAGAAGACTGCCTACGAAGTACTCAGGAATCGTAAACCAAATATTGGATATTTCCATGTATTTGGTTGTCCAGTTTATATCTTAAACGATTCCAGTCAGCTTGGAAAGTTTGATGCAAAGCTGATGAAGGGGTATTTTTAGGTTATTCAGATATTCGAAAGGCCTTTAGAGTTTATAATTATAGACTCCAAAAGGTTCATGAGACAATTCATGTCACATTCGATGAGTCAACTGAAGCAATCAACAAGAAACCAAGCCTTGATATTACTCCAGTCGTTCCAATCAACTTTGGTGAAACTGACCAAGTTCATCGGTCAGTTGTTTCACCAGAAGATGTTTCCAGTTACAACAAATTGGAACCAGTTAAGAAGAAGAACACCACCAGTGACACATCATTCTATCCCTCCATCAATTTCAACTTACCACAAGAATTGGTGATTGGATCTGATGTACGTGCCACTCCAATATCAGCACCAGTTCAAATACCTACTTCTCCAGTTCTTCATGAAATGCCTTCTAATGAGGAATTTCATGATGCCAATCGAGACCTCATTGACTCTGATGAGGATGTAGAAGTTGTTTGGACTGATCCTTCTCCAGAAGCTGTTGCAACTGAAGAAGATCACCAGGTGACTTGCACTGATATTGTAGTTCACCAGCCTAGTCATTACACTAGATGGACTCGAGCACATCCAATTGAACAGATTGTGGGAGATCCAAAAAGTGGGGTTCAGACTAGAAGAGCCACCAGTGAGCAATGCTTAAACGTCACCTTCTTATCTTTAATTGAACCAAAGAAGATTGACGAGGCTATGGCAGACCCAAGCTGGGTGGAAGCTATGCAAGAAGAGCTCCTACAGTTTGAAAGGAACAATGTTTGGGAGCTTGTTCCTTGTCCACCAGGGTTAAAGAAAGAACCTATTGGTACCAGATGGGTCTACCAAAACAAAATGGATGAAGATGGCCATGTTGTAAGAAACAAGGCCAGACTAGTTGCCCAGGGTTATTGTCAAGCAGAGGGCGTTGACTTTGATGAAACTTTTGCTCCAGTTGCAAGACTTGAAGCCATAAGAATATTTTTGGCTTATGCAGCCCATCTGCAGTTCAAGGTCTTCCAGATGGATGTCAAAAGTGCGTTCCTTAATGGAACATTGGAAGAAGAAGTTTATGTTAAGCAGACTCCAGGTTTCATCGATGAGAAGCATCCTCATTGGGTTTATAGACTGAACAAAGCATTGTATGGTCTAAGACAATCCCCAAGAGCCTGGTATGATACTTTAACTAAACATCTTCTTAAAAATGGCTTTCAAAGAGGTGCAATAGATAATACCTTGTTTATCTTGAAAGAAATAGGTAATATCTTATTGGTACAAATTTATGTTGATGACATTATTTTTGGTTCAACTGATGATGCAATGTGTAAAAAGTTTTCTAAAATCATGTCATCTGAGTATGAGATGAGTTTAATGGGTGAATTAACAATTTTCTTAGGTCTTCAGATTAAGCAAACTGAAAATGGAATTTTCATAAACCAAGGAAAATATGTCAGAGATTTGTTAAGAAAATACAAATATGATTCAATCCCATCGAAAAACACACCTATTACAGCACCATTGAATTTGGACTCTGACCCAACTGGCAAACCAGTTAACATAACTGACTATAGAGGTATGGTTGGTTCACTGATGTACTTAACTGCCAGTCGACCAGATATAATGTTTGCAACATGTTTATGTGCCAGGTTTCAGGCTAACCCTAAAGAATCACATTTGCATGCTGTAAAGCGTATCTTTAGATACCTGAAAGGGTGTCCTAATCTTGGTCTTTGGTACCCCAAAGGCTCAGGATTAGATCTAATGGGTTATTCAGATTCTGATCATGCAGGTTGTAAGATAGATAGAAAATCAACAACTGGTGGTTGTCATTTCCTTGGAGGAAAACTGGTGAGTTGGACCAGCAAGAAGCAGACTTCAGTCTCTATGTCCACTGCTGAGGCAGAGTACATTTCTGCGGCCAGTTGCTGTGCCCAGATTCTCTGGATCAAGAACCAGTTACTAGATTATGGTCATAAGTATACAAGGACCCCAATCTTTTGTGACAACACCAGTGCAATTGCTATATCTCACAACCCAGTGATGCACTCCAAAACAAAGCATATTGACATCAGGTATCATTTCATTCAAGATCATGTTATGAAAGGAGACATTGAAATTCATTTCATCCCCACTGACAAACAGTTAGCTGATGTTTTTACAAAACCTCTCGATGAGAAAACCTTTAAACATCTCATCAGCGAACTGGGAATGTTAAATCCTTAACTGGAGCTTTCTTTGTTATTGAACGCGTCAGTGACACTGATGAAGTTCTCCAGTTGAGGAGGTCCAGATAATCTTTGCTCGCCAGGCTATCGAACGCCTTTGTGATACTATCTTGGCACTAATTGATTTCTGGATCATCATTTTAGGGGGAAAGACTCAAAATAATTTTCTGACTAAAATTCGTTTTTGTTTGAAAATGCAACTGGAGAACTCTCCAGTTGGAAACTGGTACTGGACTGATCCTCCAGTTACCAGATTCAGTCTTGTCTAATTTTTATAACGTTAGAAATACTTGGTCAATATGTGTGACACGTGATGATACTCGAGTGTTTTAAACCACTTGGTATTGTGATCTGACGTGTTTCAAGCCATTTTAGTACTTGACAACTGTTTGTATTGGGAAAACAAAAAGTGAGTGGGCGCGTGGGTAAGATAAGCCGTCGTAGCATTTAATGCTGACATGGTAGCATTTAATGTTGACATGACAAATTATTATTTTATTTCAAAATTCAAACCAACTTTGTGAAAATATCTACAAAAAGGATTTTGGTTATTAAAATATAATTTTGGTGTTTCATTGGGATCTTGAATCCCTTTATAAATACCCTTATTTACTCCGAACTCATTTACTTCTTTCTCTTACATTCCTTCATTTACTTCCCAATCATCAAAATTGCTTCATTCTTCTCTCTGCTTCATAAATCAAGAACCCTAAATCCCAAATTTCAATTTCATTTTCAATGGCACCTAGATCATCTCGTTCAAGAGATGTAAATCTCTTGACTGTTCCATATGCTCCTTCACCAGATGTCAAACCGGCATCTGGTGCTCCTAGTAATGCCTCTGTCATCAAACTAAATCCAAATAATCCGATGGCAAGCTTACGAGGATCTCAAGGGTCCGATACCCTTATTGGTAGAATTCAAAAGTTTTTGAAGGATTCTCCAATAGGACCCTCATTCTCTCTTAACCCACGCAAGTTGTTTCACAACTACTTGTGTAAGTTCTGGTACACTGCCAGTCTTTCTTCTGATTGTTCCTCCATCAGTTTCACATTAAAGGATGGAACAATCCAGTGTACCTTATCCGCCGATGTATTGAGGGATGCCTTACGCCTCAATTACTAGAGAGAGGGTGAATCTCCAGTCGTCTTACCCCCAAATATAAATTTTCGTCAAGTACTTCTTGAAATGGGACACAAGGAGTGCTTGGACAATGGGGTGTTGAAAACGAAAGGTGCGATGACCATGAAGGGCCTTACACCTTCATGGAGGTATTTTTTTCATCCACCTGGTGGAGAGCATGGGTGGGAGTTCTGGTGGACTTGACCAGATTAACTCCTCACAAGCAGAAATGGCTTACTGCTTGTGGAACGGATTGAGAGTGGACTTTGTAGATATTTTGTTTAGAAGCCTGGTCCAAAAGCTGAAGGGCACAAGGGGTGTGTGTATCCCCTTTTCAAGGTTCCTCTCTCTTTGTTTTAAGCATATTCTGGGCAGAGAAGCATATAATGGTACAGATTCACCGTACACTGCTCCAGATATGCTAAGGAATTTAGACTCTCTAGTATCTGAAGCTGGAGAGGTCGAAATTCCTGAACGAATGCAACTGGCATTCGCTTCAACTGATGCACCTATTGAAGGTGAGTTAGAAAGGCAACTGGGCGGGCCTCAAAATAATGAGGGACCCTCCAGTTCGTCTAATGTTGTGGTTGAGGATAGAGCAACCATAACTGAAGCAACCCCAATTACATCTATCCCTGGTGAAGATACTTCGGTATCTGATCCACCAACAGATGCACCCATCCAGGAAACTGGGGAAGGTCATCTGGAAACTGACCAGGAAACTGGTCAGCCCTCAGTTACATTCATGGATCTGGACATGAATGTTAATGACGAGGAAATCCTTATAGAATCTTCGGATTATGAAGGTACTGAAACAGACTTGGAGATTCTTGATGCTTCTGTACAAGCTCAAGACCCTTCATCTCCAGTCTCCCTTCCAGACGCATCAATTTCACTTTCACCCTCCCAAGAAAATGTGCCTACTGATATATCTTTCCCAACATATACCGCTCCTTCACCAACTGGGCAATTCTCATTTGCTCGAGAAATGCCACCCCCACCATCGCCGTTGTTCACACCTGAGCATTCTCAGCATGAACAACACTTTGATTTTCCAATCCTTTCTTCATCCACCACTCCTATTATATCTTCAACTGCTGGTTTGACAACTGGGGAGACTTCCTTAAGTTTGCCTCCTCCAGTTGCTCCAGTAGTAACTGCTGCTGGTCCAGTGACACCTTCTCCTTCGTCACTGGATAGTCAAGTTGTCTCACTTCAAGCCGATCTCCAAAACCTTCTAACCAGGGTGGAGGAGATTCAGAAGACACTTGACAAAAACACCAAGTCATTCTCCAGATACCACAAGGATCACCTGATAAACATCAAAGTGGTTGATCTAGGGATAAACAAGTTTTCATCTAATGAAGACTTGGTGTTTAAAAAGCTAAATGAGTTGGTCACTGGCTGCAACAATCTTGCTGGTACTTTAAAGGAAGCCTTTGACCTAACTCACTCCAAGGTTACAACCTCAATCTCCAACTTGCTGGGAAATACTGTCAGAACTTTAGAAGTTGATTTGAAAGAGATTGAAAGGCAGGTTAAGGAATTGATTGAAAAACCTGGCCTAGATGTAACTGGACTTGGAGAGCAGTTGATGACTTCGGTTGGTCAGAAAATAGAGGATACGCTGGGTGCTAGAGAAGCACAATTGGTTGAAAGGGTGATATCTGAGATCACCAAGCTGGCCACTCCTCAGGTTGATCTGGCCCCACTCTCCAGTGAGATCAACCAGTTGAGAGGCAGCATTGAAAGTTTGAACACCCAGGTATCTCTACATGCTCAATCTTTAGATAGACTGACAACTGAAGTAGAAAATCTGAAGAAGAAGGATGATGAAGTGAAGGATAAGGTTGTCTCCGGTTTGGATGAAGACTCCAAAATTTTAAATGAACTAAAAACTGGTCAAGAACAAGTTAGTGCAAATGTCTTGATTCAGTCAAAGGAGACGAACCATTTGTGGAGATCCTTTAGGATGATGTGTGGAATCTTCAAAGAGTGTAAGGACATGCAGTCATGGTAGCCTCTTGACCGGTTGCCATCTCACCCCTCTGAATGGGAAGGTATTCGGGCAGGTCTAGATGCTGCCAAGGGGGAAAGAAGTGTAGTCCTTCCACCAGTTGCACCTAGAAGGACTCCATCTGGAAGAGAATTGATTGTGGCTACCAGTACTGAAGCTGGTGAGCAAAGAGTTGGTGGATCTGGTGATGTTGGTGATAGGGGGAATGTTGTTTTGGATAAGGGAAAAGGTTTAGCTGGTGATGCATCTGCCCAGCCGGCCACTGATGTAATGCTTGAAACTGGTAATGCTGATGTACTTCCTCCAGTTTCAGATAGTGATAGCAAAAGACTGGCCAGACTTGGAAATGATATCAAAGAAAGAAAGAAAATGAAACAAAGAAACCAAGCTGAAGCCAGGGCACATCTTGCACAAATCAAGTTACTTGATATGAGTGATGCCAATCTTTTGGGTATCACTAAGGAGGAGTATGTTAGGATCAAGAATGATCCCAGGATAGTTGACCAGTTGAAAGAAATGTTGGATGTAGAACTGGACAGACACTATCCTGAGGATGAAGCTGAATTCGATGCCAGAAGCTTGAATATTTCAGTGGAGAAGGCCAAGGAGAATAGGGCCAGTGGGATTCTTAAACGAGTTGAAAATGTTAAGAAGGTTGTGAAGAAGGTTTTGAATCCACCAAGAAGGATTCCACAACCAAGAAGACCACTGTCTAGAGATGCTGACCTTAGCACATTTGTTGAACTAACTGGCGAGGTTTCAAATGAAGACATCAAGTCCGCTGTACTGGCTGCTGGTGCTGGGAGTATAAGAATTACAAATGAATCTGAAGCTAGAAGCTACTACTCCCAGATCATGTCAACCAGAAGACATAGTGGTACTATTAATGGTGTAAATGTAACAATCAAGCCAGGCACCAAAGTTTTTCAAGTCGAAGTTAGTTATACCAGGGGGCCACTGGTTAAAACTGACAATCCTGGTGCTATGCAATATGGGTTCAACGAATGGGTGGAGATGGTGAATGTTTTGGATGCGAAGGCACAAAAGAACAGGTTTGAGAAAGCATGGGCAAACTTTCTAAGGGGCAAAATTCAACATAAAGAAAATCTTGAGCAAAAGTTGAATATTGATCCTGAAGACTCTCAGCAATTTCTTTGGTGACCAAGAGAAGAAGAACTGGCGAAGGGCCATCTCATTAAGTTCTTTCTTCAGTTATCTACTTGTAATTTGTATTTACATTCTGTAACTTGTATAAATTCCATTTCCTTGTATAAATGAAGTTACCAGTTTGTAACCACAAGGTAGATAAAAGATTAAAATCTAACAAACCTAAAAGAAAAACCTAAGGCATTTATTGATCTATAAAAATGTCTTGGGAACTTAGATAGATTTTAATCGAACAAGTCTCTATAGTTCACACTTGTATAGATACAAGAACTAGAAAAAGACTTAGACTATATTTCTAGACAAATAGGGGGAATTTGTTAGGACCAGTTCACCTGGAACTGGCCAGTCACCAGTTTACACTTACCAGTCACCAGTTGCATCTGGAGACCAGTGAAACTGGTGACCAAGAAGATTTGTCCAGAAATATATTGAAGTCCAGTTGCACCGTACAGTCAACGCAACTGAAGACTTCCTCCAGTTGAGAACTGACCAGTTGAAGAATCATTCCAGTTGAAGTCGAAGACAACAAATGGAAGATAGAGAATAGCAATGGCAGCGAAGCCCAGTTGGCATTCTAGTCAGTTACAAACTGGAGACCATCAGTGGAAAGCCCTTACAAAGCTTTACACTGATTACGAGGAATTGACTTGTATGCTTATGTACCTTTACCCGGATAATAAGCCTTATCTTATTATTTAAGTAATAAAAGGTACATAAAGGTGGTTGATTAAAGTTGCTTTAACATGCGACTTTACACTGCTTTTTAAGGAATAAAGGTACATAAAGGTGGTTGATTAAAGTTGCTTTAACATGCGACTTTACACTGCTTTTTAAGGAATTAAATGCTATTCCTTAAATGCTCTCAACCACATTTTTACGGCCAAAGTTAACATCCCAATGTTAACTTTGCCTATAAATACAAGTCATTGCACAACCAAGAATATTACTTCTTCGAATACACTTCGATAGAATTCACTTTGCAAACCTGCAATATTCTTGGTGAACTTGTGCAATATTCTCTCAATCGCTAAAAGGAACATTTCACAACTTTAAGTGTTTCGATTGTCTTGAGAAATTCCGAGTGTAGATCAATTGTATTTCATAGGTTGTTAGGATATTTACATTCTTGTATTATCTTGGTTCCGCATCAACCTTGTAATTTATTTAACATCAATAAATAAATTACACATTGAAAATTACATATTGTCTCATCAAGTTATCTTACAAGTTATTTATATTATTGCATTGTTCTTTACTTATTGTCATTTAAATAAGTAATCTATCTAGAACTTGGTATATACACACTGCAACTGGTCGTCTCCAGTTCAGTGCATATATTGCAAAGTAACTCCACCATCGACATTGAGGTGTCTTCAGTAGTACCATCTATCAAGTTGGGACTTACAAATACCAACTGACAGCCCAAGCTCTTTTTTTTCTATTTTTTTTTCTTTTTCTGTTTTTCAATTCTTTTATTCTCTTTTTTTTTGTGAGCTACTTTTACTCCGACTAATTGGTATTCTCTTACATAACATTTGAAACAGTGACAAATCATATACTTATATGCTGAAATGAACGATTCAGACTTTATCCAAACAAACATGACGAAATCAATCTATTCTCAATAACCGAGAATATCCCAACCCGACATAAAGGACAACCCCAAACCATCCACTAGCATAGGCAACTAATGACCCACCAGGACTTCGACTATCGGTATGGTTAGGAAAAGGTGCATATATAAGGTGGATTTAATAACAAAGAACAGGCTAGTGACAACATGTTTTCTATTGTTTCTTGCACTAAAAGTGAGTGCAACATAAGGGTTTAACAGGTGGTTCACTAACCAGTGTAGTTAGCTACTAAGCACATTAACAAAACATGCACATAACAATTATTTACGAAACAAGGGGTGAATCAAAAAAAGAACAAAGGTTTTATCCTAAATTTGCCTCTTCTGATAAATCACACGGAACGATCAACCAGGACAAGTTCTAGAATCAACGCAATCACCGGCACACTCATAGCAAATGAAATAAACCGGAAATGGAAAATCAACCTCAAACTTGCACATCATAGTTCAGAGTTCTAAATAGAACCCTTACTCCTGGATAAATCCAAAAGCCTACGAGAGGGACAAATTAACAAGGCTAATAATTCCAAAACCGTAACACCTATCATAACTAACAATGAATCAATAATCTCACAATTTGGGTGTTTTGGTGCTTTGAGCGTGCTAGCCATATTATTAATCCAGAAGGGATTGCCTAATTAATCAGTCAAAACACATTCCACAAATTAAACTTTGTACCAAGGTGTAGTCAAATTGCTTATTAATATCTATAATTAAGTGACAAAAGCAATTAACTACAAGGACAAGCATGCAAAAGTTTAAAATTCCTCAAAAATACCCGACTTTTTCCTATTTACCCCCCCCCCCCACACACACACACACTTGAGTTGGACAATGTCCAATGAACTAAGGCAAACTATGGGAAATAGGGGAAAGTAAACAAAAAGCAAAATAAAGAACAAGAAAAACTTGTCGGGTATGACGGTGTGTTCCATGCTTGAATGCTGCCAATAAAATATGTCGCTGCACTTACTGTCAGCATATGCATATGACAACCAACTTGCTATCAACATGAACACACAAATCAACGCAAAATAGGAATACCAAACAAATAGCATAACCATCACCATCATCAAAGAGTTTATTCAAAAACACAAACAAAAAGAAAAATGCAAAATTTAAATTTAAATAACAAAATAAAAGACACGGGTTGCCTCCCGAGAAGCGCTTAATTTATTTATGAGTCGTTAGCTAGACTCTTACCCCAAAGAATTACCATGGTGGGGTCTCTGACGCCCCTACACTTAGAGTGTTGGGCGGTCTACCCTTAAATAGTGAAAAACAATTACCTTTCACCCCGGTCGAAATCCAATTGTTAACATTACCTGGACATAAAAAATCTGGTGGCCTACACGAGTAAGGTGAAAAATTAGTGAACTTAACTTTTATCATTACCCATTCCTTAAAATCCACCTTTTCAAAATCTTCATTCACATGATCTATCACATCCATTTTTAAATCCATGAAATCTACCCAGTTCATCAATTTATAATTATCAAACAATACTGGGTTACCTGAAGAGTAAACACGTCTCTTTTTAGAGACAGTTAAGCACTTATCAAGGAGGAAAGTAGCCGTTGCTTCCTCTTGGCTCACCAATTTAATACTTGCTTGAACTGTGGGTAATACATCTGTTATGGTTTTCACAAGCTTAATCCTCCTGATCGGACCTGTCACTTCCTTTTCATCCAAGGTATTTTCGAATTTATCTTCCAAGTCCTGCAAGATAAAGTTAGCAAAATTTGTGTCATCATAAGAAACATCATATACATGATCAAGAAAAGAGGAACAAATCTCCAAGTCAACAACTTCAATCATCGGCTCATGGTTAGTGAGTCGTGGTTCATTTGGTTCCGAAGGAGTTAACTGATAATCATCTTCTTTTGAGTCAACTCCAATGAAAAGTTGTGGACATGATTCTAGCTCTTGTTCCACTATCTTACTAACACCATCGCCCGATTCCATGAATTCTTCTTTCAGTTCTTCCATTACCACTTCACCAAAGTCAGATTGCAGAAGAGACACATGTGGTTCCTCCATTGCATCAGTGTTCAGGATTTGAATGGAATCCTGTATCTCTGGATATTTTTGGCTTTCAGGAGGTTGGGTATGAGATTCATTCTCCAAGAGATCATAAGCTTCCGTTTTTTCATTCTCTTCTGAAGTCTCATACTCTTCTTTCCACATTGCATTATTTTTGGGCAGATACACAAATTCATTCGATTGAACAAATTCTTCCAAATAATCAAATACTCCGTCGGTATTCATCCCTACTAATTCCTCGTCTAGAATTTCGTATGATTCGTCATCTAGCCCACGCAAATAAAACGTAACAAGTTCACAAACAAAAATGTTGTTCGTGTTTAACTTATCAACTACGTATCTAATCCTCAACCATGCTTCATACCAAGTTTCGTTGGGTAATTGCTTAAAGTACCGAATCTCGTCCGGATATTCTGCCTCCAACTCATAGTCTTGATCTGCCATGGTGACGCTAATACTACAAAACAAACACTAGCACACCCCGTGAAAAGCACAATTGGAAAAGAAAAACTTAAAAAATAAAATGGACTAGAACTAAATAAAAAAAATTAACACTAAATTACGCTAACCTAAGAAAGCAAGTAACTTTCTCGTAAATGAATACAAGAAAGGATCGAACTACAAAATTAAACAACTACTAAACAAAAGTCCCCGGCAGCGGCGCCAAAAACTTGATGTGTAAAATCGAGTTTAAAATTTATAAACAAGAAATACCCTAAAACTGACTACTACACACTCGCGGGCAGTGGACCCGTTCGTATATAGTATAGCTAAAAGGTAAGTCCAGGATCGAACACAGGGACTAAAACTAAGTAATTGTTGACATTAAGTAATTCAAGTAAATATGGGGAGTTTTGTGACCGAATTGTCACGTTGCAAAAGTTAGTAAGTAATTAGTAATCCCAAAGGATTAATCGAAAGAGAATTTGTTTTAAACAATAATTTAAAGGTCATCCATCCTGATTTTGCTCAACAACATGTTCAGATTGCACATAAATGAAGTTCAAATCCAAATTAGTTGATTAAATAACCGAGACTCAAACAAAGCACCAACCCCGTACCCGTCAAGTTGAAAACATCATTTGACTCTCTTGCTTAAACTAGTTTCGTTACAAAGACCGGTACCCCAAGACATCTTTTATAACTTCCCTAATCAAACAATTGGTTTGGTTATTGAAATAACAATTATACCCATCGATTGTACCCAACTGTTAACACATTTCTTCCTATTATCATGAACGATTATCTATCGTACCCGTCATAGACCCAATCGTTTGTACCCAAACAATCAAAATGAAATATACGTAATCAATAACTACCATTAAAGACACACACAAATCACCAATCAATTCAAGATAAATAATAAGGAAGAAATACGCTAAGATCTCGATATAACGTTAAATGAAATCAACATTGAATTAATAGAATTGTGCAATCTTTACATATTGTCTCACTCCATCAAGATGGATGATAAAGTGATTAGCCACTCATATTAAAATAAGAATAACAATCAAAATAAGAGAAATTCATTGTTACCTAATGATAATAATCGAAAGCTACGAACGTAATCGATCCAATCGTGTTTGAAAACCTAAAATATGATGAAAAACTGATAATATCTCCAATTTAGGGTTTGGAATACGGCTGCTAAAAGAGAAGAGTAGTTTTGGCATAATTTTCAAGCTATTTATATGCCCCCAGAATTCTGCCAGATTCGCGACCAGTTGCGGCGCAATGAAGAGCTCGGCGCAATCTATCTCTCTGTTGGGTTGCGGCGCAACTTGCCTTTTGACTTTGACTTTCGTTGACCTAGACTGGCTTGAACTTGAACCCATTGCGGCGCAACTCAAGGCATTGCGGCGCAACTTATCTCTCTGCTTTTGGGTTGCGGCGCAACCAAGAGTTGCGGCGCAACTTGCCTTGACTTGCGTTGACTTTTTGACTTATGTTGACTCGTGGCTGGCCAAGAAGGAAGGGTGTTGCGGCGCAACTGGAAGAGTTGCGGCGCAATCTATCTCTCTGGAATTGGGTTGCGGCGCAACTGGCCTTTTTCAGCATTGACTTTAGTTGACTTTCTGCAATCTTCATCCAAATGCTTCCGAAATCCTCCGTTAGCACTCGATTCATCTCAACAATGTCGTTTTCTCCAGATTTGCGCTTAAATACCTGTCAGTACCCTGAAACACTAACAAATAACATAAACGCACCAATTGTATACAAAAACGACTCATAAACCATGCGAAATCAACTAAATACGTTGTGGGAAATGAGTATAAAATACGACATATCATGTGCCTTAATGAAGTATTTAAATCCATAATGTTTGAAATGGACAATTGTTTTATAACTTGAGTGTTATCTTACTTAGCTAATTCGTTAGCTAACACTTGTCTTTTGAAATGTGTTGCTCCCTCAGGTTTAGTGTAGCTGAGGTAGTTGATGAAGAAGAGCGAGGAATGGGTAGATAGCTTGATGAAGTCCTTAGCTACCCATAGATGCTGAACTTCTATAAGCATTTGTTTATGTTTGTCTTTAATGGAGTTGGATTATTATGTAGTCGGTTGTTTTGTGTTGGGCAACCGACGGGTTTCTATTAAACTTGTTTTGATGATGCGATTAGTAACACCATTGAATAAGTAAACCAAACAGATTTTAATTGGTTTGGACTTTTAATGTTTCTTTCGCTTTATTTTAACGTCGTTAGGCGAAAAATTTTGGAAACCCGTATTTTTAAACGAAGGGTGTTACAAGTTGGTATCAGAGAAATGGTTTAAGTGAACCAAAGTTCGACCATGACCGTAGGATTTTGGACTTAAACCGATGAAGGATAAGTTAGGATTATGTAGGTGTGCCTAGCTTGAGATGAAGTGCTTTAGGACGGGTTGGGATTGAGTGAGTGTGTAGGTTGAGGCTTGTTTGTGGATATACATGCAGCTTATGTAGAGGTCGTGTAGCCTTAATCTTCTTGTTCTCACTTTAATTCTTGCTAACTGTCGTCATTGCATTGTAGACAACATGGTTAACACACGTGCTAACAGTCAACGGAATGGGACTAATGCTAGTGGTGCTCCGCCTAATGGGAGTGGGGCTGGAAATGGTGTTAACCAAAGGCCTCCGCGAAGGCCACTTCCGGGTGCACAGCCCACAAGGTCGGAAATTGATAGGGCAAACCCGGTGATTGAACAGGTTCCCAATCAAGCAGAATTACATGAAGAGTTGAGAGCTATCCGAGCTCTTTTGATGAGAAATGAAGAGGAGTTAGCACAATTGAGGGCAGAAAGGGATGCTAGTTTGCACCGGAATGAGCATACCGATGGAAACTATTCGAACCGCTCAAATCGTGCTGAGCCATCGAATGTAAGGTCATTGGTTGCTCCTGAGGATGTAGTTGCTGAGGTGAATGGTGTAGAAAATATGGTGGAACCTCGAGTCGTGGTTGCCCCTCGTGTTAACAACTTTAAGTATGAGAGTTTTCAGAAATGTGGTGCTAAAGACTTTGATGGTACTCAGAATGCAGTGGGTGCCATGGAGTGGCTAGAAGACATTGAGGTGGTCTTTGCTTCATGTTATTGTCCTGATGACATGAAAGTTTTGTGTGCAACTCGAATGTTGAAAAAGAATGCCCGTAATTGGTGGAGGGCTACTACAGTTTCCATAGCTCCCGAGGTGCTAGCTGTGATGCCTTGGGGTACTTTTAAGGAGAAGTTCTTGGAGGAGTATGTTGGAACTCGAGAGTTGAGACTAATTGAGAAGGAGTTTAGGGCTTTGACTGCTAAGCCCGGTGCTATAACGGAGTATGCAAATTCGTTCATGGAGAAACTCAAGTTTGTGGGACATATGGTCCGTAGGGAGGTGGACCAAATTGAGGTGTATTGTGATGGTCTCCCGGTTAGTTATCGTGGTCTATGTAGGCAGCACACTACCCTGTCTGCAGCTATTAAGGAGTCTAAGAGGTTAGA
The DNA here is from genome assembly GCA_034093135.1 of Erigeron breviscapus. NCBI lineage: Eukaryota > Viridiplantae > Streptophyta > Magnoliopsida > Asterales > Asteraceae > Erigeron > Erigeron breviscapus. The sequence goes on from CM067169.1 coordinate 69,670,676, forward strand.
TGATGACCTCAAATCTGAAAAAGTTGTTGAGAAAGCCGATGATAAGAAGTCGGGATTCAAGAGAAGATCTAATTGGTCTTCGGGTTCTAATAAGAAGTTCAAAGGTGGTTCTACCTCGAATGGAGGTAAAGACAAGAAGAAGAGTGGAACGTGGTGCCCCACTTGCAAGACTACTCATGATGGTCAATGTTCAGACAAGACCAAAAGGTGCCATAAGTGTGGTTCATCGGGGCATATTGCAGCTGATTGTAGGGATAGGATGCGTTGCTACAAGTGTCAAGAAACAGGTCATCTCATTGCAGATTGTCCACAGATGAAGAATGATGGAAAGAAGGCAGCCGCTCCAAAGACAAGAGTTCAAGCACTTCAAATGACGGTGGAAGCTGCTAAGGACAACGATGAAGTGGTAAGCGGTACTTTCCTTGTTAATTCAAAACCTGCTTCTGTTCTTTTTGATTCGGGTGCAAATAGGTCCTTTGTGTCTACCTTGTTTGCTCCTAAGCTTGAAAGAGTCACTACTCCCTTAGATTGTTCTGTAGAGGTAGAGATTGCCAATGGTACTATTAGTGACATACGTGTGGGTTATGATGATTGTGACATTGAGATTGAAGGTCGCTCTTTTCCGGTCCAGTTATTACCTACTACTCTTGCTGGTTTTGATATAGTGATAGGTATGGATTGGTTGTCTCAAAATGATGCCACAATTATATGTTCTCAAAAGGTAGTTCGTTTCACTACCCCGGATGGTGTAGTCATCTCTCTTTATGGAGATAAGAAGAAGGGGGGCTTGAAGATCATTAATTTAATGAAGGCTTTAAATTGCATTCGGCATAATAAGAATCACTTTCTTGCTTATGTGATTGATACACGAAAGGAGAAGTCTTCTATTTCTAACGTTGATGTAGTTTCGGAATTTTCTGATGTCTTTCCGGATGATCTTCCCGGTATTCCTCCCGATCGAGAGGTTACTTTTCAGATTGATCTTGTTCCCGGTGCTACTCCAGTTGCAAAGGCACCATATTGTTTGGCTCCTACTGAGATGAAAGAGTTGATGGCGCAACTTCAAGAGTTACTTGACAAGGGTTTTATACAACCTAGTTCCTCGCCTTGGGGAGCTCCGGTTTTATTTGTAAAGAAGAAAAGATTAGTGATGGAGACGAATAGCCGTGGATTTCGGACTTATAAAGGTAGAATTTGGGTGCCATTACTTGAAGGTAACCGAGAATTGATACTTGAAGAAGCTCATAGGTCAAGGTATTCAGTTCATCCCGGTGCTACAAAGATGTATGCAGATTTGAAGCCCATCTATTGGTGGCCTAATATTAAAGGAGAGGTAGCACATTTTGTGGAAAGATGTTTGACTTGTGCACGGGTTAAAGCAGATCACAAAAAGCCATATGGAATGTTGCATCAATTGGAGATTCCTGAATGGAAATGGGATCATATAACTATGGATTTTGTAACCAAGTTACCTAGAACTCCAAAGGGTAATGATATGGTTTGGGTTATTGTGGATAGATTGACGAAGAGTGCTCATTTCTTGGCAACGTGCCAAGATGTGCCATTGACCAAGATGGAAAAGATGTATATAGATGAAGTTGTCTCAATGTTGGGTGCCATTACTTGAAGGTAACCGAGAATTGATACTTGAAGAAGCTCATAGGTCAAGGTATTCAGTTCATCCCGGTGCTACAAAGATGTATGCAGATTTGAAGCCCATCTATTGGTGGCCTAATATTAAAGGAGAGGTAGCACATTTTGTGGAAAGATGTTTGACTTGTGCACGGGTTAAAGCAGATCACAAAAAGCCATATGGAATGTTGCATCAATTGGAGATTCCCGAATGGAAATGGGATCATATAACTATGGATTTTGTGACCAAGTTACCTAGAACTCCAAAGGGTAATGATATGGTTTGAGTTATTGTGGACACTACCTATATGGCACTAAGTGTACCTTGTACACCGACCATAAGAGTTTACAATATGTGTTTACTCAGAAAGAAATGAATGTGAGACAAAGGAGATGGATGGAACTGTTGAAAGACTATGATTGTGAAATCAAATACCATCCCGGTAAAGCCAATGTAGTGGCTGATGCATTAAGTAGGAAAGTGCAGAATTTTTCATGTAGATTGATGAGTATGGTTGTACAAGCGAAGTCGGGATTACTTGATCGTATCAAGGAGGCTCAAGTTAAAGCGTTATTGAAGGATAACATTGACAAAGAAAGTATTGGAAAGAAGAAAAGATTAGTGATGGAGACGAATAGCCGTGGATTTCGGACTTATAAAGGTAGAATTTGGGTGCCATTACTTGAAGGTAACCGAGAATTGATACTTGAAGAAGCTCATAGGTCAAGGTATTCAGTTCATCCCGGTGCTACAAAGATGTATGCAGATTTGAAGCCCATCTATTGGTGGCCTAATATTAAAGGAGAGGTAGCACATTTTGTGGAAAGATGTTTGACTTGTGCACGGGTTAAAGCAGATCACAAAAAGCCATATGGAATGTTGCATCAATTGGAGATTCCCGAATGGAAATGGGATCATATAACTATGGATTTTGTAACCAAGTTACCTAGAACTCCAAAGGGTAATGATATGGTTTGGGTTATTGTGGATAGATTGACGAAGAGTGCTCATTTCTTGGCAACGTGCCAAGATGTGCCATTGACCAAGATGGCAAAGATGTATATAGATGAAGTTGTCTCAATGCATGGTGTTCCATTATCTATCGTTTCGGATCGAGACACGAGGTTTGTATCTAGCTTTTGGAAAGGTCTCCAAAAAGCATTAGGTACTAGAGTGAATTTGAGCACCGCCTATCATCCTCAAACCGATGGGCAAAGTGAGAGGACGATACAAACATTGGAGGATATGTTGAGGGCTTGTGTATTGGAGTATGGTGGAGCATGGGACGATCATTTGAAGTTGATTGAGTTTGCTTATAATAATAGCTACCATGCAAGCATTGGAATGCCGCCATTTGAAATGTTGTATGGTAGAAGATGTAGGACTCCAAGTTGTTGGATGGAGCCCGGTGAAAAGCAAATTACAGGTCCTGAAATTATAGAGCTCACAGCGGAGAAAGTTAATATTGCTAAAGAAGCTCTTCGTGTGGCAAGAGAAAGACAGAAAACTTATGCCGACAAGAAAAGAAGGCCGGTTGAGTTTGAAGTTGGTGACATGGTGATGCTGAAAGTATCCCCATGGAAAGGAGTCATTCGCTTTGGAAAGAAAGGTAAGTTGAGTCCAAGATTTATTGGACCATTTAAAGTTCTAAAGCGTATTAAAGATGTGGCATATCAGTTGGAATTACCTCCAGAATTGGATGGAATTCACAACACATTTCATGTATCCTATTTGAGGAAATGTTTAGCCGAGGAGTCAAGTGTGATTCCTATCGAAGATGTGAGCATTGATCCAAGTAAAAGGATGATGGAGGAACCAATAGCGATACTTGGAAGGAAACAAAAGAAGTTACGCAGGAAGATGATTGACCTTGTGTTGATCAAGTGGAAGCACAACCATGGAGAGAGTCTCACTTGGGAAACCGAGTCGGTGATGAAAGAGAAATATCCAGAGTTGTTCCTTTCTGATGAGATTCCGGGGACGGAATCCTCTTAAGGGGGAGGTAATTGTAACATCTCAATCTTTTTATTTAACGGTTGACTAGAGTCGTTAAGTCAACATAACGTGTCGTTAAGTCGTCGATAGATTTTATGCTTATATGTAGTTAATGTGTTATACATGCGAGACTTGAATGTCTTATTAATTGATGTAGCAATATGGTTAAGATGTAGTTAAATGCTTTTTTGAGGTGTTCAAAGTGTTTAATCAGTTGTATATAGTCCATGGAGGTGTTTTAGGCAAGAAATATGACTTTATGAAGCCTATGGACCAATTTTGACATGGTGTGAAAGTCAAAAACGGGTTTAGGGTCTTGGAAGGAGTCATTAGTTCATCATTTGCAGAAATATAACTTTTCTCTCAAGCCCTAGCCACCCCTTTGATCCCCTATCAAAATTCTAAGCCGAAAATCCTTCAAACGTGTGATTTAGGAGTGATTGATCGAGTATTTTGCATCCCCATTGTGATCTTCAGGTATTAGAGGTATATTGATTTTGATTTTATGTCTTTTTGATCATATGAGTCATTAGAAATCAGATCTAGACCATTGGAGGGTCAATTGATGTCGAAATAACGTTTGTTTTAATAATGCAAATCATGAGTGGTTTAATAAAGGAGTTATTTGCGTTATAATGGTTTGAAATGAAGGATTTTGATGTATGAAAGTCATGTAATTGATTTGGAGTCGTTTGGATCTGGTTTGGGGTGTAATCGATCGAACTTGTGCAGAATCGGGGCTAGTTGCGGCGCAACAAGTTTGCGGTGCAACCGTAGTTGCGGCGCAACATGTAGTTGCGGCGCAACATGTAGGTTGCGGCGCAACATGTAGTTGCGGCGCAACATGTAGGTTGCGGCGCAACATGTAGGTTGCGGCGCAACATGTAGGTTGCGGCGCAACATGTAGTTGCGGCGCAACATGTAGTTGCGGCGCAACATGTAGGTTGCGGCGCAACATGTAGGTTGCGGCGCAACATGTAGTTGCGGCGCAACATGTAGTTGCGGCGCAACATGTAGGTTGCGGCGCAACATGTATTGCGGCGCAACATGTAGTTGCGGCGCAACTGTAGTTGCGGCGCAACATGTAGTTGCGGCGCAACATGTAGGTTGCGGCGCAACATGTAGTTGCGGCGCAACATGTAGGTTGCGGCGCAACATGTAGTTGCGGCGCAACATGTAGTTGCGGCGCAACATGTAGTTGCGGCGCAACATGTAGTTGCGGCGCAACATGTAGGTTGCGGCGCAACATGTAGGTTGCGGCGCAACATGTAGGTTGCGGCGCAACATGTAGTTGCGGCGCAACATGTAGGTTGCGGCGCAACATGTAGTTGCGGCGCAACATGTAGGTTGCGGCGCAACATGTAGGTTGCGGCGCAACATGTAGGTTGCGGCGCAACATGTAGTTGCGGCGCAACATGTATTGCGGCGCAACATGTAGGTTGCGGCGCAACATGTAGTTGCGGCGCAACATGTAGTTGCGGCGCAACATGTAGTTGCGGCGCAACATGTAGTTGCGGCGCAACATGTAGTTGCGGCGCAACATGTAGTTGCGGCGCAACATGTAGTTGCGGCGCAACATGTAGTTGCGGCGCAACATGTAGGTTGCGGCGCAACATGTAGGTTGCGGCGCAACATGTAGGTTGCGGCGCAACATGTAGTTGCGGCGCAACATGTAGGTTGCGGCGCAACATGTAGTTGCGGCGCAACATGTAGGTTGCGGCGCAACATGTAGGTTGCGGCGCAACATGTAGGTTGCGGCGCAACATGTAGGTTGCGGCGCAACATGTAGGTTGCGGCGCAACATGTAGTTGCGGCGCAACATGTAGGTTGCGGCGCAACATGTAGGTTGCGGCGCAACATGTAGGTTGCGGCGCAACATGTAGGTTGCGGCGCAACATGTAGGTTGCGGCGCAACATGTAGGTTGCGGCGCAACATGTAGGTTGCGGCGCAACATGTAGGTTGCGGCGCAACATGTAGGTTGCGGCGCAACTGTAGTTGCGGCGCAACATGTAGGTTGCGGCGCAACATGTAGTTGCGGCGCAACATGTAGGTTGCGGCGCAACATGTAGTTGCGGCGCAACATGTAGGTTGCGGCGCAACATGTAGTTGCGGCGCAACATGTAGTTGCGGCGCAACATGTAGGTTGCGGCGCAACATGTAGGTTGCGGCGCAACATGTAGTTGCGGCGCAACATGTAGGTTGCGGCGCAACATGTAGGTTGCGGCGCAACATGTAGTTGCGGCGCAACATGTAGGTTGCGGCGCAACATGTAGGTTGCGGCGCAACATGTAGGTTGCGGCGCAACATGTAGTTGCGGCGCAACATGTAGGTTGCGGCGCAACATGTAGGTTGCGGCGCAACATGTAGTTGCGGCGCAACATGTAGGTTGCGGCGCAACATGTAGTTGCGGCGCAACATGTAGTTGCGGCGCAACATGTAGGTTGCGGCGCAACATGTAGGTTGCGGCGCAACATGTAGGTTGCGGCGCAACATGTAGGTTGCGGCGCAACATGTAGGTTGCGGCGCAACATGTAGGTTGCGGCGCAACATGTAGGTTGCGGCGCAACATGTAGGTTGCGGCGCAACATGTAGGTTGCGGCGCAACATGTAGGTTGCGGCGCAACATGTAGGTTGCGGCGCAACATGTAGGTTGCGGCGCAACATGTAGGTTGCGGCGCAACATGTAGGTTGCGGCGCAACATGTAGGTTGCGGCGCAACATGTAGTTGCGGCGCAACATGTAGTTGCGGCGCAACATGTAGGTTGCGGCGCAACATGTAGGTTGCGGCGCAACATGTAGTTGCGGCGCAACATGTAGGTTGCGGCGCAACATGTAGGTTGCGGCGCAACATGTAGGTTGCGGCGCAACATGTAGGTTGCGGCGCAACATGTAGTTGCGGCGCAACATGTAGGTTGCGGCGCAACATGTAGTTGCGGCGCAACATGTAGGTTGCGGCGCAACATGTAGGTTGCGGCGCAACATGTAGGTTGCGGCGCAACATGTAGTTGCGGCGCAACATGTAGTTGCGGCGCAACATGTAGGTTGCGGCGCAACATGTAGGTTGCGGCGCAACATGTAGGTTGCGGGCAACTGTAGGTTGCTTGGGTGGCTCCTTGCAACATGGTCATTGAGATGCAGTTGAGTAATACGAGGGGTCTGACCCGCCCTCATTTGTCTTGTACATACGGATTACTCGGGGATTGGCTTGCCATTTCTTAACGACGTTTGATGTTCAACTGAATGGTTGTCATCTAGTCGGGTGTAACTTATGTTGCACATTGACGAAGTTAAAATGTGGTAAAGTAGTAAACGTAGTAAAGCAGTTAATGTAGAAAGCAGTTATGTGGTTATATGTGTGTAACGAAGTAAAGCAGGATAGGCACATTTAGGGTGGTTCATCCTATTATGAAGTATTGTGTGTTTGATGTGTGTTGTGCCTTAATGAAGTATTTAAATCCATAATGTTTGAAATGGACAATTGTTTTATAACTTGAGTGTTATCTTACTTAGCTAATTCGTTAGCTAACACTTGTCTTTTGAAATGTGTTGCTCCCTCAGGTTTAGCGTAGCTGAGGTAGTTGATGAAGAAGAGCGAGGAATGGGTAGATAGCTTGATGAAGTCTTTAGCTACCCATAGATGTTGAACTTCTATAGACATTTGTTTATGTTTGTCTTTAATGGAGTTGGATTATTATGTAGTCGGTTGTTTTGTGTTGGGAAACCGACGGGTTTCTATTAAACTTGTTTTGATGATGCGATTAGTAACACCATTGAATAAGTAAACCAAACAGATTTTAATTGGTTTGGACTTTTAATGTTTCTTCCGCTTTATTTTAACGCCGTTAGGCGAAAATTTTTGGAAACCCGTATTTTTAAACGAAGGGTGTTACATAACGTCTTCCATTATCTCACTTCTTGAGCAATTTACTACCCTGGCATGCTACCAATATGTGTCATGGTTGTTGCAAACACTTTTGCTAATTCTTACTTAATACAGTATAAGAGTCTGTCTACTTTTGGTGTAAAAAGTGCAAAAAAAACAAATTAATTATGAATTAGAAACTTTGTTAAATAATTTTGCATAAGATATGACAAATTAAAACATCTAAAATAATATATTTCATATTAGATAACAGGATTTATATTTTAAAATTACAAACTACATCTACAACTATAGTATAAGATTTCCCTTGCCCATTATAAATTAACATTTTTTCAATACTATTTTTATTTCATTTTCAGTTAAACAATTTTTTTTTTTAATTTAAGTTTAGATTTCAATTACATTTTCAATTATTTAAGGTCAATACATTAGATTTCAATTACATTTTCGATACTTAAAATTACATTTATTTACACAATACAAAAAAAAACATAAGATATAACCAAAAATAAATAAAAATATAAACAAAACAATATGATACATAAGATGTTTTATATTAAAAGAAAAAGGTTAATTCATAAAATTATATGATAATTATTTATTTTTATCAACACTTTATGTTTTATATTGTTTTTTATATTTTTTTTATTTTTAATATAAAACATTGCATTATTTTTTAATTATTTCCGGACAAGGTCCGGGTACAATACTAGTTGTATATTATTTACATTTAGTTGTATAAATTTTATACATTTTTTAATTACATTTAGTTCTATTGTAGTTACAATATTTAGTTATATTGTTTGCATTTTATAACTTTAGGTGTAATAGACATATATGGGCCGACATTTCTACGTAGACCGACTTCTAGCGATATACAACGACTATATGATGTGCATGAGCAGTTGCATGGTTTCCCGGGCATGATAGGTAGTATTGATTGCATGCATTGGACGTGGGAGATGTGTCCTACCGCTTGGCGCGGTACGCACACGCGAGGGGACATTGGGCGGCCGTCAATGATACTGCAGGCGGTCGCATCGACTGATTTGTGGATTTGGAACGCATTTTTTGGCCAGCAAGGTTCCAACAATGACATTAACGTCTTTGATTCGTCGCCCATCCTTGAAGAAATTGTATCCGGTTTAGCGCCTACAGGTTGGAGTACAAATTTCTATTATGTTATAAAGTTCAACATTATAATTATTGTATATTAGCTAACGTGTTAACTTTTTTTTATGCAAAATTATAGGTCCTTTTTATGCAAACGACAATTACTATAAAGCCGAATATTATTTGAGCGATGTATCTATCCGGAGTATGCTACCTTCGTGAAGACATTTACCGACCCAATTGATGACAAAAGAAAATACTTCAAGAAAAAACAGGAGTCGGCACGAAAGGATATTGAGCGAGCTTTCGGCGTGTTGAAAAAGCGTTGGAAAGTTATTAGTTTCCCTTCGCGGTTTTGGAACAAGGAGAGGATGCATGACGTGATATATGCATGTATTATTTTACATAACATGATTTTGCAGGACGAAGACAAAGCTTATTGTCAAGACTTCAACGAGAATGACCCGACTTTAGACGAGGATTATTGGAGGCAAGAAACACATTATTGGAGGCAAGAAACACCAATGGAGCAGCGGATTGAGAACTCAAATGCGGTTAGGAGCAGAGAAACACATAACACGTTGTTGGCGGATTTGGTGGATCATCTATGGGGGAACCACGCGGGGAGAGCAAATGAGGAAGAATACGTGCCGCCTACCGTTGAGTCTTACTTTAGCGACGACGACTAGTTTATGTTGTATTTTATATTTTTATTTGTAGTATGGTGTGTAATGAACTTTTATGGTGTGTACTAGATTTTTACTTATTTTGTATTTTATGCTAATGTGTAATGGATTTTATGTTATTGTGTATTTTTATTTATGGAAAGATGGTGATTTTATAATAAAAAATGGAGGTGAAAAAAAATAAAAATAAAAAAAAAAAAAAAAAAAAAAAAAAAAAAAAAAAAAAAAAAAAAAAAAAAAAAAAAAAAAAACCAAAAAAAAAAAAAAAAAAAACAAAAAAAAAAAAAAAAAAAAAAAAAAAAAAAAAAAAAAAAAAAAAAAAAAAAAAAAAAAAAAAAAATAAAAAAAGAATTCGGTTTTGAAAAAAAAAATTTAGATAAATACTTGCTTTTTTAAAACACAATTTCAAAATACAATGCCAAACACCCTTTAAAATTATAGCCTATTAAACTTAGTGTTGTTAAACCAGTCGGTGCATTACTCGGTCCGGGATCAGATGAAGTTTTATGTTACCAGTTCAACTTAAATGGATTTCAAGATATTAAACCCGATAAAATCAAATCAAACAAGGTGAACTGGACTAACCAAGATCAAAGAAGATAAGTTTGAATTTTATTATCATTCTTTTATTTCATCAAATCCATGACTATAACAAAATTCTATAATAAACCAAAACGCACCCTAAGGCCTAAACATACAAAACAACATTTACAGTTGCAAACTTACAATATAAATAGAAAATCACGATAACCATTTATTTTACAAGATGTGTAAATAATTTTAATCTAGTCAAACGTACAACAACAACAACATGGCCCAATCCCTGCGCGGGGTATGAGGGAGGTGAGCTGTAGACAGTCAATACCTCTACCCAAAGGTAGAGAGACTGCTTCCATAAGGACCTCCGGCCACCAAGAAGTAAAAGTCGGAAAGTGTAAAGTGCTTAGATACCATACCTGTCGGCCGATACATCATAAGAGTATATACCTGTCTGATGAGTCTGGCTACCTTGAGAGTAGTGAAGAGTAGCAAGCATGCGACCTAACAATACCTTAGCACAAGTTCGACAATACATATACAATAGCAACCATATTGAACATATTTAACAACATCAAAATGTAGAAACATCATAACCAAGACAAACATACATATAAAAAGGAATCGACTAAGAAGTTTTGGGGCCTGATGGTCCCAAAAAGATAACGGATGCTACACAACCTAAGGAACGAAGAAACTTAGGCCGCCTAACTACCTAAACCTAGTCCTCTCACAAAACCATCGAAACCACTAAACTAAACCTAGACACCTAATCCTCTAGAATAAACTCTCATTGATCATGTCCTCCGACAGACAAAGCATTTGGGGTCAACAAACGCTAGAGTAACCTCCCCCTCAATTTAGGCCTATCGAGACTCAAGCCCAAAACCACTACTGAGGTCACAGAGAACCAAAGTCTAAAATAAAAAGTCTACATAACCTATTCCCATATGCCTTTCACTCAATTGTCCACGTCCTCCGCCAGAAAGCTCCTTTGGCGCGTTCGAGATTCTGTCCTTCCACCTCCGTCTGCCTCCCTCTTCTCCTAGCGGATCCAAGTCCTCTGAAGCTTCGAGTTACCTTGGTTGGGCCCACTACTCTTGACCAACCATCACTAACCTCCTAGGGCAAGGCAATATGGGATCTTAGACACTCAAAATCCTACCCTAACCTAATCCTCTACCCTAATCCTAGTTCTCCAGGCAGTCCTATCCAACGCCAAGTCCTCCCGCAAGCCAAGCTCTTTTAGGTCCTTCGCTATTCGCTCCTCCCATCTCATCTTAGGCCTTCCCCTTCTTCGTATGCCGTCAACGTGAATAGATTCCGCCCTCCTTAGTGGTGATGTTTGGTCTCTTCTCCTAACATGGCCAAACCATCTCAAACGTCCTTCTCTTAGCTTGTTAATGATGGTCCCTACTTCCAATTCGGTTCTAAAAACTTCTTTGGGGATCCTGTTTGATAGGGTCTTCCCGCAAGTCCACCTTAGCATCCTCATCTCCGCCACCTCCACCCGGGATGCATGGGTTTTCTTCATCGGCCAACATTCCGAACCGTACAACATAGCCGGTCTAATAGCCACTATGTAGAACTTGCCTTTCAGATTTAGCGGGATCCTCTTGTCGCACATGACTCCAGTAGCTGCTCTCCACTTCATTCATCCGGCTTGGATCCGATGTGTCACGTCATTGTCTATCTCCCCCGATTTGTGTATCACCGATCCTAGGTATCTAAAAGACTCTTTTGGGCCCAATATTCGTTCTCCAATGCGAATATCCTCATCCCCAATACGTCCTATCTCATGCCTATCGAAGTCACATCGTAGGTATTCTGTCTTCTCTCGGCTCACGCACAAGCCATTGTCTTCAAGGGCCCTTTTCCATTTCTCTAACCTAAGTTTAAGCTCCTCCGTTGATCTCGCAATAAGCGCTATGTCATCGGCAAAAATCAGGTACGACGGTAGTTCCTCCTGTAGGCCACTCGACAACTCGTCTAAGATCAAGGTAAAAAGATAAGGGCTAAGCGCCGAACCCTGGTGTAGGCCCATTCCTACCGAGAAAAGCTCTGTGTTCCCCACAGGGGTTCGAACACCGGTCCTCGCCCTATCGTACATATCACTAATAACCCTAATGTATCTCCCAGTAACTTCTTTTGCTTGAAGCGTCCTCCAAATCAGCTCCCGTGGTACACTATCGTATGCTTTTCCAAATCTAGGAAGGCACAATGTAGTGCTTTTTGTCTTTCCCTAAACTTCTCCATAAGGCTTCTGATGATGTGAATAGCCTCCATCGTCGACCTCCCTGGCATAAAACCAAATTGGTTCTCTGCCACCTTCGTAACCCTCCTAAGCCTCGATTCGATCACTCTCTCCCATAGCTTCATGGTGTGACTTAGAAATTTTATACCCCTATAGTTGCTACAACTCTGCACGTCCCCCTTGTTCTTATAGATAGGTATAACCTCACTAAGTCTCCATTCTTCAGGCATTTTTGCACTTGACCAAATCTTGTTGAAGAGGCTTGTCAACAAACTTATCCCCACGTCCCCCAGGCATCTCCATGCCTCTATAGGAATTTGGTCTGGACATACTACTTTGTTTCTCCCCATCTTCTTTATGGCGCACCTTATTTCCTCTTGGCTGATCCTCGTAGCATCGTCGTCTTCGTAACGAGTGTTTGGGTGTGTGTCGTGGTCCTCTCCTCCTTCCCTTCGCCCCGACCCTCTCCCATTAAACAGATTGTCGAAGTACCTTCCCATCTTTTCCTAATGTCTCCCTCCTTCACAATGCTCCGTCCGCTTTCATCTTTGATATAAGTGACATCGCCTAAATCCCTACGTCTTCTCTCCCTTGCTTTAGCAATTCTGAAGATCTCGTTTTCTCCTTCTTTGGACTCTAGTTTCTTATAGAGTTCTTCGTACGCTCTTTCTTTTGCTCTAGCTACACTCCTCTTTGCTTCTTTCTTTGCTTCGTAGTACCTGTGCCTTGCCAAGGACCAATCTTCATTTGTCCCGTTCCGACGACTTTTGACAAGCTCTTTAAAGAAACTAAGTTTTGTCGCGACTTTGGTTTGGACTTCTTCGCTAATCCACCAAGATTCCCTACCCACTTTACGCTGTCTTCCTGTTCCTTTAGTTACCCCTAGTACCTCCTTTGCCGTCTCCCTCATACCCTCTGCCAAGAGTGTCCACAACTGGTCAGCTTCCATATGCGAACCATCTTGGATCTCCCTTGTGAACCTCGTGCTAGTTGTCGACCTAAACGTCTCTGCTGCTTCACCCGTTAGGTTATTCCAGAGGATTCTTGGCTTTACAGCCTTCTCTGTCCTGATTGCTCGTCTACTCAAGAGCAAATCTATGGCCAACAGTCTATGTTGGGAGTAGCAAGCCTCTCTAAGGAAGACCTTGCAATCTTTGCATGTCCTAAAGTCGCCTTTACGCATCAGGAAGTAGTCGATCTGAGTTTCATGAAGGCCACTCTGGAAGGTAATCAGCTGAAAATCCCGCTTTCGGAAGAAAGAGTTTGCGATAACCAGGTCGTGTGTAGTAGCAAACTCCAATATCGTGCGTCCATCTTCATTTCTCTCACCAAACCCAAAACCTCCATGTACACCCGGGTAGCCGTCTGTCTCTACTCCTATATGACCATTTAGGTCTCCACCTAAAACTAGTCGTTGGTCATCAGGGCAACTCCTCACAAGCTCATCTAGTGAGTCCCAAAAGCTTTTTTTCTCTACCGCTCCCAGGCCCTGCTGGGGAGCATACGCGCTGATCACATTTATCGTCTTCTCTTGTATTACCAATCTCACCAACATCAACATATCCCCGTGTCTTTCCACGTGCACTACATAGTCTTTAAGTCGTTCTGTCATGATGATACCTACTCCGTTTTTCCCCGAAGGCCCTCCCGAATACCATAGCTTGAATCCATTTACCACTTTAGTGCTTTTCCCCGTCCACCTAGTTTCTTGAAAGCAAGCAATGTCTATTTTACATCTAGTCAATTGCTAATTCATCTTTTTGAACCCTAGATGAATTTTTGATCCAAACTATTGTTTCAGGAGTGATCCAGGTAATATTTGTTTCTTTGACCCGTGGATCGCCTTTAATGATTGAATTTAAGAATATGAGGCAAATGTTATCAACAAAAATATGTCGACTTTTCCAACTGGATAACAGTAGTGTCTTGGTAAAAGAACTTCAAATTTGAAAATAAGAATTATTTGAAAGGCTAAAATTTTGATGGGCGATCAACGATTAAAATACACAAATGAATTTGGTATAAAAAATCTATCAAGACAAATATGGGAAATTCTTTTAACTGGGGAATTTCCCTAATCGACAACAATCCCAAAAGAGATCCAAGAAATTTGTATTTCATTATTCATACAATACGGGTGAAACTCGTTACATTATTTTAATGGAAATACAACAATTAGGGATACAACATATTTAAAAACCATACAAAGAAACCCATGTGGCTACAAACAGTAAGGGAACCACGCCAAGAATGAACGCGACTAACCACTGAATAGCCTCATCCAATGGAAGTTGAGCCACAGTAATTAACCACACTATGATAATAATGTAGATTACGATTAGGAAAGGATTCAACATTTTCGATATTAGATTTCGGGTTTTGGTTAGATTCTGAAGAGAAAAATGTTAAGTTAATATGTATGGAGAGATCTGGCTTGTCGTATTATTTTATAGTCTAAGAAAGAGCCGTTTCTAACGGTCAAATATGGAAAGAGAAATAAATTTGAATCATGTATAGTGCCTTAGTCAGACTTACCTGTGTCTAGACAAATCATCTATACTATACTATAGGAATACATGTTGTTGGTTATTAAGTATGTACAAATTGTAGAATGTTTATATATGCTATCTCTAAATGTTAATCCTGTGGAGAATTGTGTGTAAGTTCATCCTACTCTGTTGAGAGTAGAAGGATTCTATTTAAGAATCATATGAGTTCATCCTACTCTGTTGAGAGTGAAGGCATCAATTAGGGATGCGCCTTGTATCTTTTTGTTAATTATGTGTGATTGTCTAATGTAGAATAGATACTTAGATGCCATGTCCTCTAATATCGATTTATTGTCATTGAGATAAAACGTAAATCAAGTTAAGTATAATTTTATTCGATACAATCTAGATTTCGAGGGCGAAATCCTTTTAACTGGGGAATAATGTAACAACTCGCAAAAATCTGAGTAAATATAAAAATCATAAGGTATTATGTCTAAAGCCTTAATAAGATCAAATTTAAAGTCTGACAAAATAACGTCAACTATTTAGATTAAATCACGGATTAAACATTTAGCAAACAATGATTATTACATTGACATAAATACAAATAATTATATCCGTGATTATTGGGTGGCACATGTTACTTTACTGCTTTTGACAAAGGACAACTGGTTTTTGTTTGATTCCTTTTCTCTTTCTCTTGAACTAAACAGACCAACATAATTTTATGTAAAGAAGAATACTTGTGAAATCTCAGTTGTTTGTTATTGATCATGAACCTAATCCCTTAACTGGATAAATACCCCATCTATCTACCTAACCTAATATAATCACTATTAAATAATGCCACATGACTTGTTCAACTTTTAATATTATATATACATGACATCCACAAAATATAGAAAATAATAAAGAACGTAGGAAGTTACATCATGAAAACAAGTTTTAATTATCCTTTATATTCTATCAGTGAATGATGATTTAACTAGTATATACTCCGTATTAATTTTGAGTTATTGGTGGGTATCGACGTATCGTTGTCGGTTTATCCTTTTGAGCTGTAAAGTAATTAAGTGATGTTAACCCGTGAAATGGACAGCCAACTTTATATATATATACACATACGTATGGAGATGGGTATGAGAGCATGGATCATTAAACTCCACTACTCTTTTTTCTTCAACACCCCGCGACCAACACCTTTGAAACACCACCCAAATATCATCAACATTAAGCTGATGGGTTGCTGCTCTATGTCCATGTTCGTGTTGTTGCTGCTGGTTGGTCACGAGTTCCACAAAAATCGCAGCTACTGCTACTGTTATTGTTATACTACTACCACTGATGCTCGTGTACTACTGCTGTTCGTTCTCTCCTACTGCCATTCGAGTGCAATCACCACCACGGTTGCTTCTTGTTCATCATCTTCACCACCGAAGCAATTCACCATACTGCAACGGCAGCTGCTACTACCCGTTCTTTTTAGTACATCACCACCATTAGAAGCTGTTGCTGTCGGTTTTGTTGCCAAGAACTCATCACCGAGGAAACCACCATTTCCACTATTCATCGTCATCTTCGACATGATATTACGATACAAGACCATTGCCGACCTTCTTGCCACCACCAAACTTCTCCTCAACGTCCAGGAAAGGTGAAGAATCGTAAGTAAGACTCTATACAAAACCATAACTCGGTTTCTCTCTCTAAACGTTTTTCTTTCTCCTTTTCTTTGTTCACAGCTTCGTGAACCACTTCCACACCACTACTTGACGTTCAAACATCAAAGAGGTGTTCAAGGTTCGTAACAAGTCATTCCAGACTTGTCCATGCTTGTTTGTTCGAGCTTAATATGTCCTAAACGTTTCTTGGTTCATTTCTAGATAACCACCGTGGAACCACCGTGAGCCACCACCTTTTTGTTATCATCAATCTCCAAGAATCATCGTTTAACAGGTTATCTAACTCCTTATAAGTTTCCATAATGAATATGAAACAAGAAATATGAAATTATAATCTGATCGTTAACTTCGTTAGATTTTCTGACAGTTTCAGTCCTAAACCGTTAACTTTCTTACAGACTTAGTCCTTCGTCCGTCAGTTTCTGATTAAACTAATGACTCTTTTGAAATAACTACAAAATGGGTTATTTTTAATATTAAACTGTATATATTGCAGAAACTGTTATCTTCCAAGACATCAGAGAATGAAACTGAAAGTCATATAAACACTAAAAATATGATGACCAAAATTGAATGATAAAGATAAACAACTAAAACATTGGTATAATTATTAAATGAATTATATTTTATGTTTTAGATTAACTTGTCATGAGGATTATCTGCTGTTCTGATTTGCCACTACAACTAAGGTGAGTTTCGTAAACCCTCCCTACTCAATTGAGATTCGGGCTGAAAAGTGTACATGTTTGTTTAACTGTTGATTGTTGATTTGATTGATTGTATGATTGAATTGTTGATATGGACATGTTAGCGCATTATTTATTATATAAGTCGCACCGTTAGCGCATTATTTATTATATAAGTCGCACCGTTAGCGCATTATTTATTATATAAGTCGCACCGTTAGCGCATTATTTATTATATAAGTCGCACCGTTAGCGCATTATTTATTATATAAGTCGCACCGTTAGCGCATTATTTATTATATAAGTCGCACCGTTAGCGCATTATTTATTATATAAGTCGCACCGTTAGCGCATTATTTATTATATAAGTCGCACCGTTAGCGCATTATTTATTATATAAGTCGCACCGTTAGCGCATTATTTATTATATAAGTCGCACCGTTAGCGCATTATTTATTATATAAGTCGCACCGTTAGCGCATTATTTATTATATAAGTCGCACCGTTAGCGCATTATTTATTATATAAGTCGCACCGTTAGCGCATTATTTATTATATAAGTCGCACCGTTAGCGCATTATTTATTATATAAGTCACACCGTTAGCGCATTGTTTACGATAATAACTATGTAAGCCGCAGGATCTGAATTCAGAAAACAGGGTATTGATGATGGAATAAAAAAAGATGATTTTTGCTATACGGTTTTTAGATTAGTGATGGCATTAAAGGTTTACAAAAAAAAAAAACCTGACTTGGAGTGAAGATACAAAAGGGACAAGGAGGCAATTAATAATATAATACTAATAATAATAATAGTGAACTGGTCCTAACAAAGGGTACCTACATTCCTGCTCCCGGCTCTAAGCTTAAAGGTTCTCTTTACTCTAGCCTTAACCCCCCTATGCCTGCCTACCCCAGAAACAGGAGGACATGACCTCACGTAATCATATGTAAGAGACAGCTTAACTAAAATAATCTACAAAAAATTATAACAAAATAAAATAAATAACTATAAAAAACTAAAAGTTCTATTCTATTTCTTTGACTTAGCCGATTACAACACCACCACCCCAATACTGTATATGATAAAGACTAACAGTAAAATAAAATCAGTGAGAGGGGAGTATCGTTAGTAAAATAGAAATCACAGATATGCAAATAACAAGTATAATACTAAACAAAAATCACGAGTATAACAGAAATAATGATCGTTATATTATAACAGTAGGGGTGAAACTGAATTAAAGAATAAAGAATTTTACTATTATTTTTATTACAAATATATATAATATATATATATTAGATAAATAGATATAAAAAGGAGAGGGGAGCTCGCAGGATCTGAATTCAGAAAACAGGGTATTGATGATGGAATAAAAAAAGATGATTTTTGCTATACGGTTTTTAGATTAGTGATGGCATTAAAGGTTTACAAAAAAAAAAAACCTGACTTGGAGTGAAGATACAAAAGGGACAAGGAGGCAATTAATAATATAATACTAATAATAATAATAGATAAAAGTTACCTAAAAAAGGGGACGAGCGGTAGATCGAGAAGAAGAAACAAGTAAAAGAAAGTGCCAAGACCAGAAAATAAGAGCAAACGGTCACAACAGAAGTACAAATGGTAAAACGAGTGAGAGAGACAGCTAGAGAGAGAACCCAAGTCTTAACAGCTATGAAATATGATGCCAAGAACATTGTTGTATCAGTGGAGAAGGCCAGAGAGATTAGGGCCAGTGGAATTCAAAGAAGAATGGAGAATGTCAAGAAAGTGGTCAGAAGAGTACTGAATCCACCCAAGTCCAAAGGAAAATTAAAACCACTGCCAAGAGATGCAGATTTGAGGACTTGGGTGCAACCAAATGAGCCCACAACTGAAGATATCCGAGCTGCAGTGCAAAAACTGAGCACTAGCCAGATCCAACTGGCTAATGAATCTGAAGCACGTGCATACTTGACTGAAGTACTACAACGTCGATATAAACCAGACAAGATCATTGATGTTAAAGTGTCGATCAAGCCTGGAACTCAATACTTTACAGTTGGGGTTCAGTACTTCAATGGACCAATGTGCTCAACTGAAAATCCAGACATCCATAGGTATGGCCATTCTGAGCATGTGGAGATGCTGAATGTGTTGGAGGCTAGGCAGCAGAAGAACAAGTTGGAAAGAGGTTGGATTCATGTGCTTCAAAGTCTTATCAAGTTCAAGGAAAGTGTTGAAGAAAAACTGAACTTTGATCCTGAAGACAACCAACCCATTTCTACAGCTGCCAAGAGAAGGAAAACTGGCGAAGGGCCATCTGTATAAGTTTTCCTTCCAGTTATCATCTTGTAATTTTATTTTACTTTCTTGTAACTGATGTAAATTTCATTTTCCTGTATAAATGAAGTTACCAGATTGTAACAACATGATAAAACGTAGATACACACAAATATTCCTTTGACCAACTATTTTGGCTCGTGTGTTGTACTTATTTTGTGAGTGGTCATCATTTTCTATATTGTTTTCACAAAATTTAGGTTTAGATGTCAACACTTATACTTATTTTTCCTTAAAAATCAAACTAATATATATAACATTTCACATGGCGCGTGTCTACAGTACGGTGCGTAGCTACAGTACCACGCTGACGTCAGCTATTTTGTCTTTTTCTGATTTTTTATTTTTTTTTTACTTTTAAATTTTCTTATTTTTACCACTTAACTTTTAGGTTTTTTAACTTTAGTCTAACATTTTTATACAAACTTACGTAACAAAGTTTTTACTTTTTACCAATTGACTTTTGGGTTTTTAACTTTAATCATCAAATCTTTATTTTTTACTTTTTTTCTCTTATTATAAGGTTTATAACTTTTACTATCGACCTCTCGGTTTTTTCAACTTTATATATCCATTACTTTCTACTTCTTATAGTAAACTTTAAGTGTCCAAACTTTTGGGTAATGCTAGATGTTTGTTTGCATGATGCGGCGACGATATGTCTCACGTGGCAACGCCCGGGTTAAAATTCTTGTTTATATAGGTGGATGCATGCGAATGGGGTCGGTAAATCACGAATAGTCACGAGAGTGCAGATGGGTTGCCATCTAGACTGGTAGCAAGAATGATAGGCGGTCGTGGATGTTACGGATATCAAATATAGATTCATTTAACTACAAAAATACCAATAAAAGACTATTTTAATGTATTTGAACACGTTATCTTGTAAAAAAAGTATCTTAACTAGAAATATCTTTGTTTTATAAAGGGATCACTATCAGAAATGGGGGCTACCGAAGCTTAGAAAACAAAATAAAATAGTACGGTACAGCTACAGCCTTTTCATCTATGTCTCTAGTAGTTTAACCATATATCTTCACTCAGTCACCTAACACTTTAGCCTTATCTCATACTTTTTTGCTAACTTGCGCTCCCACTTCCACCTTATCGTTCACTCCCCCACCCACTCTTTTACTTCCGTCTGTCACTCGTTCATGGATCCTTTAGCAACCACCATAATCAATTAATCACCCTTTATTTTCTTCCATTATTTTAATTATATTTAGTTTAATGGCGGGAAATGATCAAGTCAATATCTGTGAATCCAAGGTATACAACTATACATAACTATAACTCATATATATATCTATCTATATGGATATATGCTTTTTTTTTTCATCTTCTTATTTATTTTTTGGCCATGACTGTCTATAGTATACCCACTTATGGTTATATTGGATTTCTTTGTTGATATTTATTTATCTTACTTTTTAGTATATAAATGAGTTTTTGGGGGTCGGTACCAAAAAATTAAAAAAAGAAATCCGTAGAAAAATATAAAAAAAGAAGAGAAAATTTAAAAATTCATGAAAAGGGAGAAAAATATTGATTGTTTGGTTGTTAGGAACATGAAGTCATGTAAAAAGAGCATGTTATTATTATGTTACATACGAGTATAGTTTTGTGTTTTATGTAGGGTTTAGTGCCTCTCAATGTAATGAACTATGCACAAATGTTTATGTTGAAAAAGGAATTACTCGAGTATTTATTGTATGTAATGAACTTTCAAATGCCGATAATCGGATGTACCCGAGTATACGTTATAAGTTGCCACATCCAATGTGTTTGCAAGTATTTGATTGGTCGGGTACATCCAATAATACAATAAACACTCGAGTAGTTCGTTAAACAATATAAACATTCGTGCATAGTTAATTACATTTCAGGGCATTAAACTCTTTTATGTATTAAAGTTGTTTCAACTGTTTAAGGTTCTTATTCATTTGTTTTGGATAATGTTGGAAAGGTTCTGGATTTGGGTTTGTTTTTTTTGAAAATATATTTGTTTGTTTCTGTAGCGGGTTGTTCCCCTGAATACATGGGTTCTCATGTCTAATTTCAAGCTAGCTTACAACCTTCTTAGACGTCCAGACGGGACTTTTAACCGACACTTGGCTGAATTTCTAGACCGTAAAGCCCCAGCAAATGTGAACCCTGTTGATGGTGTTTTCTCATTCGATATTGTGATTGACCGGTCAATAAACCTGCTCTCTAGAGTGTATAGACTAGCTACTGAAAGTAATGTACCATTAGCTGCAAGTTTCACACGGCTTGAGAAACCTGTATCAAAATCTGAAATTGTGCCTATCATAGTTTTCTTCCATGGTGGTAGTTTTGCCCATTCGTCTGCAAATAGCGCAATCTATGACATTCTTTGTCGCCGCCTTGTGAGTCTTTGTAAGGCGGTTGTGGTTTCTGTGGATTATAGGCGTGCACCCGAAGACCCTTATCCTAGTGCTTATGAAGATGGCTGGACTGCCCTTAAGTGGGTTAACTCGAGGCCATGGCTGCAGAGTAAAGATTCAAAAGTTCATATCTTTTTGGCAGGAGATAGCTCTGGTGGTAACATTGTGCATCAAGTTGCTCTAATGGCAGTGACATCAAATCCTGAAATCAAGATTATGGGAAATATACTGCTGAATCCAATGTTTGGTGGAGAAACAAGATCTGAATCGGAAAAACGTTTGGATACCAAGTATTTTGTGACAATTAGAGATAGAGATTGGTATTGGAAGGCCTTTCTTCCTGAAGGTGAAGATAGGGACCATCCGGCTTGTAACCCGTTTGGTCCAAGGGGAATTAGTCTTGAAGGGCTTAAGTTTCCAAAGAGTCTCATTGTGGTTGCTGGTTTAGACCTGATTCAGGACTGGCAGTTGGCTTATGCAGAGGGGCTTAAAACAGCCGGTCAAGATGTAAAACTTTTGTTCCTAGAAAAGGCAACCATTGGGTTCTATTTGTTGCCCAATAACGATCACTTTCATACAGTGATTGATGAGATAAGCAACTTTGTGAGACCGATTCCCGACTGTGAATAGATGTTCTACTGCTACTAGTTTTCCGTTAGATTAACATACTGTTTTAACGTTTTCATTTGTAGTTTGAAAGATTGTGTGCTACCCCTGCTACTACTGCCACTACTAATCTCTGCTGTACGGGATCTTTGCATTTGTGGATTGCAAGATAATGTAAGAGGTTAAACTTGTTGCGGCCGATAAGAGCCATTAGTAAGTTTGTTTCATCAAATCTTAAAGTTCAAGAATTTCCAACTTCTGGATTTAAAGGAGAAGAAGACATGAAAGCATGAATCCTTATTCCTGAGGTCTTAAGCATATATTGTAACTGGCAACTTTGTTTTTTTCTATCTAGTTTTAGCATTTGTGGTTTTGAAGATGGGAATGAATGCTGTATTATGTGTGTATACATAATGTAAGAGCCACATTGTATATGTATAAAGTATATATGTTTGCTTTCATTTCATTATAGGTTTTTTCCAGTTTTTTTTCTTTCAAAGTCAATTAGTGTACACACATTTTTTGTAGGACTTTATTCACACACTATGTTTATACCCATCCGATGGAGGGGTGATGCGAAATTGCCCCTGAGCTGCCCTGAACTCAGCTCAGACCGAGTTAGCTTGGATTCAGCTTAGGCCATGATGATGTTTCCTTCGATGGCGCACTTTGGGAAGATGATTGGTAATCCTATCTGCCCCCTAGGATTCACCTTACTTAAATGGGAGAACTGAAATGTGGGGAAGTTTGAAGATCAGCTCGCGAATTCGTTCAATCTGGGTCAGCTTGGAAGAAGAGTCAGCTTGGGACGTCCAGTCTGGGTCAGCTTGGGCAGAGTCAGCTTGGAACTGAATCAGCTTGGGATTTTTAAACACTTATCTATTTTGATGCTTTCAATAACCAGGTCAAGTCATGTGATTAGCACGTGTGAGTGGCTGTTCTAGATGATTCTGAATAAGGATAAGAATTCAGTTATATGATTTTGTCTTGTTTTGGTGACACCTGATCGTGGGAGAGGAAGAAGACGAGTGGGGACCAGAGAGAGAACCACCACTACCCTACAGCTGCAGATTATGTTCTCTATTCCTATTGGTTGATTTATAACAACCTTGTACTAGTTGTCTAGGGTAGAATATTCCATTGTCTCTTGTATTTCCTCTATAAATAGAGGCTGCCATCCATTGTAAGAGAACAGGGTGTGTTTATGAAAGTTTGATAGAGCTGAATTCTATTCAATTACAAATCTTCTTTACCTTTATGGATCTTTGATCTTGGTGGTTTGAAGTGATCCCTTTATCAGTAATCTTGGTGGCTTGGCCTTTATAGATTATTGTGGTGAGATCTTAAAATCTTCATTACTTTTATCTGTATTTGTGGTGGCTCAACCTTTATCAAATATAGTGGTGGTTTTGGAGTGTTTCTTCTATTTGATTCTGGTGGTTCAGTCCTTTACGAGTCAAGTATTAGATTCTTATCTATCCTTGTTTATTTTACCTTTCTGATCGTATTTCAGTCTATTTTCACTGTTTTATTGTTGCTGTACTATTTGTTCTTATAGTCAGCTTGGGTGTGTTTTGATACAAAATCCAGAAAATCTTATAAAAATAGTTTTATATTCCGCGGTGCTTGTATTTTGTGAGTTGACTCAGCCTAACCCTGAGTTTTTCACATCAGTTGGTATCAGAGACAGGTTTAAAAAGGTTTCTTAATCTTTTTATCCTTGGAGTTTTGTTGTTGTTCTGAGTTTCTCTTTGTAAAAGTATGGCCTATAGAAGAAACATGACTCTGGAAGAAGCTAATAATCTTAGAAGGGATAGACAGATCGAAGCTCTCCAAGAACAGCTTGGGAGGGTTGTTAATCTGTTAGAAGATGGTGGTGTGAGATTAAATAGAGAAGAAGTTGCTGTTAGTGAAGGGGGTTCTGGTTCTCAAAACCTTAGTCTTGGATCTGGTAGTAATTCTGGATCTTCTAGTGAGTCTGATGCTTCCAATCAGCCTAGGAGGAGGCATAGAAGACATAAGATTGATGTTAAAGATATTAAGGTAGACCCACCAGATTTTGTTGGTTCTTCTAACCCTGAAGATTACTTTGAATGGGTTCAGATTATGGATAGGATTATGGAGATTAAGGGGTATGATGATAGAAAGGGTTTCAAGGTTGCTGTCATGAAGCTGAGTAAGTATGCATCAGCTTGGTATGAAAACATGAAGGAAGAAAGAGAATATAAGGGTAAAAGTAAAGTCAAGACTTGGTCAAAGCTGAAGGAGATTATGCAGAAGAGGTTTGTTCCCCAAGCTTATAAGCAAGAGCTGTATGTTCATATGAACAGCTTGAAACAGGGTAGTAAGGAGGTTGTGGAGTATATAAGGGAGTTTGAACAGCTTAAGATCAGAACTGGAGTGAAGGAAGCTGAGGAGCATACTATTGCAAGATTCATGGGAGGTCTGAATTCCTTGATTGTTGAGAAGATGGAGTTGCAACCTGTGTGGACATTCGAAGGTGCTTGCAAGCTGGCCATTCAGCTTGAGAAGCAAATGAAGAAGAAGTCAGCCTACAAGTCAATTCCTAAACCGGTTGTACCTGCTAAACATCCCATCTTTAAAGAAGTTAATACTGGAAAGGAGAAGGTTGGGGAAGGTTCCAAGGAGCCTAAGAAGAGATGTTTCAAGTGTCACGGGTATGGGCATTTCCAAGCTGAGTGTCCCAATCTGAGGGCTCTCACACTGAAAGAAGTTGAAGAACTGCAGGCTGAAGCTGAATATGAAGACAAGTGTACCTATGATGAAGATCCTAGTGAAGAAGAGCTTGTTGAAGCTGATGTTGGTGAAATGTTGGTGATTAGAAGAGCAATGCACGCTGATGAAGCTTCTGATGATAAAGCTCAAAGGGAGAACATCTTCCATTCAAGGTGCACTATCAAGGGAAAGGTGTGCAGTTTGATTATTGATGGAGGAAGCTGTGCTAATGCTGCATCTACCTATATGGTGGATAAGCTGGGTCTCTCAACTACCAAGCACCCTCATCCATACAAACTACAATGGCTCAGCCCAGGCAATGAGGTAAAAGTTAATCGCCAAGTAGTTATTCCTTTTTCTATTGGAGCTGTTTATCAAGATGAAGTTACTTGTGATGTTGTGCCTATGGATGCTTGTCATTTATTGTTTGGTAGACCTTGGTTGTATGATAAATATGTATACCACAATGGTCACTTAAATACTTACTCTTTGTTTATTAATGGGAAGAAAGTCACACTGACTTCTCTAAAACCCAATGAGATTATTAAAGCTGAATCAAGCACTAGGGCTGATAGATCTTTATTCATGAGTCAAGCTGATGTTGAAAAGGAATTAGACAGTGGTGCTTCTGTTTTGTTGTTGCTTATGCTTGAAAATGGTGAAGATAAGAAGTGTGAAGAAGTCCCTAGTGTAGTTAGACCTTTACTTGCTGAATTTGCTGATGTATTCCCAGAGGAATTACCTGCTGGTTTGCCACCTATTAGAGGGATTGAGCATCAGATTGACCTGATCCCAGGATCAATTCTTCCTAATAAAGCTGCTTATAGATGCTCCCCTAATGAAGCTAATGAGTTACAAAAGCAAGTAGATGAGCTGATTACTAAAGGCTATGTTCGAGCTAGCATGAGTCCTTGTTCTGTTCCAGCTTTATTGGTGCCAAAGAAAGATGGTTCTATGCGTATGTGTGTTGATAGCAGGGCCATCAATAACATCACTATCAAGTATAGATATCCTATTCCTAGATTGGATGATATGCTTGATGAGTTGCATGGGTCTAGTGTGTTTTCAAAGATAGATTTGAGAAGTGGCTACCATCAGATCAGAATGAAGGAAGGAGATGAGTGGAAGACAGCCTTTAAGATTAAAGGTGGACTGTTTGAGTGGCTTGTCATGCCATTTGGGTTATCCAATGCACCCAACACTTTCATGAGGTTAATGAATGAAGTGTTGAGGCCTCTTATTGGCAAGTTTGTGGTTGTGTACTTTGATGATATCCTGGTTTATTCTCAGTCTGAGAAGGAACACTTAGATCATTTGAAAGCTGTGTTTGAGCTGTTAAGAAGACACCAACTCTATGGCAAGTTGGAGAAATGTGATTTCATGACTGGTAGTGTTGTGTTTTTGGGTTATGTGGTCTCTAAGGAAGGCATTTCTATGGACCCATCCAAGGTAGAAGCAATCAGATCCTGGCCTGTTCCTTCTTCTATCACTGAAGTCAGAAGTTTTCATGGCTTAGCATCCTTTTATAGAAGATTTATTAGAGATTTCTCCACAGTTGTTGCTCCTATAACTGATTGCCTAAAGAAAGGGGTCTTCAGTTGGCCTAAGTCAGCCCAGACTGCTTTTGAATCTTTAAAGGAGAAGCTGAGTTCAGCTCCTGTCCTTTCTTTGCCTAACTTTGATTCACTCTTTGAGCTTGAATGTGATGCTAGTGGTGTTGGCATTGGAGCTGTGTTGATACAAGATAGAAGACCAGTTGCTTACTTTAGTGAGAAGCTGAATGGGTCCAAGCTGAATTATAGCACTTATGATAAAGAATTCTATGCCATTATTCGAGCTGTTGATCATTGGTCTCATTACTTGAAGCCAAAGCAGTTTGTTTTGTATTCTGACCATGAAGCTCTCAAGTACATTAATGGGCAGCACAAGCTGAATCAAAGGCATGCTAAATGGGTTGAGTTTCTGCAGATGTATTCTTTTGCCTCCAAGCACAAGACTGGCTCCTCTAATGTTGTTGCTGATGCTCTCTCAAG
Organism: Erigeron breviscapus; assembly: GCA_034093135.1. Classification (NCBI taxonomy): domain Eukaryota; kingdom Viridiplantae; phylum Streptophyta; class Magnoliopsida; order Asterales; family Asteraceae; genus Erigeron; species Erigeron breviscapus. Next base: position 69,697,745 of record CM067169.1, read on the forward strand.
AAGACATTCTATGCTATCTATTTTGGAGTCTAGAGTTCTTGGATTCTCATTTATTAAGGATTTGTACGAAGCTGATCCAGATTTTGGCTCTATTATTTGTTCATCTCCAAATGAAGCTAAAGGGCCTTATGTTATTCAAGATGGGTTTCTGTTCAAGAAGGGTAAGCTGTGTATCCCAAAGGGCTCTATTAGAGATCTGTTGATTAGAGAAGCACATGGGGGAGGCTTGGCTGGTCATTTTGGAATTACTAAAACTATGGAGATTCTGGGTGAACATTTTCATTGGCCTTCTATGGTGAAAGACGTACAAGATATAGTCAATAGATGTTCTACTTGTCAGCAAGCTAAGTCTACTTTTCACAAGGGTTTGTATACACCTCTTCCAGTTCCCAATCAGCCTTGGGAAGATCTGAGTATGGATTTTATTGTTGCTCTACTTAGGACTCAGCGTGGCAAAGATTCAATTATGGTGGTGGTTGATAGATTCTCCAAAATGGCTCATTTCACTCCTTGCCACACTACTAATGATCAGCCATGTTCTTTCAAGAGATAGTTCGACTTCATGGAATTCCAAAGACTATTGTCTCAGATAGAGATACAAAGTTTTTGAGTTATTTTTGGAAGACATTGTGGAAGCTGATGGGTACTAAGCTGCTGTTTAGCACTTCTCACCATCCCCAAACTGATGGTCAGACTGAAGTAACAAACAGAACCATTGGGATGCTGCTGAGGACACTAGTGAAGAAGACTTTGAAGGAATCGGATCTAAAGCTTTCTCAAGCTGAGTTTGCTTTCAATCGAGCTCCTAATTATTCTACTGGAAAATCTCCTTTTGAAATCTGTTATGGTGTGAATCCACTAACACCCATAGACATGATTCCATTTTCTATTGAGCCACAAGTTTGTGTTGAAGCTGAAAGCAGGGCAAAGGAGATCAAGAAGCTGCATGAACAAGTCAAGGCCAGAATTGAGAAGGTAAATGCTGATTACAAGGCCAAGGCAAACAAGAATAGAAGACAACCTACTTTTGCACCAGGAGATCTGGTTTGGATCCACCTTAGGAAGGAGAGATTTCCTTCAAAAAGAAAGAATAAGCTGATGCCTAGAGCTGAAGGTCCTTTCAAGGTGTTGGAAAGGTGTGGAGAAAGTGCATACAAAGTTGAACTGCCTGGAGATACCTCAGTCTCAAGCACTTTTCATGTTGGTGATCTGATGCCGTACGTGGAAGATGATTATCTTGAGGACAAGTCCAAATCTAGAGGGGGAGGATGATGCGAAATTGCCCCTGAGCTGCCCTGAACTCAGCTCAGACCGAGTCAGCTTGGATTCAGCTCAGGCCATGATGATGTTTCCTTCGATGGCGCACTTTGGGAAGATGATTGGTAATCCTATCTGCCCCCTAGGATTCACCTTACTTAAATGGGAGAACTGAAATGTGGGGAAGTTTGAAGATCAGCTCGCGAATTCGTTCAATCTGGGTCAGCTTGGAATAAGAGTCAGCTTGGGACGTCCAGTCTGGGTCAGCTTGGGCAGAGTCAGCTTGGAACTGAATCAGCTTGGGATTTTCAAACACTTATCTATTTTGATGCTTTCAATAACCAGGTCAAGTCATGTGATTAACATGTGTGAGTGGCTGTTCTAGATGATTCTGAATAAGGATAAGAATTCAGTTATATGATTTTGTCTTGTTTTGGTGACACCTGATCGTGGGAGAGGAAGAAGACGAGTGGGGACCAGAGAGAGAACCACCACTACCCTACAGCTGCAGATTATGTTCTCTATTCCTATTGGTTGATTTATAACAACCTTGTACTAGTTGTCTAGGGTAGAATATTCCATTGTCTCTTGTATTTCCTCTATAAATAGAGGCTGCCATCCATTGTAAGAGAACAGGGTGTGTTTATGAAAGTTTGATAGAGCTGAATTCTATTCAATTACAAATCTTCTTTACCTTTATGGATCTTTGATCTTGGTGGTTTGAAGTGATCCCTTTATCAGTAATCTTGGTGGCTTGGCCTTTATAGATTATTGTGGTGAGATCTTAAAATCTTCATTACTTTTATCTGTATTTGTGGTGGCTCAGCCTTTATCAAATATAGTGGTGGTTTTGGAGTGTTTCTTCTATTTGATTCTGGTGGTTCAGTCCTTTACGAGTCAAGTATTAGATTCTTATCTATCCTTGTTTATTTTACCTTTCTGATCGTATTTCAGTCTATTTTCACTGTTTTATTGTTGCTGTACTATTTGTTCTTATAGTCAGCTTGGGTGTGTTTTGATACAAAATCCAGAAAATCTTATAAAAATAGTTTTATATTCCGCTGGTGCTTGTATTTTGTGAGTTGACTCAGCCTAACCCTGAGTTTTTCACATCAAGGGGCCACATGAATAGTAAATAGGAATAAAACCCAAAATTTGATCTCCAATAAACAAACATTATTAATAAAACCACAAATCGATCTCAAGTCTAAATCCTATACCAAAATCTAATAAACAAAAGACAAGCAGTATATTCTACATGTACTCATACAATGGATGGCAAAATCCATGACCTTATACAATACTGAACTCCGTATTTGGTAAGGATGTGGAGGCCCTAGTAATATGACTTTGAATTCTAAATCTTCAAAGCAAAATCTATATCAGAAATGGATGAATTCTAAACTAGTATAGTATATGTAATAGGGAAATGATAATGACAGTCTTAATGGTTATCGGTAACAACTTATTACATATTAAAAATTAATACATTATATGCCAAAAACTACTCCTTTGAATTTCCAAAATATAAATTTTAATATACAAGCTAGTTTTTACTGTCATTAACAAAACCCTATACTATAATATATCTTCTTTAATCAAGACTAAATTATTAATCGTGAGTTAAGTTATATTTTAGTAAATCGGAAGTTATTACAACCACTTAAATAACGATCTATGAAAAAATAATCTTCTTTTAAGAAGATTAGATATAAATTAACTATGAAATAAGAAAGTTTCAAACCTGATTTTTTAAAAAAATATATATATAATGCCCAAGTACTAGTCATTCTGTCGTAATTGGTTTGTAATTATTAAAATTAAATTAAATTTAAATATCTATACTTCTATACTATCTAATAAAGCAAATCACTTTTTTCCCCCTTAAACTTTAAGCTTTTGAAAAACCAAAAATACTCCTCTCATTTATTCACTATTTTAAACATCTCCACTTAATATACCTATAATACCCTTAATGAAATAATTAACAATATAGATCTCTCAACTCTTAAAATAACTAAACTACCACCTTTAACAACAATTACTTTCACATTCACCACCATCGCCGCTCCCACCGCCTCCCCCGCCATTGTCACGCCACCTCTGCCGACACTACCGCTGTCACCTGTTGCCACCACCTCTGCCACCTGTCGCTGCCACTACTGCCCCCACCGCCGCCGCACCCACTACCTACTGTCGCTGCATTGCGTGGGTATAAGTCTAGTATAATATAGGAAAACTTTTCAAAATGAATGTAGAAAGATAAAGACATAAAGTCAAGTCAATGAGGCCTTGTATCTTTTAAGGACCAAGTAATGATAAAAACAAAAACAAAAAAAACCCATGGGCATATGTGTCTAACCACCACACACCCGGTCTTAACCCAACCAAGGATTTAGATTTCACATTATCTCCTCCTTCTGTGTCCTGTTGCATTCATTTTATCTATCTATATCTTTGTATCTATCTATCTATCTGTAACACCTATCATTCTCTAATGGCAAGCACACACTTTCTATTACAATCCAACTTCACTTCCAATCCTTTACTCCAACCAACTTTCCATTTCCACCCCCTCCCTATCAAATTCTCAAGAAAATTTAACCCCATTAAAACTTCACCAAATTTGAAAATCAAATGCTTAATCTTCCACCGTAACTCGATATCCGAAAAGGGTAGTAATCAGTTTAAACAAATAGTTACTAAAACTGGTCTAAATGAGCTCATTTTGAAATCAATCAAGAAAGTTTTTAAGTCCTTACAGAAGCCTGTTATAACTGGTGTTTTGTTGGGTCTATTGTTGTTGTATGATCATCAAAATGGTTGTGCAGCAATGGCTGCTTCAGGTGGGAGAATGGGTGGGAGGTCATTTTCGTCTTCCTCGTCGTCTTCGTCGAGTTCTAGAAGTTTTAGTACTAGGAGTAGAGGACCCGAATTGTCGTTTTCTGCCCCTTATTATGCTCCTACACCATTTGGGGGTGGTGGGTTTTTTGTTGGGCCTGCAGTTGGATTTGGGTCAAGTTTTTTCTTTGTGATGGTGGGTTTTGCTGCTTTTATTTTGGTGTCTGGGTTTTTATCGGATCGGTCTGATGGTGATGATGGTAGTGTGCTTACTGCTACTGAGAAAACTAGTGTTTTAAAGCTTCAGGTATTTTCATCCTTTAGATTTAGTATCGTTTCGTTTTGGATTTGATATTGTTATAGAATCGATATTGTTGCAGTTAAACCGGGTAATTAGGTGTAGTTAAACCGGCTTTTAGTGTTTTGAGTGTTTGCAAATTAAAAAGTAGTCAGAATTTAGTAACAATTTACATGTAAAATGACCCCTAAATAGTTAAGTAACTAGAATCGATATTGTTGCAGCTAATACAAAACTGATTGTTTGACCCTTGGATAATAAGATTGTTAGAATCAGTTTCAGCCTTTCACTAGACTCAAAAGGATTGTCAAGTTGAGTTAAAAGGATGGGGATTTGTAGGTTGAAGGTTCAAACCTTGACTATCGGAAATAAGGGAAAAACTAATGATGACCTTTGTGTGGTCAACTGGTCATGCCAATCTCCTTTCGTTCCAGCTTTAACTAGATCTCGTGAATTAGTAGGACAATGACTGGAAACCTTAATTACCAAAAAATAAAATAATAACATACTCATATCTGATATGGTGTGTTGATATGGAGATTATTAGGTTAATTTATACTTTGGACGGCATTACAAATATTGTTATGATATGTGTCTTTAAAAAAATATTTAATACTGTATTACTTTTGAAGCTTTAAAGTGACCCGTTTTCATCTGGCATGCATAGTAGACTCTATGTCCTCAAATAATCAGTTGGACTATACATGTATGTATTAAGATATTGGTTTCAGCATTAACACCGATCATTTTATGCTACAAGTTTAGTTTATATTTGAGCCATTTGACAGAATTAATAAGTATTTGTTGGTGCTGCAAAAAAGTTCAAGAGTACTATTATTTGATTGTGGGGATGTTACGTTAGGAATGAATATATATAACTAGAAAACATAACAGATAGCTGAGGCAGCTAATACATCCACATCTACTAAGATATCTACCTACTCTACTTCAAGTGTGGTCTGATACATGTTATGATGAAATATGCATGTTGACTGTTGTGCAATGTAAGTTTTCGTATGCAACTATGCATATTACCTAATAGGCTGATAACATTTCTGTAACCTAAATTTTTATGTTTCAAGGTTGGTTTACTGGGGATGGGTAGATCACTACAGAAGGATCTGAATCGGATTGCTGAGGCAGCTAATACATCCACCCCAGAGGGCTTGAGCTTTGTATTACAAGGTAATGATGTTTATAGATTGACATTACATGATAAATATAGAAATAGAACACACGCGCGCGCACACACACACACACAATTATAGCATTAATCTCCTGTCTTTACTAGTCAGTGGTCATGATCTGCAGATTGATGTTTGAATCGAATTTTTATTTTTTTTTTGCAGAGACAACACTCTCTCTGCTTCGACATCCTGATTATTGCATTTCTGGTTATTCCTCTGTAAGTCACTAGGCTATATCGTTTAAAATCTTGCTTTTGCTTGACTGTTTGTCACAAAGTCAACCAATTATAACCCCGGACCCTTTAAAGAGTCTTGTCAAATGTCTGATATTTTACAAAAAAGTTTTTTCGTTGATTATCACAGATAGAGTTCTTTAGGGCATTAGACATTTTCCTTACAACCATTTAACTGTTTGTTTCCGTTTGGAGAAACTATGTTTTTAGGACCAATCAAGTAACACGGAAGTGTATTGTTAGTGTGAAATCAAGCAATTTTTCAGCATTTGTTACCTATTTGGGACATTGAACGTTGTGTTCTGGTATATCAACTTGTTACAGGTGGATGTAAAGAGGAGTGTAGAGGAAGGTGAGAAACGATTTAACCAACTTTCTATTGAAGAAAGGGGTAAGTTTGATGAGGAAACTTTGGTCAATGTTAACAACATCAGAAAGCAAAGTGCAACAAGTCAGAGATCTAATGGGTTCCGTAACGAGTATATCGTGGTACAGTTTCTTTCTCTTGTACTTTCCTTTCGTTTTTCACATTGGCTTCAAGCCAATGATAATTTGGGTTCCTTTATATATATTTAAACACTAGTTAATTGATGATGTATAATCCCTTGAACAGAAGTTAAGTCATACATACGATACTAAACAGTATATACCTAAAGGCTAAGTAGGCCGGAGCCAATTAACAACGAGGCTCCGGTCCCCTTTCTCCAACCGGAACCTTTTAACACTCTAGGACACTGGACTTGTACTGAACATGACGTAACTCAAGTACTGATGCTCAGACCACTCTGTCGCTTATGGAAATAAGACAAAGTTTGTTATGCTACAAGCCACACCGAATAACGGCTTCTGACCAACAAACGTCACACCTAAGGGGACCAATCTCTAGATCTTTCCTTTAGGCCCTATAAATACCTCCAAATAATCTCTTGGAGAGCCCAATGAAAAATACACAAACACTCACACTTACACTTGGTGGCGTGAAGCAATCTGATAGTTTCACACCAATTGGGAACCGCCAGCAAGTATAATAATTCTCATAATCATAATCTAATTTCATAAATTTAAGTGTAACAATACCCTTAAACAAGTGGCGCCATCCACAAATTTCTATAAAAAAAATGACGGAAGAGGAAGCGAGGTCACCCCCAGGCTTTGAAACCTCGCGGACTTCACCGTTTGTACCACCAACCGCCAGGCAGGTGGAAGAGTTAACACCGTTGTTAAGAGAGTATCTCCGGCACATAGAAATGCAAAGCGTACGTACACGTTTGACATACTCTGATGAAACTGAAGAAGCCGACGAAGAAGTCGAAGTAGAAACGCCCTGTTCATAGAGCCTCCGGACATAGGCCCGGGGCAAGAGTTCATTTCAGCGAAACACCAAGGAGACGCTCCGGCAGCAGCGGAAGGTACCAACAAGAGCCAGATCTACCACCGATGGCGGGAGAGTACGTACGAAATACGGGGCAGACGTATAACCAAGCCTATCATGCATATAGTCATGCTCCACCCCAAAATAATCATCAATCCGCACCTTACACACAGCCACAGTTTACACCACAACCAACCAGGGGGTCGCGAAATATGAATAACCAATACTTCACCCCACAGCAGGGAGCACAACCACAAAACACCCCACACACCTATAGCCAAACCCAGCCGACGGATCAATACAGGCAACAACCTTACGGAAACCCGAGCTTCACGCAACAACCTCCGGTTTGGGTTCCAAGTGATGAAGACATGGTTATACACACGGAACCAGGGCCATTTGTACAATGGATAGAAGATTACCCCTTGCCAGAGGGACGGTTGCCGAAGGGAATTGAAACCTACGATGGGAAAGATGACCCCGATGATCACTTGAAGCACTTCAACGGAATGATCCGAATGCAACGCTGGAATGTTCCAGTAGCTTGTCACATGTTCACGCTCACGCTGAGAGATCTAGCTCGTGCGTGGCTGGACTCTCAGCCTGTTGGAAGCATAGTCAACTTTGAAGACCTGAAACGAAAATTTCGTTCCCATTTTAGCCAGCAAAGAAAATACAAAAAGATGCATTTGGAGGCGCATAACATCAAGAGAAGGGAAAACGAAAGCATCAGACACTTCATTACACGTTACACAGATGAAACAACGTTGATGAAGGGTCTCAGCGAAAACCAGAAAATCTTCGGATTCGTACACGGGCTACGGCACCAACCTTTAGTCGAATTTCTCTCGACAGACCTCCCGCAGGAGTACACTGTCTTAATGGACAAAACTTATACTTTCTTAGTCGGGAAGGAAACAGCCGGAGGAGCCAGCGGGTCATGCTACGGAAAAGAGCCAGACAGAAACCGAAGAAATCGCGGCTTCCGACATGAAAGATTCAGAACCATTTAACAGGTCACAAGGAAACACGTCCGGAGGACATGGCACCATACATAACACTTCAAAAAGCCAAAGGGATATCTTGGCAGCAGAGAAGGCTCCGGCTAGAGTCAGCGTGAAAGGCAAAGATAATACAAAATATTGTGACTTCCACAACCGCTACGGGCACGACACAAATGATTGCAAAGTGTTTAAAAGCAGAGTAGAAGATTCGATGAAATCGGGAAGGTTATCCTTGTTGCTCAAAGGAATAAAAGAGCCTCAAAAGCAAAACCATGGGAAAAATCCGATAATAGAAGCTCCGGAGCCAAAGGTAGAGCCACTAGATGATCCAATCGCAACAGTAATGACGGAAAGGAAGACATTTCAGACCCCGGCAAAGAGGGAGCCGTGGAAAAAGGTGGCCATTAGCTTCCCACCAGTGGAAGATGAGGAAGCCTCTGAAGCACCTATTGTCATCGGAGCCATCATCGGAAACCACCCAGTTAAGCGAATACATCTAGATACCGGAAGCGGCTGCGAGATCATGTATGAGCACTGTTTTCTAAAACTGAAGGCAGCACTAAGAAGGACAAGAAAAGATAATATAAGCCCGCTGGTGGGTTTTTCCGGTGAAAGGGCATGGTTACTGGGAGAGATAATGCTTGATGTAACAGTAGGGAGTGTCCCAAAGATAAGAACTGAGCGGCTGACGTTTGTCATTATCAGAGCAGAATCCCCATACAACGTAATACTGGGAAGGTCAGCCATGAGAAAAATGGGAATGGTACCGTCCCCGGTACACTCCATAGTGAAATTCCCAACGCCTCACGGGATAGGCTCCGTCCAAACGGAGCCACGAGCAAATACCAATGTGCCCAAGTCAGAACTCAAGAAAATAGAGAGTCATCAACAAGCAATGAAAGCATAGAGATGGAAACGGAAAAATTTTATATCAATGATAAGCACCCGGAACAGTATGTGTCCGTGGGAAAGCAATTGCCTACCGAACACAAAAGAAAGCTGAGAGAAATTTTGTAAAAAAACAAAGACGTCTTTGCATGGACGCCAGGCATTCCAAGAAAGCTGAAACTGGGGAAGGAGGTTTTTGATACACAACATCGCTTAAATACCCGCCCGCACATCGAACCGATAAAGCAGAAGCGGCGCAGCCTTGCCCCAGATAGAAGCAAAGCCGCACGTGAACAAGTCGAAGACTTGGTAAAGGCCGGAATCTTAAGGGAGGTGAAATACCAAAGCTGGGTAGCAAACCCAGTAATGGTCAAGAAACATGATGGTGGCTGGAGGATGTGTGTGGACTTCATAGACATCAACAAAGCATGCCCAAAGGACTGCTACCCATTGCCAGAGATTGATTGGAAGGTGGAGTCTTTAGCAGGTTTCAGGCTAAAGTGTTTTTTAGATGCATACAAAGGCTACCACCAAATACAGATGCACCCAGATGACGAAGATAAAAGCGCGTTCTACACGTCGGAAGGTATATATTGCTACAAAAAAATGCCTTTCGGATTAAAAAACGCAGGTGCAACCTACCAAAGGTTGGTGGACAAGGTGTTTGGAGGGCAAATTGGAAGGAACTTAGAAGCTTATGTGGACGATATGGTCATAAAAAGCCAAAATGAAGAGGATATGTTTTTAGACATTGAAGAAACCTTCCGAACCCTCCGCTCAATCAATATGAAGTTAAATCCTAAAAAATGCTCCTTCGGGGTAGAGGAGGGTCATTTTCTGGGTCATTTAATCACAAAAAAGGGTTTCAAGGCTGATCCAGAAAAAGTAAAAGATATTCAAAGCATGAAGTCTCCTCAAACCCTCAAAGAGGTCCAGAGCCTCAATGGGAAACTAGCGGCACTTCATCGCTTCTTGTCGAAGTCAGCAGACAAGTCGCTCCCATTTTTTAAAACATTAAAGGGGTGTCTGGAAAAGCAACACTTCAAATGGACGAAGGAAGCTCAGGAAGCATTTACTGATCTCAAGGACTATCTATGTCATTTACCAACAATAGCCGCACCCAAACCCGGAGAGACATTACAAGTATACTTGGCTGCAGAAGAAACTGTCAGCGCCGTTTTGGTAACTAATAAAGCCGCAGGAGTGTCAGCAAGAACCTTAACCTCCCTCTCAAAGTTTTGATTCTCAACAGTAGGAAGTTCCTGATCCTCCGGAACTTCAACCTCGATTTTCACTTCATCTTCATCAGACTTCATATACTCCAAAAAGTCATGGCTGCGGAAAACGTATATAAACGTCAATACAACAACAATAAGTCAACAAAACAATAAGCGAATTAATAATAATAATAACAAAATTTGCTCGCAACAAAGTCATGAAGAGTCATGTCGGAGACGTAATACCCTGCCCACTCTGGCTCCGGATCAGAGGAACAAGAGGATGGTGTGCCCAAGTCGGACTTAGTCGGCAAGATATAAAATAGGCTCCGGAAGGGTTCGGCAGCGGATAGCCGGAGAATACAGCAGCTTCAGAAGATCCGGATCGAATTCAATGGGTACGGTGGTATCAGCCAAGGTGCCGCGAGCGGACAGTTTCATATGCAACACACTTTTGAAGTTGGGAGGAATAATAGAAGCATCCATGTAGAAGAACCTGCTTTTCCAACCCTTTACAGAATCTTTGATGTCGAAAATGCATTCGGGGAGTTTTGAACCAGGACGCCTTTCGATAGTATACCAATCTCCAGCGGAACCCAATCGGAAAAACTTCCGGAACAAACCCAAAGTAGGCTCAAACTCTTTCGCACGACAGCAAGCCTCGAACATACTAATTCTTAGAGCCCCGAACGGAGTAATTTGAGAAATATGACACTTGAAGTGTTTGAGAACACTTAAGAAGAAAGGGGTAAAGGGTAAGCGGACGTTTCCAAGTTCGAACATGGCGAAATATAAGCCGACTTTACCGGCCGGAACAGATCTCATACTATCGGAAGATCGAGGGACGGTATACCCATAACCTGGCGGAAACCTATACTCCGAGAGAAGGTGACACAACTCCTCCTTGCCGGAGGTACAAAACTGGATCGCTAGATCCCTCCTACTACCCATAAAGTGAAATTCAAATTACACAGAGATACAAAAAACACACCTGAAAATAGCGATTACCAAAAAAGAGGCCACGGATGCTCCGGATATAGAGAGAAGGGAGGCCAGAAATTTGTTGATTTGAAAAATATGTGCAAATAATAAGAAAAGCAGCTATTTATAGGAGGAAGCTAAGGATGATGAAGCGATTTGGGTAATAGTGAAGCGTCAAGATCGCGCCACGCGTCCTGACAACCCAACAGTCCCACTACCTTACTGGTCACGCACGTTTCCCGAGACTAACCCTCACCTTTTCCCGATATTTAATGCGCGTAAAGACAAAATGCTTAGTAAATAGATAGAGCCACGTGTTTTGTAAACAAAAGAGGGGGAAGAGTAAGGAGATACAAGTCAGAATAATATATTTTAAAGCATAAAAACGCTCCGGCAATAAAATTTTTTTGACATTTTACGAAAGCCTCGAAATATTTAGCCTATCACTTTACGCTTACAAAGCACTAGGCTGGGGGGCTTGATGATGTATAATCCCTTGAACAGAAGTTAAGTCATACATACGATACTAAACAGTATATACCTAAAGGCTAAGTAGGCCGGAGCCAATTAACAACGAGGCTCCGGTCCCCTTTCTCCAACCGGAACCTTTTAACACTCTAGGACACTGGACTTGTACTGAACATGACGTAACTCAAGTACTGATGCTCAGACCACTCTGTCGCTTATGGAAATAAGACAAAGTTTGTTATGCTACAAGCCACACCGAATAACGGCTTCTGACCAACAAACGTCACACCTAAGGGGACCAATCTCTAGATCTTTCCTTTAGGCCCTATAAATACCTCCAAATAATCTCTTGGAGAGCCCAATGAAAAATACACAAACACTCACACTTACACTTGGTGGCGTGAAGCAATCTGATAGTTTCACACCAATTGGGAACCGCCAGCAAGTATAATAATTCTCATAATCATAATCTAATTTCATAAATTTAAGTGTAACAATACCCTTAAACAAGTGGCGCCATCCACAAAATTCTAAAAAAAAATGACGGAAGAGGATGCGAGGTCACCCCCAGGCTTTGAAACCTCGCGGACTTCACCGTTTGTACCACCAACCGCCAGGCAGGTGGAAGAGTTAACACCGTTGTTAAGAGAGTATCTCCGGCACATAGAAATGTAAAGCGTACGTACACGTTTGACATACTCTGATGAAACTGAAGAAGCCGACGAAGAAGTCGAAGTAGAAACGCCTGTTCATAGAGCCTCCGGACACAGGCCCGGGGCAAGAGTTCATTTCAGCGAAACACCAAGGAGACGCTCCGGCAACAGCGGAAGGTACCAACAAGAGCCAGATCTACCACCGATGGCGGGAGAGTACGTACGAAATACGGGGCAGACGTATAACCAAGCCTATCATGCATATAGTCATGCTCCACCCCGAAATAACCATCAATCCGCACCTTACACACAGCCACAGTTTACACCACAACCAACCAGGGGGTCGCGAAATATGAATAACCAATACTTCACCCCACAGCAGGGAGCACAACCACAAAACACCCCACACACCTATAGCCAAACCCAGCCGACGGATCAATACAGGCAACAACCTTACGGAAACCCGAGCTTCACGCAACAACCTCCGGTTTGGGTTCCAAGTGATGAAGACATGGTTATACACACGGAACCAGGGCCATTTGTACAATGGATAGAAGATTACCCCTTGCCAGAGGGACGGTTGCCGAAGGGAATTGAAACCTACGATGGGAAAGATGACCCCGATGATCACTTGAAGCACTTCAACGGAATGATCCGAATGCAACGCTGGAATGTTCCAGTAGCTTGTCACATGTTTACGCTCACGCTGAGAGATCTAGCTCGTGCGTGGCTGGACTCTCATGTTGGAAGCATAGTCAACTTTGAAGACCTGAAACGAAAATTTCGTTCCCATTTTAGCCAGCAAAGAAAATACAAAAAGATGCATTTGGAGGCGCATAACATCAAGAGAAGGGAAAACGAAAGCATCAGACACTTCATTACACGTTACACAGATGAAACAACGTTGATGAAGGGTCTCAGCGAAAACCAGAAAATCTTCGGATTCGTACACGGGCTACGGCACCAACCTTTAGTCGAATTTCTCTCGACAGACCTCCCGCAGGAGTACACTGTCTTAATGGACAAAACTTATACTTTCTTAGTCGGGAAGGAAACAGCCGGAGGAGCCAGCGGGTCATGCTACGGAAAAGAGCCAGACAGAAACCGAAGAAATCGCGGCTTCCGACATGAAAGATTCAGAACATTTAACAGGTCACAAGGAAACACGTCCGGAGGACATGGCACCATACATAACACTTCAAAAAGCCAAAGGGATATCTTGGCAGCAGAGAAGGCTCCGGCTAGAGTCAGCGTGAAAGGCAAAGATAATACAAAATATTGTGACTTCGACAACCGCTACGGGCACGACACAAATGATTGCAAAGTGTTTAAAAGCAGAGTAGAAGATTCGATGAAATCGGGAAGGTTATCCTTGTTGCTCAAAGGAATAAAAGAGCCTCAAAAGCAAAACCATGGGAAAAATCCGATAATAGAAGCTCCGGAGCCAAAGGTAGAGCCACTAGATGATCCAATCGCAACAGTAATGACGGAAAGGAAGACATTTCAGACCCCGGCAAAGAGGGAGCCGTGGAAAAAGGTGGCCATTAGCTTCCCACCAGTGGAAGATGAAGAAGCCTCTGAAGCACCTATTGTCATCGGAGCCATCATCGAAAACCACCCAGTTAAGCGAATACATCTAGATACCGGAAGCGGCTGCGAGATCATGTATGAGCACTGTTTTCTAAAACTGAAGGCAGCACTAAGAAGGACAAGAAAAGATAATATAAGCCCGCTGGTGGGTTTTTCCGGTGAAAGGGCATGGTTACTGGGAGAGATAATGCTTGATGTAACAGTAGGGAGTGTCCCAAAGATAAGAACTGAGCGGCTGACGTTTGTCATTATCAGAGCAGAATCCCCATACAACGTAATACTGGGAAGGTCAGCCATGAGAAAAATGGGAATGGTACCGTCCCCGGTACACTCCATAGTGAAATTCCCAACGCCTCACGGGATAGGCTCCGTCCAAACGGAGCCACGAGCAGAATACCAATGTGCCCAAGTCAGAACTCAAGAAAATAGAGAGTCATCAACAAGCAATGAAAGCATAGAGATGGAAACGGAAAAATTTTATATCAATGATAGGCACCCGGAACAGTATGTGTCCGTGGGAAAGCAATTGCCTACCGAACACAAAAGAAAGCTGAGAGAAATTTTGTAAAAAAACAAAGACGTCTTTGCATGGACGCCAGGCATTCCAAGAAAGCTGAAACTGGGGAAGGAGGTTTTTGATACACAACATCGCTTAAATACCCGCCCGCACATCGAACCGATAAAGCAGAAGCGGCGCAACCTTGCCCCAGATAGAAGCAAAGCCGCACGTGAACAAGTCGAAGACTTGGTAAAGGCCGGAATCTTAAGGGAGGTGAAATACCAAAGCTGGGTAGCAAACCCAGTAATGGTCAAGAAACATGATGGTGGCTGGAGGATGTGTGTGGACTTCATAGACATCAACAAAGCATGCCCAAAGGACTGCTACCCATTGCCAGAGATTGATTGGAAGGTGGAGTCTTTAGCAGGTTTCAGGCTAAAGTGTTTTTTAGATGCATACAAAGGCTACCACCAAATACAGATGCACCCAGATGACGAAGATAAAAGCGCGTTCTACACGTCGGAAGGTATATATTGCTACAAAAAAATGCCTTTCGGATTAAAAAACGCAGGTGCAACCTACCAAAGGTTGGTGGACAAGGTGTTTGGAGGGCAAATTGGAAGGAACTTAGAAGCTTATGTGGACGATATGGTCATAAAAAGCCAAAATGAAGAGGATATGTTTTTAGACATTGAAGAAACCTTCCGAACCCTCCGCTCAATCAATATGAAGTTAAATCCTAAAAAATGCTCCTTCGGGGTAGAGGAGGGTCATTTTCTGGGTCATTTAATCACAAAAAAGGGTTTCAAGGCTGATCCAGAAAAAGTAAAAGATATTCAAAGCATGAAGTCTCCTCAAACCCTCAAAGAGGTCCAGAGCCTCAATGGGAAACTAGCGGCACTTCATCGCTTCTTGTCGAAGTCAGCAGACAAGTCGCTCCCATTTTTTAAAACATTAAAGGGGTGTCTGGAAAAGCAACACTTCAAATGGACGAAGGAAGCTCAGGAAGCATTTACTGATCTCAAGGACTATCTATGTCATTTACCAACAATAGCCGCACCCAAACCCGGAGAGACATTACAAGTATACTTGGCTGCAGAAGAAACTGTCAGCGCCGTTTTGGTAACTAATAAAGCCGCAGGAGTGTCAGCAAGAACCTTAACCCCCCTCTCAAAGTTTTGATTCTCAACAGTAGGAAGTTCCTAATCTTCAACCTTGATTTGCACTTCATCTTCATCAGACTTCATATACTCCAAAAAAGTCATGGCCGCGGAAAACGTATGTAAACGTCAATACAACAACAATAAGTCAACAAAACAATAAGCGAATTAATAATAATAATAACAAAATTTGCTCGCAACAAAGTCATGAAGAGTCATGTCGGAGACGTAATACCCTGCCCACTCTGGCTCCGGATCAGAGGAACAAGAGGATGGTGTGCCCAAGTCGGACTTAGTCGGGCAAGATATAAAATAGGCTCCGGAAGGGTTCGGCAGCGGATAGCCGGAGAATACAGCAGCTTCAGAAGATCCGGATCGAATTCAATGGGTACGGTGGTATCAGCCAAGGTGCCGCGAGCGGACAGTTTCATATGCAACACACTTTTGAAGTTGGGAGGAATAATAGAAGCATCCATGTAGAAGAACCTGCTTTTCCAACCCTTTACAGAATCTTTGATGTCGAAAATGCATTCGGGGAGTTTTGAACCAGGACGCCTTTCGATAGTATACCAATCTCCAGCGGAACCCAATCGGAAAAACTTCCGGAACAAACCCAAAGTAGGCTCAAACTCTTTCGCACGACAGCAAGCCTCGAACATACTAATTCTTAGAGCCCCGAACGGAGTAATTTGAGAAATATGACACTTGAAGTGTTTGAGAACACTTAAGAAGAAAGGGGTAAAGGGTAAGCGGACGTTTCCAAGTTCGAACATGGCGAAATATAAGCCGACTTTACCGGCCGGAACAGATCTCATACTATCGGAAGATCGAGGGACGGTATACCCATAACCTGGCGGAAACCTATACTCCGAGAGAAGGTGACACAACTCCTCCTTGCCGGAGGTACAAAACTGGATCGCTAGATCCCTCCTACTACCCATAAAGTGAAATTCAAATTACACAGAGATACAAAAAACACACCTGAAAATAGCGATTACCAAAAAAGAGGCCACGGATGCTCCGGATATAGAGAGAAGGGAGGCCAGAAATTTGTTGATTTGAAAAATATGTGCAAATAATAAGAGAAGCAGCTATTTATAGGAGGAAGCTAAGGATGATGAAGCGATTTGGGTAATAGTGAAGCGTCAAGATCGCGCCACGCGTCCTGACAACCCAACAGTCCCACTACCTTACTGGTCACGCACGTTTCCCGAGACTAACCCTCACCTTTTCCCGATATTTAATGCGCGTAAAGACAAAATGCTTAGTAAATAGATAGAGCCACGTGTTTTGTAAACAAAAGAGGGGGAAGAGTAAGGAGATACAAATCAGAATAATATATTTTAAAGCATAAAAACGCTCCGGCAATAAATTTTTTTTGACATTTTACGAAAGCCTCGAAATATTTAGCCTATCACTTTACGCTTACAAAGCACTAGGCTGGGGGGCTTGATGATGTATAATCCCTTGAACAGAAGTTAAGTCATACATACGATACTAAACAGTATATACCTAAAGGCTAAGTAGGCCGGAGCCAATTAACAACGAGGCTCCGGTCCCCTTTCTCCAACCGGAACCTTTTAACACTCTAGGACACTGGACTTGTACTGAACATGACGTAACTCAAGTACTGATGCTCAGACCACTCTGTCGCTTATGGAAATAAGACAAAGTTTGTTATGCTACAAGCCACACCGAATAACGGCTTCTGACCAACAAACGTCACACCTAAGGGGACCAATCTCTAGATCTTTCCTTTAGGCCCTATAAATACCTCCAAATAATCTCTTGGAGAGCCCAATGAAAAATACACAAAGACTCACACTTACACTTGGTGGCGTGAAGCAATCTGATAGTTTCACACCAATTGGAAACCGCCAGCAAGTATAATAATTCTCATAATCATAATCTAATTTCATAAATTTAAGTGTAACAATACCCTTAAACATTAATAATCTTTAGTGAAAAAAAGTTATTCAGCATTTTGGTCTAAAACCCATTAAAATATATTGCACCATATTTTCGCAATATTATTAAGGTTAGGACTTGAGGCAATCATATCAGAGTTCTGCTTCCGTGCATGCACATAGTATTTGATTTAGAGGTGGCAATTTGCCCAAGATTACTTCTAAATGATCTGTGTTTAATCTCAAGTTGGTCAACTCAAGTCAACTAAAGAGGAATGGGTCAAACTGGTTGAAAGTTGCCCAAGTCTATTGTTGACGAATACAACCTCCTTGGTCATTTTATTTTATAATCTATAGTAAAGATTTTTGTTATTGCAATAATAATGTTCTTGTAATTATAGTTAAACCGTCAATTGTATATATAAGTGAACAAAAGAATTTTTATTCGATCAACCTAACCGACCTGTTCTGTGTCGACGAGTCCAAATCCAAACCTGTTCTGATCCATTACCCAACCCGTCCAGTTTGTCGTCAATGGTATATCTTTGTTTGTTTGTTGTATCCAATTTCATTGTAATTTCTTAGAATTTCCTCTTTCTGGCGCCTGTTAAGTTTCTAAATCTGATTAAACCTGGCACCTGCAATTATCATTACAAGTGATGTGTGAAAAATAATAACTTCTTACAATATAATGGGGGATGAAATACTTCAATTTATAGTCTGATGCTAATGTTTTTTTAATTTTCCCTTCCTGCTTTCAACTGTGTTGAAAATCATATTATTTCAACAAAACAGCGTTCATGACTGATAACAAGTATATTTCTGGTTGCAGATTACCATCATCGTGGCTGCTGGAGGCGTGCATAAACTGCCGCCCATCAACAGCAGTGCACAATTGAAGGAAGCCTTGCAAAAGCTGGCCTCTATCCCTTCAAGCAGAATTATGGTGAGACCTACATGGACTTGTTTTCTAGACTATATCATGATTAGAGGTGGCCATTTGGACATTTATGTTGATAGGGCGATGTGGGTTATGTCTTTATCTCTAATGGGTCAAACCTCCTAAGCTTTTCAAAAAGTAATTTTGTTTCTGATATAACATAGGTTTTCTAATCATATTGATCACATTAGTTCGTTTTAAAAATAACTTCAACAAGGGATAAGAAAGTGTTTGTGGGGCAGTGCATCTCACTATCTCAGCCCAGCCCATTTTTACCCATCACTAGGGGTGTAATCCAGTCGAGTCATCACAGTGCCAAATTCGAGCTTAACTCGATTATTAAACTCAAGGCTTAGCGTAGCTTTTATTCTCAAGGTTGAGCTCCGTTAACTAATCATCCCTTTGGAGCTCAACTCTATTAAGATATGAAACTAAATATTCACCCAATAATAAAAATTAATGAACTCGGTAATTTCATGCTTAATTTGACAATGTTGAGCTCGACTCAATTAGGTAGTACAATAATTATAAAAAATATATTTAGAATATTCAGGGGTAAAATAATAAAACCATAAAGCTCGACCAGGCTCGTTCAGTTTAAGATTCAAGCTCGAATTGAAAGTCTACTCTCGTACCTTGATCTCAACTTGACTAAGTCTGAGTTGATTTCGAGTATTTTATGAGTCAATCTCGAGTGGCTTGCAAGTAGACTTTCGGTAAAGGGATAAGGGCTTGCAAGTAGACTTGACTCGATGACAACCCTACCCGTCACCCAACCCATTGCCTCCATTTTGCCGCATCTAAAAATGAATTTCCTGTTTACAGGCAGTCGAGGTGTTATGGACCCCACAAAATGAAAATGATACTCTTTCAGAGCGAGAATTACTTGAAGATTATTCGCTATTGCGCCCATTATAGGTAAGTTGTCATGATACTTTGTACATATTACATAGGCAATGTACAACACAGCAAACTGTATCCCCTCACAGTTTATCGATATATGTTTTTTAACTGAGATGTATGATTTCAAATGTCGCATTGTAATGCTTGTAACAATTTTTGTTCTGGTATTGGTGTGTTATATGTAGGAACAGGAAAGAAATGTAAGCTTCTGTGATAATTTTTAATATTGTTTTCTCGGATTTTTAAAGTCTATACATTGCAGATCTGTTTATAACATCCTCGGCAAGTCCAAAAACCAGTTGAACAACCACCCCTTTTGAATGGTTCCGTTCTAGAAACTACAAGAAAATTATAAATTATTATAAGAATAATGTCACCGTTTCTCAACATGTAGTGTATCAAATTATTAATGTATGTTGTTACGAAAATTTAGAATGCAAATAGTTATATAGGCTTATCCATTTATTTTATTAAATTATAATTTAGAGTTAATTACACAAATCGTCCCTGTGGTTTGACATAATTTGCAGGTTTCATCCCTAGGTTTCATTAATTACGGTTTTCGTCCCTGACTATGGAGCCCCGTCAACAGTTTTGGTCCAAACCACTAACCGTCGTTAAAATACAGGTCATGTGACTTACACGTGATGGGTATAATGGTCATTGCATTACTCAGGGACCAAAAGTGTAATTAACTGTTGGGGAAATAAATTTTTTACAAAAGTCATCATCACCATCAATCTTTATCATCATCTTCATCAACATAAAAAAAAACGATCAACATAAAAAAAAACGTTTCTCCAGATAACAAAAATGAAAAGTTGGTTCTCGAGCTACAATAAGATACAAAGTAAAAATTCTATTTGGTAGATCTAAATAAAGACCAAATGCAACTATTGAATTTAAAGAATAAAAACTAACAGTGTGATTCACTTTATGCTTTTATCACGTGACCACAACAATCTTTTTCATTTTCCACAAACATCTTAAACACAACAAATCAGATTCAAATCAAACAAAACAAAAATTTATGCTTCACCTGTTTTCAAATAGAAATACATATACTTAGATACATATATATTTCATCAGAAAATGATTATATATTTCTATATACAAAACCCTAACCCTTAGATGTGCAGCAAGCAATCTGGATTCTGGAGCAAGACAAAACTACGTGATAAGAAATCTGGGACAAGCAATCTTCTGAAGCAAAAACAAAGATCAATGGAACCAGACGTATGTTTATCAATCTAAAAATGGAACCAGATCCGACAAAGGGCAAAGGAAGAGGAAGAGTCACTGAAAATTGGGTTTTCCGATAAGGGTATAGAGATGTATGGATCTGTGATGCATCCATCAATCTTCGATTATAGCATAAAGCAACATGAGTTTTGAAAGATTTTGATATATAGATTTCGAAAAAGATATAGATATATAGATCTATATATACATACATATATATTTATAAACCAGATACATAGATACATAGATATATATATATAGAGAGAGAGAAAGAGAGAGAGTACAACAGACATATGAGAAAGGAGTGTGATAGAGTGTGTAGGATTGTGTTTATCAATTGTTACTTGTATATGTGTTGACACATAATACAGATATGATGGACTTTATTCCACAAGCCCAGAATTTACTGTAAATACAGATGGATGGATGGAAAAATATATGGAAAAGATTTTTTTGATGTTTATACGGATGATGATAAAGATTGATGATGATGATGACTTTTGAAAAAATTTTATTTCCCGAACAGTTAATTACACTTTTGGTCCCTGAGTAATGCAATGACCATTATACCCATCACGTGACCTGGATTTTAACGACGGTTAGTGGTTTTGACCAAAACTGTTGACAAGGATCCATACTCAGGGACGAAAACTGTAATTAATGAAACCTAAGGATGAAACCTGCAAGTTATGTCAAACCACAGGGACGATTTGTGTAACTAACTCTATATTTATATATAAGCTTTATTTGTGCATTAAGCTGGACAATAATAACATAACAATCTATCTAGTATATATATATAAATAACAAATTAAGATTTTATAGGATATTATAAAAATTTTAAAACTATTAATTAGTCGATTACCATTATATATCTTGACCACCAAGCCACCATATACAATCATCAAATCAAATTCCTCCATATATGATTATATTATTATATCATACGTACTTGTGTATCTATATTTTTGTATTAAACGCACAAAAACATAATATATTCTCTAATAATAATAATGGCCATCAGACTTCGGTCTTTAGCTATCAAATTATCATCATCATCTGCAGCAGCAGCCCATAATTTCACAAGGAGTACTATTTCTACTTGCTCTTGCTACAATAATGTCATCAAAGCTTCCCCCAAACCCGGCATAAATAGCAGCTTCATAACGAATTATACCAAGTTTTCGCCATATAATCACGCAAGGAACTACTCTTGCTACAATGTCATTAGAGATTCCATCGAATCGGGAATAAATAGTTTGGCTGTCACTAAAGGCGAAAAGAGTACTAGTAGCAATATTGATGATCAAAATTTGAAGAAATTTATTACCACTTATACAAGTGATGCATGGATATCAATGATAAACCTTTTAACCAAGTATAATCAAACACAAGTACTCTTAAATAATTGGGTGGATTTTTCATTCTTGTATGATCATGATAATAATGTCGGCCGTCTTGCGTTTGCTAGGTGGATCAATGGGTGGGAGTAGCTTTCCGTGGGGTGGTGGTGGGGGCCGTTCTTCTTCTGGCTCTAGTTTAACATCTTCATCTGGCGGAGGATATTCATCATATCGTCCATCGTCTTACAGTTCTTATAGAAGTAGTGGCCCGAACAGGGGAGGGGACGACGATAGAGATGCTTTCGTCTTAATCTTAATAGCGCTTTACGTTGTATATTGGGTTTTATATTGGATTGCCATAGTTATATCCGACTATCTTAGTATTCCTATAAACAGTGTTATCAAGCTTCGGGTATTCTGCTCCATCTTTTTAGAATTCTTAAAAATGTCATTTTATGCCTAAGCTGTTATATATATAATGCCCCTTCAAAACTGATTGTAAGGGTCGTTTTTGAAGGCGAAATCCAAAAGTACAGGGCTCCAAATTATTAGTAGAGGTTTGTATAATTTTAATAAAGGTTACAAAACAAATAACTCTTTATTGTTGCCTCCAAATTTTCGTCTTTATAATCAAGACCTCATTCGTAGTAATTAAAAATTTTGCACCCTCGAAAAGTTAGAGACATACCCGATTAATAGGTTCTTAGTCTGAACATTACTTTGGCTTAACCAGAATACTAGTTGTAACACCCCAACAAGGCGGAATCATGAGGGTTACACAAATAGCACAGCACGACATGGAAATTATGTAGAGTGAATCTAAATGCATAAAAAGGATCAAGTAATCCATACGAACCATTCAATAATGCAAGTAACCGGATCACACATAAGCATAACCCCTAATCGGGAAATAACGAATCACGGATCCAAGAAGTCCAAGTCCAAGGCCAATTCTAGCATAATCAAGTAATCAATCATCCAATACGTTTTTGAGCTAACCTGTCACCTGAAAAGTGTACTAAAACGGGTCAACATAAAGTTGGTGAGTTCGTAGGGGTAAGTAATAGGAATCAAGTGTGTCGGGATAACAACCGTTAACGATATACGAGGA
This sequence comes from Erigeron breviscapus, assembly GCA_034093135.1. Lineage (NCBI taxonomy): Eukaryota > Viridiplantae > Streptophyta > Magnoliopsida > Asterales > Asteraceae > Erigeron > Erigeron breviscapus. The sequence continues at coordinate 69,720,839 of CM067169.1, forward strand.
TTAGAATACCTAATCACGTTTACACAAGTCAATACAAGTCACCGTTTACGTTCAATAACGATTCATATAACGATTAATAACGTTCAATAACATGGGCTCAACAACCCATAACGTGAGTATAAAGATACCCATAACGTGGATTCAACAATCCATAACGTGAGTTTAACAACCCATAACGTGAGTATAAAGATACCCATAACGTGAGTATAAAGATACCCATAACGTGGATTCAACAATCCATAACGTGAGTTTAACAACCCATAACGTGAGTTTAACAACCCATAACGTCAATAACGGCACGACTTACATAATGAATAATGCGTCATATCACGGGGCGACTTACATATATTTCAAATGCGTCATATCACGGGGCGACTTACATATATTTCAAATGCGTCATATCACGGGGCGACTTACATATATTTCAAATGCGTCATATCACGGGGCGACTTACATATATTTCAAATGCGTCATATAAAACTCAATCACAAATCCATCATACGACAAATCATCCAAATCCACAATACACATACATTTCATACGACTTTACATTTAAGGAATCATAGATGCTTATATATAGGTTCACCCGCAGCCTTCCCACCACTTCTACAACTCATTAAATGTATCATCGTCTTCCATGTAGGTACAACTATCCTAATCACATCACATATTCATAACCGAAAGCATAATTAATCGAGCAACAAATCAATACGTCAATCGAACAATCAATCAATCGATTAATCAACATCAAACAAGTATGTACACTTTTCAGTCCGAATCTCAATTGAGTAGGGAGGGTTTACGAAACTCACCTTGATTGGCAATAGCAAAATAAGAATGACCATAAGCGTTCAACGAGCGTCATAAGTCCACACTTTAGACAATCATCATAGCATAGCCAAAAACAGCAGCAACTGCACGTTTTCAGCAGCAAAACTGCACCTTTTCAGCAGCAAAAACAGCAGCAAAACTGCACGTTTTTCAGCAGCAAAACAGCAGCAAAACTGCACGTTTTTCAGCAGCAAAACAGCAGCCAAAACTGCACGTTTTCAGCAGCAAACAAAAACAGCAGCAAAACTGCACGTTTTTCAGCAGCAAAACAGCAGCAAAACTGCACGTTTTTCAGCAGCAAAACAGCAGCCAAAACTGCACGTTAGCAGCAGCAAAACAGCAGCCAAAACTGCACGTTTTCAGCAGCAAAACAGCAGCAAAACTGCACGTTTTTCAGCAGCAAAACAGCAGCAAAACTGCACGTTTTCAGCAGCAAAACAGCAGCCAAAACTGCACGTTAGCAGCAGCAAAATCAGCAGCAAAACTGCACGTTTTCAGCAGCAAAACTGCACGTTTTCAGCAGCAAAACTGCACGTTTTTCAGCAGCAAAACAGCAGCAAAACTGCACGTTTTTCAGCAGCAAAACAGCAGCCAAAACTGCACGTTTTCAGCAGCAAAACTGCACGTTTTTCAGCAGCAAAACAGCAGCCAAAACTGCACGTTAGCAGCAGCAAAACTGCACGTTTTCAGCACCAAAAACAGCACGTTTTCAGCAACAAAGCTGCACTGTCAGCAGCAAAACTGCACGTTTTTCAGCAGCAAAACAGCAGCAAAACTGCACGTTTTCAGCAGCAAAACTGCACGTTTTTCAGCAGCAAAACTGCACTTTTCAGCAGCAAAAACAGCAGCAAAACTGCACGTTTTCAGCAGCAAAACTGCACCTTTTCAGCAGCAAAACTGCACTTTTCAGCAGCAAAACTGCACGTTTTTCAGCAGCAAAACTGCACCGTTTTTCAGCAGCAAAACAGCAGCAAAACTGCACCTTTTCAGCAGCAAAACTGCACGTTTTTCAGCAGCAAAACTGCACGTTTTCAGCAGCAAAACAGCAGCCAAAACTGCACGTTAGCAGCAGCAAAACTGCACGTTTTCAGCACCAAAAACAGCACGTTTTCAGCAACAAAAACAGCACGTTTTCAGCAGCAAAACAGCAGCCAAAACTGCACGTTAGCAGCAGCAAAAACAGCAGCAAAACTGCACGTTTTCAGCACCAAAAACAGCACGTTTTCAGCACCAAAAACAGCACAGCAAAGCTGCACTGTTCAGCAGCAAAACTGCACGTTTTTCAGCAGCAAAACTGCACGTTTTTCAGAAGCAAAACAGCAGCCAAAACTGCACGTTAGCAGCAACAAAATCAGCAGCAAAACTGCACGTTTTCAGCACCAAAAACAGCACGTTTTCAGCACCAAAAACAGCAGCAAAACTGCACCTTTTCAGCAGCAAAAACTGCACGTTTTTCAGCAGCAAAACTGCACGTTTTTCAGCAGCAAAACAGCAGCCAAAACTGCACGTTAGCAGCAGCAAAAACAGCACTTTTCAGCAGCAAAACTGCACGTTTTCAGCAGCAAAACTGCACGTTCAGCAGCAAAACTGCACGTTTTCAGCAGCAAAAACTGCACTTTTCAGCTGCAAAACTGCACGTTTACAGCAGCAAAACTGCACCTTTTCAGCAGCAAAAACTGCACGTTTTTCAGCAGCAAAACTGCACGTTTTTCAGCAGCAAAACAGCAGCCAAAACTGCAGCAAAAACAGCAGCAAAACTGCACGTTTTTCAGCAGCAAAACAGCAGCAAAACAGCAGCAAAACTGCACGTTTTCAGCAGCAAAACTGCACTTTTCAGCAGCAAAACTGCACGTTAGCAGCAGCAAAAACAGCAGCAAAACTGCACGTTTTCAGCACCAAAAACAGCACGTTTTCAGCACCAAAAACAGCAGCAAAGCTGCACGTTTTTAGCAGCAAAACAGCAGCAAAACTGCACGTTGGGCAGGAAGAACATGAAGAACAAGCAGTTGACTTTTAAGTCAACTTTGACTTTCAAGCTTCAAACCCTAATTCGAGCTACAAAGTCCGATTTGGTGATAAATTAAACATGTTTTAGGGTTCAATAATCTAGATGAACGTCAACCAAACAAACCCCATTTCAGAATCGTTCCATAATCATCAATTTGGATAATTATTAGTTTTTGACCTAATTTAATAAATATAAACCCTAATTTTGACTAAAAAGGATTTTGACTTGCAATTTGACTCAATATTATTTGTATAAGATTAAAACAAGCTTACAAACATGAAAAACATTATGAACTCCACTCAAGTCTTGAGGGAGCTCCAAACGATACACCACCGGACCAATACGTTCAAGGATTTTAAATGGACCGATATACATTGGCCACCCAATTACCACGTTTCATAAATCAAACTACGCCTTTCCACGGGGATACTTTAAGCAACACTAAATCACCCACTTCGAATTCGAGGGGTCGTCGTCTCACGTTTGCATGCTTTAGTTGTCGTTCCCGGGCCACTCTCAACCTTTCTTCGATATGAGAGATCACCTTAGTCATTTCATTATCCAAGAATAAATTAAATTAGCACACGTCAAGTCAACGGGTCGATTTAAATAAAATTTCACTAAATTGTGAAGTCAAATTACATTTAATCACGTTTAATACGAGTCAAAAATCACGAATGTTACATCATTCCCCCGTTAAGGGAATTTCGTCCCGAAATTTAAATCTAACCAGACTCCGGTAAATAAGTAGGGATACTTGGCTTTCGTAGAGCCTTCACGCTCCCACGTAAATTCGGGCCCACGGCTAGCTTGCCATCTTACCTTAACGAGTGTTTACCGAGTATTCTTTAGCTTTCTAGTTTGACGATCTAGAACCTCTATTGGTTCTTCCACAAATCTCAACATTTTATCGACACGAATTTCTTCAGGAGGCACGTGAAGTGCTGGATCGGCCAAACACTTCCGGAGATTACAAACATGAAAAACATTATGAACTCCACTCAAGTCTTGAGGGAGCTCCAAACGATACACCACCGGACCAATACGTTCAAGGATTTTAAATGGACCGATATACATTGGCCCCCAATTACCACGTTTCATAAATCAAACTACGCCTTTCCACGGGGATACTTTAAGCAACACTAAATCACCCACTTCGAATTCGAGGGGTCGTCGTCTCACGTTTGCATGCTTTAGTTGTCGTTCCCGGGCCACTCTCAACCTTTCTTCGATATGAGAGATCACCTTAGTCATTTCATTATCCAAGAATAAATTAAATTAGCACACGTCAAGTCAACGGGTCGATTTAAATAAAATTTCACTAAATTGTGAAGTCAAATTACATTTAATCACGTTTAATACGAGTCAAAAATCACGAATGTTACATCATTCCCCCGTTAAGGGAATTTCGTCCCGAAATTTAAATCTAACCAGACTCCGGTAAATAAGTAGGGATACTTGGCTTTCGTAGAGCCTTCACGCTCCCACGTAAATTCGGGCCCACGGCTAGCTTGCCATCTTACCTTAACGAGTGTTTACCGAGTATTCTTTAGCTTTCTAGTTTGACGATCTAGAACCTCTATTGGTTCTTCCACAAATCTCAACATTTTATCGACACGAATTTCTTCAGGAGGCACGTGAAGTGCTGGATCGGCCAAACACTTCCGGAGATTACAAACATGAAAAACATTATGAACTCCACTCAAGTCTTGAGGGAGCTCCAAACGATACACCACCGGACCAATACGTTCAAGGATTTTAAATGGACCGATATACATTGGCCCCCAATTACCACGTTTCATAAATCAAACTACGCCTTTCCACGGGGATACTTTAAGCAACACTAAATCACCCACTTCGAATTCGAGGGGTCGTCGTCTCACGTTTGCATGCTTTAGTTGTCGTTCCCGGGCCACTCTCAACCTTTCTTCGATATGAGAGATCACCTTAGTCATTTCATTATCCAAGAATAAATTAAATTAGCACACGTCAAGTCAACGGGTCGATTTAAATAAAATTTCACTAAATTGTGAAGTCAAATTACATTTAATCACGTTTAATACGAGTCAAAAATCACGAATGTTACATCATTCCCCCGTTAAGGGAAATTTCGTCCCGAAATTTAAATCTAACCAGACTCCGGTAAATAAGTAGGGATACTTGGCTTTCGTAGAGCCTTCACGCTCCCACGTAAATTCGGGCCCACGGCTAGTTGCTTTCACAAACCTCCGTCCAAGCTAACAGCGACCTGCATATTCCTCCATATAAGGCTCTAAGCGGCGCCATTTAAATGCTAGCATGACAACAATTATTGTTAGAGAACTCAACCAACGGTAAATGCACGTCCCAATTGCCACCAAACATTGATGGCACAAACTCCTAACATATCATCAAGCGTTTGAATCGTTCTATCTCTTTGACCGTCGGTTTGAGGATGAGACGTCGTACTCATATCGAGTTGAGTACCCATCGCTTTTTGGAACGCCTTCCAAAACTTTGAAGTAAATCGGGTATCCCGATTGGTTATGACGGAAATCGGCACTCCAAGTTTGGATACTACTTCTTTGAGGTACAGCGTACCATGGTGTCAAATTTATCATCTTCCCGGATGCCTAAGAAGTGAGCCGACTTAGTCAACCGGTCAATTATCACCCAAATGGTGTCCCGGCCACTACTCATTCTAGGTAACTTCGTGATGAAGTTCATGGCAATTCGTTCTCATTTCTACTCCGGTGTTACCGGTTGGATTAGCAAACCGGGTGGTTCCTTGTGGTCGGCTTTTACTTGTAAACACGTAATGCATTCATTAACGTATCTCGCAATGTCTTTCTTCGTTCATAGCCACCAATACAAGTTTCTTATGTCAATATATATCTTGTCAAAACCCGGGTGGACCGAGTAGGCCGACTTATGAGCTTCATTCATTAACTTCAATCGCCACCCGCCAAGGACGGGAGTCCACAGTCGTTCAACAAAGCACAAACCGTCATCATTATTTCTATCAAATTGTTCTTCTAAGCCGTGTAATGCTTCATTGATGAAGTTTTCCGGCCTAGTCGCCAACCTTTGTGCTTCAATGGTGGAGTCACGAACACTCCTTAGCACAACAAGGCTCATGGCTTTAGTTCGCCTTGGCTTTATACGTTCTTTTTGGCTCAAGGCATCGGCTACAACGTTTTCTTTACCCCATTGTATCAAAACACAATCCAATCCTTGCCCTGATGCATCACAATACGCAACAAAGTCATCGGCTCCATCCGGCAAGCCTAAAATGGGTGCATCACACAACTCGTTTTTCAATAATGGAGGGCTTGATCTTGTTTCTCACTCCTATCGAATCGTCTTTCTCGTTGAGTCAGTAGAGTCAAGGGTTGGGCAATCTTGGGAAAGCCCTCAGTGAAACGTCTATGACAACCCGCCAAACCAAGAATTTGGCGAATTTCGGTTGGCGTCTCGGGTCGTCTCTAAGTCTTCACCACTTCGATTTCAATTGATTCCACATGAATTCCTTCTCTGTTCACCACATGACCAAGAAAGTGGACCTCTTCGAGCCAAAATTTCACAATTGGGAGAACTTGCATACAAATTCCCTTCCCAAAGTAACTCTAAAACTTCTCTCAAATGTTTCGAATGATCTACTTTCGTCTTGAAATGATTAAGGGTGTCGTTACTGAAAACAAATGACAAATTTATCTAGGTAGGGCCGACACACCCGGTTCATCAAAACCATGAACACAGCCGGTGCGGGTCAACCCCAAATAGCATAACCGTGAATTCAAAATGTCCATAACGGATTCGAAAGGCCGTCCAGGGAATATCATCTTCATGGACACGAAATTGGTGGTAACTCAACCGCGAATCAATATTGGAAATGAAACGAGCACATTGGAGTTGATCAAATAGATCATCAATTCTAGGAAAAAGGATAACGCTTTTTCACTGTGAGTTTGTTTAATTCTCTATAATCGATTCACATTCGGAAGGAGTCGTCTTTCTTCCTGACAAATAGGATCGGTGCACTCTACGGTGAATGACTAGGGCGGATAAAACCCCTTTTTCTTGAAGTTATTTGGGTTGGGCGGCCAACTCTTGCATTTTTGTCATGGCTAAGCGATATGGTGTTTTGGCCACGGGAGAAGCATTTGGAATGAGATCAATAGGGAAATCGAGTCGACGAGGTGGAGGCAAACCCGGTAGGTCATCCGGGAATACATCCGCAAATTCATTAATCACGGGCACGGTCTTCAATTTCACTTTCGTGACGTTAGCACTATATATTTTTCCTTCCCACGGCTCGGTCGTCTCGCCTTGAACCACTAACTCTTCACCATTTTCTAACGGAATCCTCACTACTTTACTACCGCAATCTATAACCGGAGTCATTGCCGACATCCAAACTACACCTAGAATCACATCAAAGCTACCGATATAAAAAAGAACTAGGTTTTTGAGAAACGGATGGTCACATAACTCTAAAGTGCATTCATGAACAACTTGGTCAATTTTTGTTAACCCGCCATTTACCATTTCAAGTTCGAAGTAATACGACAATGGACTAAGGCCAGTATCAACCAAGGGCACGAAATCATTGGAAACAAGGCTAATATCGGCACCGGAGTCAAATAATACGGTGGTATATTGGTCGTTGAGTAAGAAAGTATTTGCAACGACGTTAAGATTAATACGAGTCTCTGCCTCAATCACTGCAAAAGCTCTTCCATGGGGAGCAAGTTGTTGTGGAGCTTGTTGTTGTTGGCCGATAAGATTGGGGCACTTATTTCGGTGGTGCTCATGACTACCACACTCATAACAAGTACCTCGGGCCATCGGGGGATTTCGAGCATTGATCGGGATGGCACTCAAAGAAAAGCACGATGATTGGCGGAATACATTTTTGATGGTCAACCCACTCGATTCTCTTACGTCCTTCACGATTACCACGGCCTCCACGACCATCTCTAATTCTTTGGTTTCCTTGATCAACCGGTTTCTCTTACTCGTCTGGGCGCCCATAATTCATGTTAGCTCTCCATGGTCTATCCATCTTTCCTCGAACACACGTGTTGGACTACCAAGTTAACCCTCACAATTCTCACACAAGCATTCACAATTAACCGTCATATAACAACAATCCAAACTTAGGCTATCCTAAGTCATTACAAGGACACGTATTTCTACGGGGATATTATCATGGCAATAAACTATGTTATCAACATCCTTTCCGCATTCTAACAAATCACACAATTCCGATTCAACCACAACCGAATATTCAAATCAACATTCAAGTTCAAGTATAACGAGGCAAAGCATCATCGTTTTCATTCGATTCTAAATCAATTCCACGATTTCAAACCATTGCATACAAATATATAAAGGGGTCAAGTCACTAACAAGGCGGGTAAAGCATAGTCCGAATCTTAACTTCAACATTCAATACATTAAAGGTGTATGTATACAGGGTGTACCAGCGGCTAACCCTCCACACCGTTAATATATTGAATGGATGTCGAGATTCGGTTCCGTTATGCTCTCTAAGTATTGGTCGGGTATGTATACAGGGTGTACCAGCGGCTAACCCTCCACCTAACCAACACTCATTAAACATACCGGGTTACCTACTATACTTCATCCACAATGCGCAATCCACGAGGTCATTAACTTTATATGACATAGGATAACCATAGATTTGTTGATCAGACGCCTCCAGGGTTACCGAGTGTCATACTCCGTTAATGCCATCATTTCACTTTGCTAGGGTTAAACAATAAATCTATAAAAATATACGTTAACGTTCATTCGGCAAGTCACGGTGTATCCCGACACTAACACATACGTCCATCAAGCCATCACATAACAATCAAGTCAACAATCATGGAAAACCTACGAACTCCGTTTAAACAAGTTTTATGCGTCAAACAATTCATGTTGCACACAAAATTTCCTATCATGCATGCTAATATGAAATGTGGGTGCAATGGCTATAGGCCAGGTCAAACCACCTAATTCTCTACAACCACGACTCTGATACCATTCTGAAACACCCCAACAAGGCGGAATCATGAGGGTTACACAAATAGCACAACACGACATGGAAATTATGTAGAGTGAATCTAAATGCATAAAAAGGATCAAGTAATCCATACGAACCATTCAATAATGCAAGTAACCGGATCACACATAAGCATAACCCCTAATCGAGAAATAACGAATCACAGATCCAAGAAGTCCAAGTCCAAGGCCAATTCTAGCATAATCAAGTAATCAATCATCCAATACGTCTTTGAGCTAACCTGTCACCTGAAAAGTGTACTAAAACGGGACAACATAAAGTTAGTGAATTCGTAGGGGTAAGTATTAGGAATCAAGTGTGTCGGGATAACAACCGTTAACGATATACGAGGATTAGAATACCTAATCACGTTTACACAAGTCAATACAAGTCACCGTTTACGTTCAATAACGATTCATATAACGATTAATAACGTTCAATAACGTGGGCTCAACAACCCATAACGTGAGTATAAAGATACCCATAACGTGGATTCAACAATCCATAACGTGAGTTTAACAACCCATAACGTGAGTATAAAGATACCCATAACGTGGATTCAACAATCCATAACGTGAGTTTAACAACCCATAACGTGAGTATAAAGATACCCATAACGTGGATTCAACAATCCATAACGTGAGTATAAAGATACCCATAACGTGGATTCAACAATCCATAACGTGAGTTTAACAACCCATAACGTGGATTCAACAATCCATAACGTGAGTATAAAGATACCCATAACGTGGATTCAACAATCCATAACGTGAGTATAAAGATACCCATAACGTGGATTCAACAATCCATAACGTGAGTATAAAGATACCCATAACGTGGATTCAACAATCCATAACGTGAGTATAAAGATACCCATAACGTGGATTCAACAATCCATAACGTGAGTTTAACAACCCATAACGTGAGTTTAACAACCCATAACGTGAGTATAAAGATATCCATAACGTGGATTCAACAATCCATAACGTGAGTATAAAGATACCCATAACGTGGATTCAACAATCCATAACGTGAGTTTAACAACCCATAACGTGAGTCAACCACCCATAACGTGAGTATAAAGATACCCATAACGTGGATTCAACAATCCATAACGTGAGTATAAAGATACCCATAACGTGGATTCAACAATCCATAACGTGAGTTTAACAACCCATAACGTGAGTATAAAGATACCCATAACGTGGATTCAACAATCCATAACGTGAGTTTAACAACCCATAACGTGAGTAAACAATCCATAACGTGAGTTTAACAACCCATAACGTGAGTATAAAGATACCCATAACGTGGATTCAACAATCCATAACGTGAGTATAAAGATACCCATAACGTGGATTCAACAATCCATAACGTGAGTATAAAGATACCCATAACGTGGATTCAACAATCCATAACGTGAGTATAAAGATACCCATAACGTGGATTCAACAATCCATAACGTGAGTTTAACAACCCATAACGTGAGTTTAACAACCCATAACGTGAGTATAAAGATACCCATAACGTGGATTCAACAATCCATAACGTGAGTTTAACAACCCATAACGTGAGTATAAAGATACCCATAACGTGGATTCAACAATCCATAACGTGAGTATAAAGATACCCATAACGTGGATTCAACAATCCATAACGTGAGTATAAAGATACCCATAACGTGGATTCAACAATCCATAACGTGAGTATAAAGATACCCATAACGTGGATTCAACAATCCATAACGTGAGTTTAACAACCCATAACGTGGATTCAACAATCCATAACGTGAGTTTAACAACCCATAACGTGAGTATAAAGATACCCATAACGTGGATTCAACAATCCATAACGTGAGTTTAACAACCCATAACGTGAGTATAAAGATACCCATAACGTGGATTCAACAATCCATAACGTGAGTATAAAGATACCCATAACGTGGATTCAACAATCCATAACGTGAGTATAAAGATACCCATAACGTGGATTCAACAATCCATAACGTGAGTATAAAGATACCCATAACGTGGATTCAACAATCCATAACGTGAGTATAAAGATACCCATAACGTGGATTCAACAATCCATAACGTGAGTATAAAGATACCCATAACGTGGATTCAACAATCCATAACGTGAGTATAAAGATACCCATAACGTGGATTCAACAATCCATAACGTGAGTATAAAGATACCCATAACGTGGATTCAACAATCCATAACGTGAGTATAAAGATACCCATAACGTGGATTCAACAATCCATAACGTGAGTATAAAGATACCCATAACGTGGATTCAACAATCCATAACGTGAGTATAAAGATACCCATAACGTGGATTCAACAATCCATAACGTGAGTATAAAGATACCCATAACGTGGATTCAACAATCCATAACGTGAGTATAAAGATACCCATAACGTGGATTCAACAATCCATAACGTGAGTATAAAGATACCCATAACGTGGATTCAACAATCCATAACGTGAGTATAAAGATACCCATAACGTGGATTCAACATCCTAATCACATCACATATTCATAACCGAAAGCATAATTAATCGAGCAACAAATCAATACGTCAATCAAACAATCAGTCAATCGATTAATCAACATCAAACAAGTATGTACACTTTTCAGTCCGAATCTCAATTGAGTAGGGAGGGTTTACGAAACTCACCTTGATTGGCAATAGCAAAATAAGAATGACCATAAGCTTTCAACGAGCGTCATAAGTCCACACTTTAGACAATCATCATAGCATAGCCAAAAACAGCAGCAATTCTGCCTATTTCAGCACCAAAAACAGCAGCGATTCTGCACGTTTGCAGCAGCAAAGACAGCTGCAAAACTGCACGTTTTCAGCAGCAAAACTGCACCTTTTCAGCAGCAAAAACAGCAGCAAAACTGCACGTTTTTCAGCAGCAAAACTGCACGTTTTTTAGCAGCAAAACAGCAGCGAAAACTGCACGTTAACAGCAGCAAAAACATGTTGGATAATGGCATAATGTGTCGTTCGTTTGTAAGTCATTAGGCCAAATTCTTTAGAGAGAGTGGAGTAACATGTTGGATATTTGACTTAAAAAGAAAATATTTGATTAGTTTTGTTATGGAAGAAAAAATAACATTTGCAAATTAGATAAATCATACATGATGTTGTTGATGTGAGGCTTAGTATATGTGTGTCACTTTTCTCAGAACATTAAAAAGGTTGATTTTTTGGTTCTATCTTTTGCAGGTAGATGTCAATAGGGGCATAGAAAATAGTGAGAAAGTATATCGTCAGCTTATTATGAATGAAAGGAGTAAATTTGATGAGCTTACTCTAATAAATGTGGACAACATCAAAAAGGAAAAGGAAACAAGCGGAAGATATAATGTGTTCGACAATGAGTATATTGCAATGTTTTAAAAACCGGACCGGACACTGAACCGTTCTCACAATATTTTATTGGTCCAACCGGTCAGACCGATCGAACCACGGTCAGACCGGATATATAAAACATACATATTAGTTATTCTTTATAATGACTTTTATTCAATTATACAAATTACAGTAATATAAATAATTAATGATAATAAGAAAACTTATATTCAAAGTCCATCTATCCTAAATCCTAAACTATATAAAAAATATCAATTTGCTAGAATTTGAAAAATGTAAATAAAAGTACTGACAAAATTTGTACTTTTAATTGGTAGTACATAAGTGGTACCAACTCTCAAGCCTTGGAATAGTGTATGTTCTCTCAATTTTTACTTACATGACACCCACCACTTATTTTACAAAACTTGAATCTTCTTCTCCATCGGAAAACAAATCGCCTGTTCACCACCACCCCCTGAAACTCACTAATAACCACCATCTAAATGAAAAACGATCCTAAAGCCAGCCTACTCCGGTGATATGGCCATCTCCAGCGGTATATCCTACTCCGGCGACCCTTCAAGTTCACTTTTCACCGGTCATCTCCGTCGACCTTTCAGATCTACTAATTTCCACCGCGCATCTCCGGCGAAGAAGCCATTAGAGACCCTTCAGATCTACTTTTTGTCATCTATTCATTCCATTTTTTGACGAAATTTAATTGTTTGACCGACCATTGACCGGCTAATCCCGGTTCAAATCCCGATCCGGTTCATGCGACTCACCCGGTTTAGTACGGTTCATAACGGTTCATTGTCTGCTATTAGACCGGGGTCAATCTGACCGGAATTCTCAAAAAATCCGGTCCAACCGCGGTCCGATCGGTCGGACCGGCCGGTTTGAAAACATTGGTATATTGTGGTTAGTACTTTTACTATGATTACCATAGACGTATATATTTATTTCTCTTTTTGTTTTTCATATGTTCCAATGTGTATTAGTGTATCTTTCCATTCTGTCTATTACATGATAAAGTACTTCTTTTAATATTTGTTGAGTCAAAATGGGTGGGTTGGATACTGGGTCAAAACAGGTCTAAACAAAACGTGAAACCCTAACCCTATTTGTCCATATTTCTATTATTTATATACAAAAGTAGTACTTTAATCATTGTTGATTGTTCTAAAAAACAATAGAGTACTTTTTTTTTCATTAATGATTTTGAAGGTTTTATACAGTGGACAACTTTCGGCCTATTGTCACCCTTCTGACCCGTATCTAATTTGGCTGCAACTTTTTATTAAGTATACTTTTTGACGTGTTACTATAAACCATACCCAAACCAATCCGTTCATTTGTACATGGTTGGAATCTCCCACCTTAATAATATTCATTTTTGTGAATATTTTCTGATTTATAAGTTTTTATTTAATTTAATATTATTTAATTAATTATTTATTCATTTTATTGATTTATTAATTAAATAATTCCTTAAAAATACTTTTAAGTGTCATAATTGTCTTTATAAATTAAGAATGATTTTAGTTAGGTTATATTCTGATATATATGCTTCTTAATTTATAATTTCATGTTTTATACTTTTATTTGTGTATTTTCCATTAATTTTAATAATAATATTTAATTAGTTATTTTTACTTAATTATTTATCTTTTAATTACATAACACATGTCTCTTGACTTTTAACTATTTTTCTCCAGTAGGTTTTAGTTATTTTTATTCAATGGTTATGATGATTTAACCCCATTCTTGATTTACATAATTTATTTATGGATTTTTATGTCTTTTAATTACCATTTAAATTCAATAATTCATGGAAATTCTTAGAAATCATCACTAAACATTTTGGTCAAAAATCCCAGGCCTTTTAGGCAACTTTTATCAATATAAATTCATATCAATTTAACCTCTCTTGTGTCTTGCTCATTTTGAGGGTTTTATGATTAAAAAATCGTTTACCGAAATAGTGATTTTAGCCTCATTTCTTAAGCAATTAAAGTGCTTCAAAATGGATTTTCATTCTTGTTTCATTATTTCCAGAAAGTCCATCATATTTTGGTGTCCAAAATCGTGATAGTGGTGGTGGTGTGATATGTGCAATTTAGTGCTTTCGGTTAGTGATTATTTGACCCGAAAAGGTGATTTTTGAGCTTATTGTTGTCATGAACCAATAGATCTGAGTTTTATACTTTTATTTCAACTTATTTCCAGTAGGTTTATCATATTTCCTTGGTCATAAGATTATGGTGCATGTGTGTGCTCAAAATGCATTTTTGCGTGTTTTCGGTTTATGATTTCTAGCTTATTTTAACATGTTTTGGTCCAAGCTTTGTCTCTTTGTTATTTCATCAATTTTTCCAGAATATTAACATTAATATTAACATATTTTTCACTTATAACAAGTCCATATCCATCTCATAATCCAACAAAAGATCCAACTTTCTTAAATCTAGCATACATGCATTCAAATCAACACTTTTTAATATCAACTTTTATAAATCTAACATTCAACAACATAAGAACATCTTTTAAATGAAAAATCTCAGAATATACTCTTCAAAAACATATAGATCTATCAAAAAGAAAGTCACTTTAAAAGCTACTAATCTATAACAACACTTTTGGGTCTTAAACTTGTTGAATCCTTGGATCTTTCTTCTTAGATTCGACATGCATGAGCATGGAAAGAAAGATCCTATCAACTTTGCCCTCATAAAGTGTATATTACAAAGAAAACAAGAAGAAAGTATGAGTTTTTTATAAAACCTTTGAATATAAACAAAAACAAGATTAGATCTAGTAAAAAGGATGAAGATTATACCCTCTTGAACTTGGTTTTTGATGAAGAAAGTGGGCAGAATTTTTGTGGCTCTTGAAGCCTCCAACAACCCTTAATCTAACCCAAAAACAATCCTTAAACCCTTGCTTGATATAACCCTTTAGTAATCTAACTTAATCCTTATTATTATTAAGTGTTTAACTTGATTTTTGATGGTGTTTTCTTTGTTTGTTTTGGGCCGAAAATGAGAGGGAGAGAAGAAGAGATGGAGAGTTTTTCTTGAGAGAAAAGAAGGAGTGTGTGAAGAGTGTGTAAAATGAGAGTTTCAAGAATGAATGTGGAGTGTAGGGTTTGAAAAGGGTGAATGTGTGTGTGTGGCTTGATGGGGGACGGCCAAAAGGAAAAAGGGGGGGGGATATTGAAGAGTTTTTCTTTTTTTTTGTTGTTGTAATAAGGTGTATAATATGTGTATGTATGTTAGATGTAGGTGTATGTATATATTTTGTAAGGTTAAATGGTATTTGTTTGTAGTGTATGTAAATCTTTATTCTAGTATGTGTATATATATGTATATGGTGTATGTATATGTATATGTATGTATATATTTTTGTGTTTTTAATTTGTTACATAGGCCATTATTTATAATCTTGTATTTATTTTAAGCATATTTATATATATACTTATTGTTATTTAAACACTTTTATGTACATATTAATTTATAATTATACTTTGAGATAGAAATCTTTATTCTCATGTCATATTTACTTAGATTGGTTTGGTGATTGATTTGTTGGACATTTATAAGAGAATTGATTGATATCTCAACTTGTGAGGCTCATTTTATCATTTATAACTTGATTAATCATCAATAAAATTTTTGTTCAATGGTATTTTATAATTCAGATTTAGAATTGAACAATAGCTTTAGATTGCTAATTTAGGGGCGTTATCTACTAGCTTCAAGTATAACTATGGCTTGCGGGATCATAGGCAACATAACTAGAATATATATAATGTTAAAAAGTAGGGTTGTTACATCCTTACCCCCTTAGGAGAATTCCGTCTCGGAATTTGAATTTGCTTAGGGAGTAAGTGCGGATATTTCTCGCGTATAAAGTCCTCGCGCTCCCATGTAAATTCGGGTCCGCGTTTCATATCCCATCTAACTTTAACAATAGGGATCTTGCTTCTCTTTAGGCGTTTCTCATTGCGATCGAGAACTTCTATTGGCTCCTCACGAAATTGGAGCTTATCCTCCACACGTAGTTCTTCAAGTGGGACCACTTTCGAATCATTCGCCACACATTTCTTCAAGTTCGACACATGGAATGTGTCATGAACATCTCCCAATTCTTGGGGTAATTTCAACTTATAGGCCACGGGGCCGATTCTAGCAACAATTTCAAATGGCCCAATGTATCGGGGGCTCAACTTTCCTCTTTTGCCGAACCTTACGGTTCCCTTCCATGGCGACACCTTTAATAGTACCTTGTCGCCAACCTCAAACTCTAGGGGCTTCCTCCTTCTATCCGCATAACTCTTCTGCCGATCTCTTGCGGCCTTAAGCTTTTCTTTAATGATCGCCACCTTGTCCGTTGTCTCTTGGACAAAATCAACGGTGGCTAGGCTTCTCTCACCCGCCTCTACCCAACACATGGGTGATCTACATTTACGCCCGTATAGAGCTTCAAAAGGCGCGCATTGTATGCTAGAGTGATAACTATTGTTGTAAGTAAATTCCGCGTATGGCAAGTGTTCATCTCAACTTCCACTAAATTCTAATGCGCAAGCCCTTAGCATATCCTCCAGCGTTTGTATTGTACGCTCACTTTGCCCATCCGTTTGTGGGTGGTAAGCCGTACTTAATGCTAACGTAGTGCCCATTGCTTCTTGTACAAGACCCCAAAAATGTGAGGTAAACCTACCATCCCTATCGGATATTATGGACAGAGGTACACCATGCAATGTCACAATCTTTTCAACGTACAGACGCGCTAAACGCTCAGTGTTCCAATCTTCTTTGATGGGGATGAAATGGGCTGATTTCGTAAGACGATCAACAATCACCCATATAGCATCATGACCTTTCTTTGTCCGAGGCAATTTCGTCACTAGGTCCATTGCTATTTGCTCCCACTTCCACTCAGGAATCTCCGGCTGCTTTAAAAGTCCAGCTAGCTTTTGGTGCTCAGCTTTGACCATCGCACAAGTCATGCATCGGCTCACATATAGAGCTACATCACCTTTCATCCCAGGCCACCAAAAGTCCCTTTTTAGACCTTGGTACATCTTATCCGCTCCCGGATGAATCGAGTATTTTGAGTTGTGAGCTTCATTCATTAATACCTCTCTCAGCCCATTGATCTTTGGGACCCAAGCTCTTCCTTTGAAGTACAAGATGCCTTCATCATCCCTATCGAACCTGGTTTCTACTCCACTCAATGCCTCTTCTTCAATGTTCTTCCCTCCAAAAGCTCTTGCTTGATCTTCTAAGAATCTGTCCCTTAGAGACATTTTCACTTGTAAGTGACAAATTCTTATCCTCGACACCCTAGTGTTCGCCTTCCTACTGTTGATGCATGTTGATGTGACAACAGCAACTTAGATTTGATTATGTCTTATTCATTTATATGTAATTGATGGATTATGGACTTCGTGTTTTAGTAATGATTAATTACATGTTTTGGTGTTATTTATATGTTTATATATGATGTTTGTTATGTATATCATACAAGTACAAACATAATATATGTTAGGGTTCTTGTACATAAAGTACTTGGAAAAATAACTAAGCATAGATGATTGATGGTATTTAGTACTAACGAAGATAATCTTCGTTAGGAACTAACGAAGATAATCTTCGTTTTATGGGCTGGACTGCTAAGTTCGTAAGAACAAAGCCCAGTAAGCCCAATATCGATCGTGAACATATATAAACGATTGGAAACCCTAAAGTGAGGGAACCAGTTGATCACACACACACCATAGGCGACTAAGTTCGTTTTCTATACTATAGCAAACGAATATAGATCATTTAAGGCTGATTATATTAAGATAATTAGCAATAACCACGATAACTAATCAAACTAGTTATCTCGTGAGGATTCCGCACTCACGACATAACAATAGACGATCTCGAGAGCGATCCGTAGCTATCGAGGACTCACAAGTGGTATCAGAGCCATTCGATATCTTATCGAAGGGTTGAGATCGTTTGTTTGGTTGTTATTCTCCCAAAAACCTCCCAAAACACTTTCTGTCGTTAAGTTCGTTTGCCTTACGAACTTAGCAAAACTTAGTCTGACAACGAATTTAACTTAATTTCGTTCTAAGTTCATCCAACGAAGATAGAAAGCGAATTTATCTTCATTTTCGTTTTGAATCTTCTTCAAACGAATTTAACCTACGAACTTAATCTATCTTCGTTCTGACACTGTTTTACGAACTTAGCTTTATCCGTTCAAAATTTTTGTCCCAAAATTAAGCTATCTTCGTACTAACACTGTTCTACGAATTTAACCTAATTTCGTTGGATTCTTATCTTCGTTTGAACAGTATTTTTCACTTATGGCTTCTTCATCCTCAACCAACAATGCTGTTGCCCAATATCTCAATTCTCTAGTTTATCATGATCATCTGGTAGGGCGTACTAATTCTCCACCAAAGTTAGTCTCATTAGCTGACTTTTGGGCGTGGAGAGGTCGATTTGAAGATTTCATTCAACGAGAAGACTTAAATATGTGGCTCATGATCACTGAAGGTTATGAATGGCCCACTCTTACTGTGAATGGAGTTACTTCTACATACAAGGTGGGAGAATTAACGGCGAAGAAAAGGCTAACTACGCCATTGAAGTAAAGACTCTTTCCACACTTCGTATGTGCATTCCTCAAGAGTTGGTGCACTTGTTTCCTAAACAAGAATACAAGACTTCAAAGCAATTGTTCGATGCTATTGAAGCTCATTGTGAAGGTGATCCATTATTAAAGAAAAATAGAATTAAAATGCTTAAGAAACAATTTGATTGCTTCAATGCCACAAAGAATGAACAAGTTGAGGATCTTATTCTGAGATATCAACATCTTCTTGCTGAATTAGCTTATTTTGACCTTAGATACACTCCTACTGAGATAGTGGATAAATTCCTGGATGGTTTGCCGAAAGCATACAAAGAGTTTCGTCATGGATTGCAAGAAAGAGCTGATTATGCATCTCTTCGAATAGATGAGTTATATCCACTCTAAGAAACAGAGAAATGAAGGATAAGGCAAAAGATCTTTAAGACAACTTCACACAAGATCCATCTCTCTATCATGCCACTATGAAAAATCCAACAGCTGATGTTAATGCTTTCTTTTCTGGAGTTGGTAATACTGGTGAGACAGACAATTGTGGTGCACAAATGGATGGAGATGATTCTTTTGGATTCATGGCTACTGATGCTGGTAACAAGGGTAAAAGGGCTAATGACGGTGCAAAGACTGGAAATATGAAATTCGGAAACATTTCATCTTCTTCTGCAGGTTACAAATCCATGCCTATGAATATGAAATCAGCTGAGGGTAGAATGAATGTATTTGCTGCAATGTGTGCTGCACATGAAGCTTTTGTTGCAGGAAGAATCACAGATCCAGCACTTATTGATGAAGATTACGATCAGATAGATCCAGATGATGTTGAAGAAATGGATCTGAAATGGCAATTGGCAATGATCACCAGGAGAGTACAAAAGTTTATGAATAGAACAGGAAGACAGCTTACAGGAGGTATTCAAGGATTTGACAAGTCAAAGGTGAAATGCTGTAACTGCGAAGGTTTTGGACATTTTGCCAGAGAATGTCAACGGCCTAAGAGAGAGGCAAATGTTACTCCTGCACGTCAAGATAGAGGTGGTAATCGTCCGTTCAATCAAAATCCTACTAGAGCTCTTTTGTTAACTGATGATACTACTGCAAATGTCACTGGAAATGACAAGGCTATAGTAGCTGTTCAACCAGATGGTTCTTATGTTTGGAATCTTCCTCATGATGAGAACAATAATGCTTATTTGGCCAAAATTCTTGATGATATGGCTCAAATAGTTGATTCTCCAGATGATTTCATGGACACCACAGTCTACCACAGTGAAGAGCAATTGTATGAAAATACTAATAGTTCGAATGTGGAATCTGTTGCTGCTGGTGTATATGATACTGATTCCGAATCTGACAATGAGTTAGAAGAAGTCAAGAACCTTGATGAAGTGAAAGCTACTGAAGAAGTGAAAGCTACTGAAGAAGTGAAAGCTACTGAAGAGGTGAAAGCAGCTGAGGTTAAAGATGATTCTGCCACAGAAAAGAGTGAAAAGACTATTGAGGAGCAGATGCAAGATTTTGAGATTCCGGCTGGCATGACTGTGGATGACTTTGTAGCTTACATGGCAGATTGCAAAGAGGCAGACCAACAGGTATCTTATTCTTTACATACTATTGTTCATGTTTGCAAAATTGTTAATCGCATGTTTGATGAACTTGAACAAAAGAATGAACAAATTAAGAAATTAGAATCTGTTGTCAATATTGCTCATGATGAAAGAGATAAATTAATTAAAAAGGGTCTAACTGTAAATGATAAGGAAAAATTTTTCAAGGAAAAGATTAGATCCTTAGAATCTGACATTAGAGCAATGAAAGATAAAGTCAATCATTCTGTGGCTATAGAAAGAGTAAGTAGTGAAGCTTATTCTTTGTTAGCTAGAAAGTGTGCTACCGTAGAAAAGGAACTTGCTGATACTAGGATAGAAATCTTGGAATTTAAGGCTAAATCTGATTCTGCTAGACATTCTGAGCTTTTGATGCATATGAAAAAGTTTGAGAATTCTTCTTCTAAGAGTTTTGAAACTGCTAAGATTTCTTATAAAGATGTGCCTCCTCCTTTCAATAATAACTATACTCCTGTTGAACCTAATATTCCTGAAATTCTACTTCAACCTAGTGTTGTAGATGGTAAACCAAAAGACTCAATTTCCGAGGCAAAGTTGCCTGAGGGAACAAAAGAGTCTAAAGGAGGTTCTTCTCAACCTAACAAGAAGAGAAATTGAAAGGTGTTGCTTTAAATCAGTCTACTCCTTATGGTCAGAAAGATAGTATTGTACACTTTACACTTCATAAGAGTAATAGGGTCTATACTGAGTTAGAATTCCCATTAGAATCTATTGACCCTAAGAGGATTGATAAAGTCTGGGATGTTGCTATTGAGGATATGAAGAAATTAAGTCAGCAACGTCTCACTCCATTACCTAAGCAGTCTAGGATTAGAAAATCTGAAGATAACTTAGCCGTTAATGAAGAAGCAACTAAGGTTTTAAAGCACATCTTAATGCCTGCACTTAAGAAATCTTCAAGTAAAGATAGACATGAGAAAGATGGTGCTAGGAAGTCTAGGATTTCACCAACTAAACAAGACCCTGAAAAGGAAATTCAAAGAAAAACAAGTAAGTCAGTGGACACTAGTGCTAATAATGAATCTGTAGGTACCGATAAAAGGTAGATACAAACAAAAAGTTCAAGGTCCTCTCTTGCTTTGCTTGTCATGAAAAGGGTCATGTTTATAGTGTATGTCCAAATAGACCTCGAAGATCAGGTTCTCCTTCAAAGGCTTCCACTTCAGAAGGAAAAAGGGGGTTGGGTAATAATAACAGGTTTATGAGGCTAAAGTTCAATCTTCTTCAAAACCGTTTACTATACCTCAACGACGTGAATCTCCACTGAAAGGTTCCTCAGGAAATGTTCATAGGATTTCAAATCGTTTTCAAACACCTCCACGACCTGATCGTTTTGTTCCTAAAAGTCAAAATTCATTTATGACCAAATTCATTCGAGTGTTCGATCTTCTTATGGCCCTCATTCTCCTAGATCTTCTCCAACGAGAGGTCAGAAGTCTTCTCCTGTGAGAAGACGAGATGAGAATCATGTTCCACCCACGGCTTCTAGCAATGGGTATTGGACTGAACTGATTCTAAGGGATGAGAATGGACGACCCAAACCTCAGAAGGTTTGGGTCCCCAATGAAAACTAATTTTTCTCATTTTATGTGCAGGGAGTTCCTAGGAAACCAATCCATTTATGGTACCTTGACAGTGGATGCTCCAGGCACATGACAGGGGACAGGAATCTCTTGTCCAATTTTACTGGTATAAATGGGTCATATGTTTGTTTTGCTGGATCCAAGGGCGGCAACTTACTCTAGAAAGAGTAAACTATGTGGAACAACTTACTCATAATCTAATGAGTGTCTCACAGATCTGTGATAAGGGCAACAATGTTCATTTCACAGAAAAGGAGGCATTCATCTTGAAGCCGGGTTTCGTTATTCCAGAAGAATGGATTATGCTCAGAGCTCCTAGGAAGAGAGACATCTATGGCTTAGTTTTAGGTGTTGATAATCCAACGGAGCCCCTCTGTTTGTTGAGCAAAGCAAATGAGTCTGAATCTCTCCTCTGGCATCGAAGAATGTGACATATTAACTTTCGGAAGATGAATGAACTTGTTAGTCTTGGATTAGTTGATGGTGTTCCAGTTAAGAAGTTTGGGATGGAAGATAAATGTGTACCATGTTTGAAAGGAAAGCCACACAAGAATCCTCATAAATCAAAGGTGCACAACACTATATCCAAACCATTCGAACTACTTCATATGGATCTCTTTGGTCCTGTGAACGTAAGAAGCATTGGAGGGATGTTCTACTGTTTGGTGATCACTGATGATTACTCAAGGTACTCATGGGTATTTTTCTTGAAGACAAAGGACGAGACCGCATACCGGTTTATGGATTTTGTTAGACAAGTTGAGAATGTCCATGAAGTTAAAGTTAAGAGAATCAGGAGTGACAATGGCACTGAGTTCAAGAACAATACTCTTACGGTTTTTTGCTTGACCAAGGGTATTCAACATCAATTTAGTGCACCGTATGAGCCACAGCAGAATGGAGTAGCTGAGAGGAAAAACAGGACTTTGATAGAAACAGCTAGGACGATGCTTGCTGATTCAGGGCTTCCTGTTACTTTCTGGGGGGAGGTAGTGAATACAGCTTGTCACATTTTAAATCGGGTTTTAACAGTTAAACGGTTCAAGAAAACCTGTTATGAACTTTTGCACAACAAAAAGCCCAATTTGCAAAATGTTGAGCCATTTGGTGTTCCTTGTACTTTTCTTACGGTACTTCCTCAGGGTAAATTTGATCCTAAATCAGAGGAGGGTTTCTTTTTAGGTTATGTACCTAGCACACCAATTCGGCGTGTGTACAATCAGAAAACTGGCAAAGTAAATTTTGGTACAAATGTGGTAATTGTCAGTCATAAACCTGCTGTACACATTGGTCCTGCTAATGACTTCGATTATGATGGTGTCTTCACCTCTTTTCGTGGTCCTGTTTCTTTTACAGGTGTTCCGATTGTGGAAGATGTAGTTACTCTTCATGATCCACTTGAAGGCAGTCCGGTTCCTGTCTCTTCTCCTGGTTCTTCACCATTCATTAAGCCTGCTTCTAAATCTGGAGAGTCAAGTGGGACCAAAGAAGCAGACTCTACTTTAGAGACTACTCCTAAAAATCTTACTGATCCTTTACATATACCGCTACCTGATGATCCTTTCTATGATACTGACGACACGGAAGGTGAAAATCAGGAAGAGCCTAAAACTCCAGAACAACATGTCCAGACTAACTTGGGGAATGATCTTACAGTCGACATGGTTCCTCAAACAAGAGTCAACAAGGATCATCCAGTAGAGCAAATCATTGGTGATGCTTCTGCCTCTGTTCGCACGAGGAATCAGAATAGGAAAAATTTGTCAAGTTTGTTTGCTGAAGTTAAGGATTCTGGGGCAATTACTTGGTACTTGTACTTTTGCTTCATCTCTCAGGTTGAGCCTAAAAATGTTGGAATGGCTCTTAAAGATCCGTCATGGGTTGAGGCGATGCAAGAAGAATTGGCTCAGTTTCGGAAGCTTGATGTATGGAAATTAGTTGACTTACCTCATGGTGAATCTCCTTTATCTACGCGATGGGTTTTTCGTTGTAAAAAGGATGACAAAGGTGTTGTCACTCGCAATAAGGCTCGGTTGGTAGTTAGAGGATTTGAGCAACAAGAAGGTTTTGATTACGATGAGACTTTTTGCACCTGTAGCTAGACTAGAAGCTATTCGATTATTTCTGGCATTTGCTAGTTATCAAGGTATAAAGGTGTATCAACTTGAACGTAAAGAGTGCCTTTTTGTATGGAGAAATTAGAGAAGAAGTGTATGTAGATCAACCTCAGGGATTTGAGGATCCAGATTTCCCCAATAGAGTATATCGTCTTGATAAGGCTCTATATGGTTTACATCAGGCTCCTCGATCATGGTATGAAAAACTGTCTACTCATTTACATGAAAATGGTTTTACTCGAGGTTCTATTGACAGCACGTTGTTCATCAAATGGAAAGGGAAGGACTACTTGCTTGTACAGGTTTACGTTGAGGATATCATTTTTGGTTCATCTGATAAGAACATGTGCAAGGAGTTTGAGCAGAGCATGAAGGCTAAGTTCGAAATGAGTGCTATGGGGGAATTAACTTTTTTCCTTGGATTACAGGTGGATCAACTGAAGGATGGGTTCTTTATTCATCAGAGCAAGTATGTTCAAGATCTTCTTACCAGGTTTCGAATGACCGATGCTAAAGATGCAATTACTCCCATTCAGACTAATCATGGGCTATGTCCTGATAAGACTAATGATCCAGAAGTCGATGCAACTCAATATCGGGCTATCATTGGTTCCTTGATGTATCTGACGGCTTCACGTCCAGACATTACCTTTCCTGTTTGTATATGTGCTAGATATCAGGCTAATCCGAAAGAGTCACATATGAAAGCTGTGAAAAGGATTCTTCGTTATGTGAAGGCCAAGCCTCGTCTAGGGCTTTGGTATCCCATGCATGGTTCCTTTGAATTCAAAGCTTATACTAATTCAGATTATGGTGGCTGCAGTTCGGATAGGAAATCAACGTCAGGTGGATGTCAACTTTTAGGGGGGAGAATTATATCGTGGCAGTGCAAAAAGCAGACATCTGTTGCACAGTCTACCTGTGAAGCAGAATACATAGCTGCTGGTCAATGCTGTTCTCAGGTACTTTGGATACAGTAACAATTGCGCGACTATGGTATGGATATCTCAGACTCTCCTATTTGTATTGATAATAAGTCTGCCATAGATATTACTAAGAATCCGAAAAACTTTAAAGTCACCAAGCACATAGATATAAAGCATCACTTTTTGCGTGACTGTTTTGAGAAAAAGCTTATTCATTTGGAAAAGGTTGTTACTGATGATAACCTTGCTGATCTTTATACTAAAGCTTTTGATAGACCTCGTCATAAGTTGTTATATCAACTCAATGGTATGAAGAATGCCGAGTAGTTTCTCTCAAAGAACTTAAATTTTTCTTTTTGTGTCTTAGTAGTTTAAGTCGTACAGAGATAGAGTCAAAAATACAAAAAGAGTTGTCTTAGTATAAGTCTGTATATATCTAGTGTCAGAAAAATACAAAAAACATCTGAAAAATAGAAAATCCAAAAAAAAAATATAATAAATAAAGTAAGGTTACTGCACTACATGATTAGATGTGACGATACTTTAGCTTTTAAGCCTACTTAATTGTACTTTAAAATGCTCAGTTCAGTGATACCATTATATGATGTATCGATAGCACAAAGTACCAAGGTTTCCTTATAATCTGAACTTAAATGTATACAATGTTCTTATGGGAAACGTATTCAGATATTTGGCTGAGAATACTTGTTCTTAAAATAGCAAGTCCTTTAAATCTTATGAAAGATCTTGCATTATAATTATGTATATTTGGTCTTTATAAAGAAGGTCTCGGGTACATATATGTGTATGTATTGCTTTTTTGGATGTATATTTGTGACAAAATATTCAAATTCAAATATCAAATAACTCTGTTGAAAGTATGAAGCTAATGTGGCCTTTGAGATTCGAACAAGTAAGTCCTTGGGGTGTCTTTGTATACCTAACCTACCTAAAGTTTCCAACTTGGGATAGGTTGTCAGAAAGTTCGCTACACGGGTCTCATAGAAAGTCACGGGTTTTCATAAGTGCTTTAAAGTAAATTAATGTCACAAATATACAAGTACTTGGCATTATGCAATGTTAAGTATATTTCCGTACGTGAGTCAAGTTATGTCGCTTTCCGCGTGAGGAATCACCGACCTGTCACCGCTGACTTGATTCTTAAGACTTTCTCACTTTAATCACCAAATGTCTTAATCTTAGTGCTTGTTTCGATTATGAGAGTGTATCTGAATATGGGGCACATAAGTTCGCAAACTAAATTGTGGCATGAGTAACTTACTAGGTTACATGGTGACTGTCCTTGGCTCAAGTAATACGAAAGTGCCACCAACCAAAAAGGAGACTGGAAGTACCGAGTGTTTAAGAGGACAAACATATTGGTAATCGTTTTTGGATCACTGTTCATAACTAATAATAAGAGAATTATTTCTCGCTGTTAGGCTTATGTAAATGCTAATCTGATCTGATCAGCAGTACCCTAGTCACTTGTAAATAATGAATAAATTAAGATAACTATTGTGTATAGAATAGTTTATGATTCTGTAATTTTTATTCTAATTTATTTTTCTATTTTATTGAGTCAAAATAAGTATTTTCATAAGTTCTTATTGCACGAGAGATTCTACTTAAATTCTGTTGAGTATATGTTTTGCTGAATTCATTCATTTGAATTCTTGATGAGGTTATGTGTTTAGTTCCAAAGAAGATTTTCTGATATGGACATTAATTTGTTTAAGTTTAGAAAATGATCTTTTAAATCTTTTGTGATAAGTCAATGTTATTTGAATTCTCACAAGTTTCAGTGTTTACAAGTTATGAATTTAATTAATAACTTGGTGATCTTTTAGGGTTTGACAATGGAATGACCTCCCTTGATCTTTTATTAGAATCTTGAGTATTTCGTAATTGTTAATCCTAATTTTGTGTGTTTTCACTTGAATTTTCTGCATTATTGTGCCTTTGCTCTTGTTGCGTTAATGAGTTTTTGGTAAGTATGAAGTGTTCAGGTTTAAGAAGATAAAGTTGGAGTGCTGATCTTTGTTGCAATACTGTGTTATTCATACTGATGATATCGTGGAGACAAGATTTTTGGTGTGAAATGACAATATTGTGATGCAAATATGAGCACGTGAAGGAAGAATACATGAATCTGTCTTTAGAGTATTTATTTACTTTACATTTCATGTATTTAGTGAAAATAATCAGTGTTAATACGTGTTTCTTTTAATTTCCGTACCTTGACTTATGACATGATTTCGGAAACTTTACAAAGTTCTTCATTGGATTTTTGGACTACTCATTGTTTGTTAGTTTTGTAGACGGCATCTAATATGGGACTTAAGTGTTTCAAGATGGTTTGTCGTCAAGCATCTCAATGATTAGAGACATACTCTCCGTATCATGGTCGTGGTTGGTATCGCTGTTAATATGTTCATTGATTATTTTCAGGTTTGTTATTGGTTGATTTTAGACCTTGGGGTTCTGTTTTTAATTCAAGATTATAATGTTTGTAAAATACTTACATTATGATGATGATTTTCAGATAGTGGTACCTTTTGGTACAAGGCATGAACAAGTTGCTTTTAACGAGTTGTTGCTATGTACAGGATTATGTCAAAGGGGTCGCATCGTGGAAAGTTTCGTGATGACGAATCTTGAAAATTTTTTCTAAGTACAATATTGTTCTTACGAAGATAGTGTTTAACTTCGTTTGGAATTTGTCTTCAGAAAATTGAACTTATTTTCGTTACATCTAATTTCGTTCTATTTGGTTTTAACGAAGATAATCTCTATCTTCGTTCGAGTTGTTTTTACGAAGGTTAACTTAGTTCTACCTTATTTTCGACCGACTTTCTAACCGACCCGGTTTGACCCATCTTTTACCCATCTATCTATATATACACTTAATTCGTTTTATGGTTTTCCTTGCCAGAATTATTAAAGAATAACGAACTTAAGCTGTTTAAACCCTTATCTCTTCATCAATCAAATTACTTGATTTCACTTGATTCTCTGCTTGTTGTTTCGATTTTTGTTGAAATAAGTGATTCAGGTATACTATCTAGCATCGTCATTCACAAATCCCCAATTCTTGATTCTTGTTTTTGCCCTATTTTTACATAAACTCAATCGGTTTTATAAATAATTTAGATTTTAGGGTTTAATTTCGTTTTGAATTTTAATCTATTGGATCCTTAATTTGTTTGTAAAATCGATATGGTTTATGCTTCTTTTAAGTGTTACAAATGTTTTTGTAATTAATTTTGGGCAAATCAAGTGATCTTCAATGATTTAAGAATCAAATGTTCGATTTTTGAACCAACAGGAAGTTCAGAACCTCTACGAACTTAGACTTCGTTAAATCTTTACGAACTTAGGTTCTCAAACAGGACTTACGAACTTAGACTCTTCTTTCAACTAACGAATTTAGAAGTTTTTTTTTTGAGACAAACGAATTTAGTATGCTTCAAAGCTATCTTCGTTCATTGTTATCCAACGAACTTAAAAGCTATTTTCGTTCATTGTTATCCAACGAACTTAAAGTCTATCTTCGTCTATTCCTAACTAACGAACTTAAGGACTATCTTCGTACACTTTGACCTTACGAACTTAAGGACTAATTTCGTACAGTTCCAACTTATGAGATTATTGATTAAGTTCATCTAAGACTGCTATTCATTTCTTGTGCTAATCCTATAATTGTTTTTCAATTGTGATTTGTTTTTGCAGAAATGGCTCTTGCTCCACGTCAGTTCTTTAAGAAGCACAATCTGGCCTTAAATCTGGATCCAGATCAGCATAATTGTGAACGATATCATGAAATGTTTGATTTTATTGCTCGTTCTAGGCTTTCTTTTGCATTCTGTGATTCCCCTAGATTGGTGAGGCAGTATATCGATGACTTCTGGAGGACTGCTCATCAGGTCATGGTTAATGGTCATAGCTTTGTTAGAGCAACTGTCGAAGGAATCACTTTTGATTTTAATGCTGCGATACTTCGTGAAATTCTGCACTTGGGTGATGAATCAGACGAAGCAGTAGAATTAGCATATGACTTTGACCTAATTCGTCGGTGTTTTCAAAGAATGGGATATGTTGGTCAAATAAAGCTTCCTTTTGATAAGAGTGGATTTCAAGGAAGATGGAGATACCTTGCTTACGTGTTGTTAGTAAGTTTGAGCAATCGTAAGGCTGGATTTGATCAGCTTTCTGCTCAGATCTCTTCGCAGATGGTTGCTTTGGTTTATAATCGACCTTATCCGTTTTCAACATACTTCTATCATGCGTTTGTTGATCAAATCAATGCCAAGGCGAAGAATAGGTTTCTATTATATCCTCGTTTTGTTATGGCGATAGTTAGACATTTCTGTCCGGACTTGATTTTTGATCAAGGTCCTCGCTATGTACCACATGCGTGGCCTCTACGTATATTTGCTGATTTAGATGCCAATACTCGCAATGTAGCTGGTTTAAATAATCCACCATTGTTTGGTCATTTGATTAATCCAAATTATCGATCTCGTTTTGAGAATGATATGTTCGTGGATGATGAAGATAATTCTGATCATGAGAATGAAGAAAGTTCAGATGATAGTTCTGATGGTGATTCTGATGATTCTAATAGTGGGGATGATGGTGGTGATGATGTTGTTGAAGCAGACACAGATGAATATGATAGTGTCGCTGCTGATTCTGGTAATGAGCATCGAACTAAGATGGCTCATGATGTACCTGCTGTTTCAGGAAGTGATAATTCATATCACTTTTCTCGAGAAGATGTATCTGGTACTTTACGCCGAGAGCGTCGGAGTAAGGCATGTCATTCTTCACCGGTTCTTTCTGAAACAAATCAATCTGTTCGAGAAGAAGTTAATCTGGATGAGGATGTTGGTGCTGAACAAGAAATTGTATCTGGTTATCAAGAACAATTGGAACATAGAGATATGGCATCAAGTCCATTCCATGAAGGTACAAGTAATGTTGGATCGAAGAGGACTCTGGATGCTCCTCTCACTTATCGCAGAGCTAAGCGTGCAAGAATTTCTGAGGATACTTCCGTACCTGTAGCTGCTGCTGATATTCCTGTTGTCTCAACAGCACCAGTTCCTACTGTTGCTGTCAGTGTACCATTACGTCCACTTTTTCCTCCTGCCAGATTAATATTGCCCAGATTGCCTACTTTTCCTCCTATTCCTTCAGATTACTCCCTGGTTAGGCGTATACTCTCGTGTTGATACCTTAGATGATCACAGTCTGATTTTACTGTAATGTTATCTGTGCGGTTTTTGTTATATCATATTATTTTTTTCTTTTAAATTTATCCAGTTTTTTTTTTATACTATTTATTTCATTATTCTTACTGATCAATATTGCCCAGATTGCCTACTTTTCCTCCTATTCCTTCAGATTACTCCCTGGTTAGGCGTATAGATGTTCTTCAGGCTCGTGTTGATACGTTAGAGTCTGATCTTACAAATATCCGAGGTACTTTGACCTTTTTGATCAACTGGGTCAAGAATCAAGGGGAGATGTTCCTGAAGAAGTCTGCAGATTATCAGCAGTTCAGCCAAGACGTGAGAATGAAGATGATGATGCTGATAATGCTGGTAATAGGAGTGATTCTCGCCCAGTTTCTGACAAAGGAAAAGGGGTTGAGACTCAGGGGGAGACAGAAAGAGATACTACCCAGACTGGTACTTTTGGTGCGGGTGGTTCAAGTGCTCCTCGAGAGGCTGAAGTTATTGAAGCACTTGATTCAGGTAATTCTTCGAAATCAGTTGATTATTTAAGTGATGATCAAGTTGAAGCTGAAACTGAACGATTAAAGCGTGAAGTTAAGGCAAAATTTGGACATGACTATAATACCGAAGAAAATGCTTTTCATTCTGTATTTGATAACTTATTAGATAAACAGCAAGAAGCAGAAACTGAAAGAGAAAAAGAATTACAGATTCAAAGGCAAACAGCCTTGGAATCTGATTCTGATTCTGATTCAACTTTTGATTTTGATAAAGATTGATAAAGTGTATATTAGGTTGCATGTAATAAGTTTACGACATGTGAATGTAATTTATCTTATTTCAATGCAATTATATTTCATCTTTATTATTATTATCATGATTATTCATTATATTCCGGTGTTCATTTTGTGTAATCTTAATAGATGATACAGATGATACAGAATTACTTTTCGATGGTGATGAACTTGAGGAGGGTGAGCTTGTTCCTGAACCGGATATGAATATATTCAAGAAACCTTATGGGTTTGATGATGTTTGGGATTCAACTCCTGAAGACCCATCTTTGGAAGAAAGAAAAGAAATGGAGATAAAGAGGAAAGAAGTGAAGGAAAGAATGCTTCAAACTTCAATTAGTAGCTCCGCTAAAGTTTTAAACTTCGTGGTATATGCTAGGATTGATGATGCATTGATTCCTTTTCACTGGGAAATAAATTTGACAAGACCTTTTAATCCAAATAATTATCCTGTACCTCTCAGAGAAGATGATCCACTACATGAGATTGATAGACTTGTGCCTGGTCAAAGAATAAATGATTATATAGTCACATGGGATACTATGAAACCCATCATGTATTGGACTCATATCTCAGATAAAGATGCAGCAAGATATAAGACAATAATCTGGAGTTGGTTTTATGATGAAGAACTGAAGCTGTTTGTTCTTAAAAGACCAGAAGGTTGTCAATATCTAGCATGGCGTGAGAGACATTTCAGAAGTTTGTGTGAAGAAGACTTACATGAACTAGGAAATAACAGGATTATCAATCCAAGTAGTTATGGTCTTGCAGATGTGATTGGTAAGAACCTTCATGAAGATTTCAAGTTGAGGTCGAATATGAAAGACTCTGAAAAACCAAAGTTTCATATTGAACCAAGACGAAAGAAGAAGGTGGTGAAGCCAGATAATAGTGTTGAGTATATTCAACGTGATATCAAATGTATGATCAAAGTCCCTGCCAAGAAATGGGCACAAGATGTCTTGGATAAACTGGATAATTGGGAGATTGATCAAAATTTTGGTGAAGCTAAGATGTATGCAGATTCAAAGAAGAAGATTTTGTTGAGAAGGATGTATGATCCAATGCAGTTGGTGAACTTCTCAAGAAATGATCAGAGGAAATTATACGATACTGAATGCTCATTTCTACCATTTTGGAAGAATGAAGAAGGATAAATATCGTAAGATTCTCCAAGTTTGCTTACATGAAAATATCCATGCAAATAGCAAACGATTGTTATTTGATGGATGATGAAGATTTTTTGAAGACTGAAGAAATCAAAGATGCTGCTGTCAAGGGGGAGTTTGTTGATGCATGTTGATGTGACAACAGCAACTTAGATTTGATTATGTCTTATTCATTTATATGTAATTGATGGATTATGGACTTCGTGTTTTAGTAATGATTAATTACATGTTTTGGTGTTATTTATATGTTTATATATGATGTTTGTTATGTATATCATACAAGTACAAACATAATATATGTTAGTTAGGGTTCTTGTACATAAAGTACTTGGAAAAATAACTAAGCATAGATGATTGATGGTATTTAGTACTAACGAAGATAATCTTCGTTAGGAACTAACGAAGATAATCTTCGTTTTATGGGCTGGACTGCTAAGTTCGTAAGAACAAAGCCCAGTAAGCCCAATATCGATCGTGAACATATATAAACGATTGGAAACCCTAAAGTGAGGGAACCAGTTGATCACACACACACCATAGGCGACTAAGTTCGTTTTCTATACTATAGCAAACGAATATAGATCATTTAAGGCTGATTATATTGAGATAATTAGCAATAACCATGATAACTAATCAAACTAGTTATCTCGTGAGGATTCCGCACTCACGACATAACAATAGACGATCTCGAGAGCGATCCGTAGCTATCGAGGGACTCACACCTACTAAGGGCGTCAGCAACAACATTTGCCTTTCCGGGGTGGTACTTAATTTCGCACTCGTAATCGTTAAGCAGCTCCATCCACCTCCTTTGCCTCATGTTCAACATCTTCTGATCAAAGATGTGTTGCAAGCTCTTGTGGTCGGTAAATATGGTGCACTTGGTGCCATAAAGATAATGTCGCCATATCTTCAAGGCAAACACTACGGCTCCTAGCTCCAAATCGTGTGTTGAATAATTGTTCTCATGTGGCTTTAATTGCCTAGATGCGTACGCAATAACTTTGTCCCTTTGCATTAGTACGCACCCTAGCCCTTTATTCGACGCATCACAATATACTACAAATCCTTCCATTCCATCCGGCAACGCTAGTATTGGTGCTTCACACAACATGTCCTTAAGCGTTTGAAACGCTCGCTCTTGTTCTTCACCCCATTCGAACTCCCTTGACTTTTGGGTTAATTGGGTTAAAGGTACCGCAATCTTAGAGAATCCTTGAATGAACCTCCTATAATAACCCGCCAAACCTAGGAAGCTACGCACTTCCATTGGTGTCTTGGGTGTCTCCCATTTCTTGATTGCTTCTATCTTAGACGGATCAACATGGATTCCTTCTTTGTTCACAACGTGTCCCAGAAATTGGACTTGACGGAGCCAAAATTCACACTTAGAAAACTTAGCATATAGCTTCTCGTCTCTAAGTAACTGCAAGATTATCCTCAGGTGCTTCTCGTGCTCCTCCTTACTTCTAGAGTATATCAAAATGTCATCGATGAACACTATGACGAATTTGTCCAAGTATGGCCTACAAATCCTATTCATTAGGTCCATGAAAACGGCTGGCGCATTTGTGAGACCAAATGGCACCACTAGAAACTCATAATGCCCATAGCGAGTTCTAAAGGTCGTTTTAGGTACATCTTCTTCTCATACCCTCAACTGATGATAGCCGGACCTAAGGTCAATTTTCGAGAAGTGCGACGCTCCTTGCAGTTGATCGAACAAATCATCTATTCGCGGCAGCGGATATCTATTCTTGATCGTCAATTTATTCAACTCTCTATAGTCGATGCACATTCTCAAAGATCCATCCTTCTTTTTGACAAAGAGAATTGGCGCACCCCATGGCGAAGAACTAGGTTGGATTAAACCTTTATCAAGCAATTCTTGCAATTGCTCTGAGAGTTCTCGCATTTCGGAGGGCGCTAGTCTGTACGGTGCTTTAGCCACGGGGGCTGCCCCGGGAACTAAATCGATAGTAAACTCTACTTGTCTTGCTGGGGGAAGTCCAGGTAGTTCGTCCGGAAATACATCTAGAAAATCTCTAACCACTGTTACCTTGCGAGGATCCTTATCTTTTACTCGCTTATCCACTACTTGTGCCAAGTATGTGTGGTATTCCTTGCGTAAATACTTCCTCACTTTCATAGACGACACTATCTTGGGTTGGACTCCCGCCTTATGGCCTTGAACTATTAGCACTTCTCCATTTCCCAAGGGAATCCGTATGATCTTCTCATGACAAATGATTTCGGCACGCATTTTTGACAACCAATCCATTCCTACGATTATATCAAAACTTCCTATTTCTATGGGAATCAAGTCAATACTATAGCTTTTGTCATCTAAAGTCAGCTTGCAATCAGGGATAATTTCCTTAGTTTCATACTCGTTTCCATTGGCATATTTAACATAATAAGTTTCATCAAGTTCACTAGGTTTCTTATCAATCAATTCTTTAAATTCAAAGGAAATAAAACTTCTTTCAGCTCTAGAATCAAATAACATAGAGGCATAAACATTATTTAGTGGGAACGTACCTACGATGACATTAGGGTCATCACGTGCCTCATTCGCTCCCATGGCATACACCCTTCCTCGGGCTTGACCTCCTTGATTCCCACGGTTCCCTTGATTAATGTTGTTGTCTTGATTCCTCATATTAGCTTGACTCCCAACATTTCCTCGGTTAACTTGATTTCCATTATTTCCTCGGTTTGCTTGGTTCCCGCGATTTCCAACATTCCTAAAGTTGCCACGGTTACCATTTCCATTTCCACGGTTGCCTTGTGCTCTTCCCAACCTAGGACAAGTGTTCCTCCAATGGTTCGTGCTTCCACACTCGACATCCCCCGGGGTTTCCTCCCAACCTTGGTCCATTCCGACAGTAAGCGGCAAGGTGCCCCATTCGGTTGCAAGTTGTGCAACGTCTGCATTCACCCAAGTGGTTATAACCACATCGGTTGCACCTTGGAGGCATGCCACGATTTGGATTGGGGTTAGCATCCATAACCCCATAGTTTCTCACAATCTTTTGCCTCTTATCCGACCCATTCCCTTTGCGATCACCAAACCGATTTCCTCCACCTTGTCTCGAACTTGATTCACCTCTCGTGTACTTCCCATGCCTAACCAAATCATTTACTAGCCTGGTTGCCAAGCTTATAGCCTGCTCAAGAGTGGTAGGGCTCGCAGCAGTGACCATCAACCTAACTTCAGGTGCCAATCCATAGATGAACCTCTCAACCTTCTTAGCCACAGGGGTTACCATCTCCGGCACCAACACGCTCAACTCGTGGAAGCGGATCACATAGGCCTCCAATTCCATTCCTCTCATGGCATGGTTCCAGAATTCCATCTCCAGTTTTTGTACCTCCTCTCGTGGACAATACTCACGCTTCAACTCTTCCTTAAACTGCTCCCAAGTCAAGGCATTGACTGCTGCAGGACCTCTAGTAGTCGCTTGGAGATTCCACCAAGTAAGAGCTCTTCCTTGAAGCTTACTAGCAGCAAACTTAACACGGTCAGCTGGCGCACAATCAATGATGTTCAAGTTGGCTTCCATGCTTTGAAACCAAGTAAGAAACCCAACAGGACCTTCCATCCCATGGAACTCCTTGGGGTTGCAAGACGTGAAAGCCTTGTAAGCATTCCTGTCAATAGCATTCCCTCCTCCATCTTGTCTTCTAGCCGTGTTAAGTGTAGCGGTCACATTCTCCGCAATTTGGGTGGCAATGTTTGGCATGGCGGCATTGATCTGTTGGGAGATAAGCTCAGCTAACTCGGCTCTTCGCTGGGCCTCTTCACTTGTTTCTCCGCCGGTCCTTCGGGGTGCCATGTCTCTACAAAGGATAATATAGTTTAGTCATTCGTTTATTGAATCATATGACATAAACTCGACTCACGACTTTTTTGATCTCACACGAGTATATCTAAAGTTACTTAGTGCATAGTGGGCTCATTTGTACACATATGTATATGTATATCCCGATTCATATTCCTTTTATAATCACGACGCACTTGTCATTATGAGTAAATAAATGGCTAGGTAAATTCTAAAATTTATCAACCATGCTTTCACGGTTACTTAAGAGAATTACAGAATCTGTGTACGAACTTGGAGCACGTAAAAGTGGCTTAAGATGGACGATCTGGGAAAAACTCATAAAATATAAAACGTAGCCCTATGAGTTAAGTTTCACCTCCAATTGGAATCAGGTCAAAAGACGAAATAGAACTCCAGATATGGCCGTTCTACCAAAAGTGGTCAGAACTGATTTCCTGCTGTAACTACAACGTTTATAATAGAGGTAACTATATCACAACAAGGATAGCGCATCATGTAACCATAGAGAGGCAGTAAGCATACATATATATCATTCAAGATGAGTTCACAAAATTGCTACATGCCAAATACGATGTGATCATCGTCACATATAAGCTAGAAAGTTCAAGAAATTGAAACAAAGTACAACGTTCATACATCGAATAAGTTCATAAATAAAGAAGCTCTTAGGTTTACTTCCTAAGCATGAGAGCTACCACAAGAGTGCAAACAGCCGTGAGCACACATCCCATCATAAATATCACCTCATTAACCCACCGAACTTCTGATATCGCCAAACTTGCATAAGCTCCCGTTCGATCCATAACTCCCAAGGCCCTTTCCATCATCACCTCTTGAGTCCTTACCCTTAGCCTACCATCCCTTAACCCGTTTGCTATTCCCCACACCCTCTCCCTTTCTTCACGTGTCATACCAATGGGAGGCGGAGGGGGTACCCCATAAACTGGGCGATGTGGCTCTTCTTCTTGACGCCTATGTCCGAGATGGTACCAGGGATGATCACGAGGAAGGCGCGGCCGAAAGTATGGGTCTTGGGCTGGAAATCGCCCATCACTTAGGTTCATGGGTGCATCTTGCCTTGGCGGAGTGGGTGCTCTAGGGGCTGGTGGTGATGGTGGTGGTGAGGGTGAGCGGCGTCCAGGTTGGCTAGAGGCAACACTTCTAGCATCATCGTCTTCCGATGGGTCTTCCATTGGCTCGGTCTCTTCTTCTTCTTCTTCTTGGAGTGGTTGGGGAGGTTGCTCTTGCTCTAGGCGTCTCCTTTCTTCTTCTCTTCCATGTGGTCCACGAATCCATACAAATTTCTTGGTCTAGGGGCTGATCCGGAAGCTCCACTTGCTTGCGACATGATGTTCCTACACAAGTTTCACAAAGGCGTGAGATGTCGACTCGACTCGACGTTTAGATGACCATGGACGACCGACTTGACCATTGACGACCCATGTGGCAACTTACGGACAGCAAGACGACTCGACGGACCATGAGACGACCTTAACCATTTGACAAGCAACCAACCAACTCGACCAACGACATGACCATCCACAACCGACGACCAACTCGACTCGCACGACCAACATAACCATTTATAATTAAAGTAGTGACTGGAATTCGACTTGTGCATAGCTCTCATGTATTATATCTAAATGGACAAAGTAATGCTAGCCAAGTGGGGGTATTAACTAAGGGTTCTAATAGGTAATGCAAACATTGGATTTGGTTATGTATCTTTTGCACCAAGAATCGTTTTTAAAGCTTATTTTCAAAAGACTCATTTTGAATATCCCTTAGACAATCATTTCGATCATTCCATATTAAATTTTTAGTTAGGCATAGTTGATCAGGCTATGCATAAGTAAAACAAGAATATTTTATGATCGACTCAATTGTTTAAGAAATATTCAACTCGTTTTGAAAATACGTAGGTTATAGCAAAAATTCTCTATAACCTTGCTCTCTGATACCATTTTTCTGTAACACCCTGACTAGGGCGGAAATAAGAGATGCCACAGAACGACATGCTACAAAAAGATTAAGTAGAAAACCTCAACATAAAGTTTCAAATGAAATTCAAATCCCAAAAGGTTACAAGTTAAAGTTGACGTTTAACAATCATTACATGACCAAATCCATAACCAAGAGACCAAATGTTCGCATTACATAAGTCCAAGCACATTACAAATAAGCTTCCAAAGAGGCGGTCAAGCTTAGGACCTATTGCTCTATACCTGAAATGCATGAAGAAAAAGTGTCAACTACGAGAGTTGAGTGAGTTCATAGGTTTATGCTAACAACACGTATATATTTAATCCAATTCAAGAAATAGTATGTCATAAATATTTCCAAGGATTCCATCATACTAACCATACCCAAACCGTATGTTCAATCAATAATAACCAACCATAAATAATACCAATAACACTTGGCCAAAAGCATAATTCGATGAGTTTGTCTTGAGCCACTACTAAGACCCTTTCACGTCCAAATGATAATAATGATAACATGTCCCGAAGATATAATAATAGTAGCACATGCTGTCAATCACGTGCAATAATAATAATGAATGGGTCGTGCCATGGAGACGACCAATAATGTATAAAGTAGATTAGAGCACCCCTAGGCAGACCGGAGATGAGGGCGGCCACTCAAGCGGCCAGTCAACCCGCTGCCATCTTGGTGAGTGAGGGGACGAATCCTAGTTGCGCAACCCTCTAACTACAGGCCTCAAATGAGTTAATAGTAGTGTACAGGGACCACCGTTTGACAGTACTCAAGCTCATCATATAACATATAACACGTTGAACATACAATATAATTCCCATATCATTATCATTATTTCAAAGAATCATTTCATAAGAGAAAGTCATTTTAATTAATCATGCTTTTCACCCCGCAAGTAAAACATATAAAAGAGTTTGAAAGGGGGCTATGACTCACTTGATTTGAGAGTGTTAGGGTCTGATCAAATGCGAGATCTTCGTCTAGTCTTGTTGCTCCCCAAGCAAGCCTAAACCATGGTATTTATATATACACAACGTAAGAGTGTGTAGCATGAACTAGTGTGCTAGATCATGAGATGTTTGCTAGTAGACTTGCCCATCTTTGGTTGTTACTTAATTGTGGAATTTAAGTACATTATGATGCTCTCATATTTGGTTAAAAGAGATTTGGTGGTAGGAGTTGTTTTCTCATTAAACGTTTTTGTACGTTTATTGGAATTTCGGTAGTTTGGCTTTGGTTTATATGATTTCCATTGTATACTTTGTTTTAATCATAATATTTGACATTAGTTATCTCATAATGTTGGTGTTTATGAATATTTTCTGATTTATAAGTTTTTATTTAATTTAATATTATTTAATTAATTATTTATTCATTTTATTGATTTATTAATTAAATAATTCCTTAAAAATACTTTTAAGTGTCATAATTGTCTTTATAAATTAAGAATGATTTTAGTTAGGTTATATTCTGATATATATGCTTCTTAATTTATAATTTCATGTTTTATACTTTTATTTGTGTATTTTCCATTAATTTTAATAATAATATTTTCCATTAATTTTAATAATAATATTCAAGAATGAATGTGGAGTGTAGGGTTTGAAAAGGGTGAATGTGTGTGTGTGGCTTGATGGGGGACGGCCAAAAGGAAAAGGGGGGGGGGATATTGAAGAGTTTTTCTTTTTTTTTTGTTGTTGTAATAAGGTGTATAATATGTGTATGTATGTTAGATGTAGGTGTATGTATATATTTTGTAAGGTTAAATGGTATTTGTTTGTAGTGTATGTAAATCTTTATTCTAGTATGTGTATATATATGTATATGTCGTGTATATGTATATGTATGTATATATTTTTGTGTTTTTAATTTGTTACATAGGCCATTATTTATAATCTTGTATTTATTTTAAGCATATTTATATATATACTTATTGTTATTTAAACACTTTTATGTACATATTAATTTATAATTATACTTTGAGATAGAAATCTTTATTCTCATGTCATATTTACTTAGATTGGTTTGGTGATTGATTTGTTGGACATTTATAAGAGAATTGATTGATATCTCAACTTGTGAGGCTCATTTTATCATTTATAACTTGATTAATCATCAATAAAATTTTTGTTCAATGGTATTTTATAATTCAGATTTAGAATTGAACAATAGCTTTAGATTGCTAATTTAGGGGCGTTATCTACTAGCTTCAAGTATAACTATGGCTTGCGGGATCATAGGCAACATAACTAGAATATATATAATGTTAAAAAGTAGGGTTGTTACAGAAATGGTAAAGGGAATAAGAAAGGAGCCACTAGAAGTTCCAACTTGTTGGAAATAATTCACTCTGATATTAAGTGGCCCCTATCCCGCATCCATTTCAGGACATGCATCATTTATTACATTCATTAACGATTATTCGCGTTATATGCACCTATATCTGATCTGAACCCTTAGAGACTTTTATTGATCTTAAAACTTTGGTTTTAAACTAACTTGATCATAAAATAAAAGTTGTGAGATCAGATAAAGAAGGTAAGTATTATGGTAGACATACTGATATTAGTCAAGCTCCTGGTTCTTTCCTTTATTTTTGAAAGGAACATGGCATAATAAACCAATACACCATGTCAGGTTCTCCTCAACGAAATCATGTTGCTAAAAGGAGAAATGGAACCTTAATGGACATGGTGAAAAGTATGCTTGCCAACACTAACTTACCTATTTTTTTTGGACTAAGGCTTTAAAATAGCCGTTCATATACTCAATAAAAGTTCCATAAGAATTTGTCCCTAAGACTCCTGGACAAGTAGGAAACTGAGTCTAAAATATATGAACGTATGAGGCTGTTCTGCCAAAGCATAACTCTATAACCCTAACTTAAAGAAACTGGA
Organism: Erigeron breviscapus; assembly: GCA_034093135.1. NCBI lineage: Eukaryota > Viridiplantae > Streptophyta > Magnoliopsida > Asterales > Asteraceae > Erigeron > Erigeron breviscapus. Next base: position 69,761,956 of record CM067169.1, read on the forward strand.
TCCTAAATCCCTTACATGTTTCTTTATCGGTTATTAGTCTTACTGTCTTTCCTACACTACTAGCATTATTTACATGCATCATGCCACGTTTCTTGAAGAACTAAGAGATCAGTGGGAGCACGACAAATCATAACTTCAGATTTCCAAGAAGTACAAGAAGCGGGGGGAACCACTCGTCGGTTGTTATTATTACTCCTCCGATAACTCCTCTTGTACTCAACGCTGCTCCTAATATCACTGATCCACCTTCTCCTAATCAAAATCTTAATTCTCCTAATCAGGATACTACTAATGATAAAGCATCTTATTAATAATGCTAAAGCAAAGCATCTTACTACTAATGCTAAAGCATCTTCCTTACTGAACCTAAAAATCAACTCAGGAGATCATCTAGGTCACAAGACCATAAATTTTGATGATTTCATAACTTATATTACTGAAGTTGAGGATATTGGAAAGCTCACTGATCCTATTCCTTATCAAGAAGCCATTAATAGCGATCGGGCCACTTAGTGGAATGAAGCCATAATTTGAGAGCTTAATTCTATGTAGCATAATGACGTTTGGGACTTGGTTGAATTTCTTGAAGAATCCAAACCTGTAAGTTGTAAATGGATCTTCAAAACCAAATTAGACCCGAATGGAAACGTTAAACGCTATAAGGCCAATACTAGTTGCGAGAGGCTTTACTCAAAAAAAAGGAAGGAATCGATTATCAAGAGACCTTATCTCCTGTCTCATAAAGATTCCTTAAGGATCGTCATGACATTTGTAGCTCATTATGATTTAGAGTTACATCATATGGATGTCAAGACCACTTTCCTGAATGGAAACTTGCAATAAGACGTATACATGTGAACCTGAAATTCCAGAAGGTAAATAGCACATGGTCTGCAAGTTAAATAAGTCCATATATGGGTTGAAGCAAGCATCACTAAAATGGTACCTTAAGTTTAATGAAGTCATAAAAGGAAAAGACTTCCTAAAGAATCAAGTGGATTAATGCACCTATCTCAAGATCAGTGGGAGTAAATTTACAATCCTTGTTTTGCACGTGGATGATATTATACTTGCAAGTAAGAACTTGGATATGTTGCGTGAGTCGAAGCGTTTACTTTCGCATAATGTCGACATGAAATATCTCGGTGATGCCTCTTATGTCAAAGGTATCGAAATACATCGGGACAGGCGTAATGATGTTCTGAGTCTTTCTTAAAAGGCTTATATTGAATACATCTTAGAACGCCATAACATGCAACACTACACACCCACTATAGATCTATTAGTAAAAGGAGACGTATGTGATTGTTTCCGAAGTCCGAACATTGAGATTAATAAGGAGCAAATGAGGATGATACCTTACTTATAAGTAGTTGGGAGCGTTATGTACGCTCAGGTCTGTACTCGTTTAGATATCGCTTATATTTTCGGTATGCTTGGGAGTTAAGTATCTAATCCCGAATTAGCATATTGGAAAACGGCTAAAAGGTTCTACGATATCTACAAAGGACCAAAGACTACACATTAACTTATAGAAGAGGTGGCAACTTAGAAGTAGTAGGATGTTCTAATTCCTATAAGAAATCTACTTCTGAATATATAGATATATATTTATGATTAGCTGGCAAACCTATCTCTTGACGGAGTCATAAATAAATATTGGCTGCAACGTCTACCATGATGGCTGAACGTTCATAATTTCATGTCATGAGATGTTGTTAAAGAACCTGGTCAGTGGACTCAAAGTCGTCAACCTTTTTTAGACCATTGAAGCTTTACTGTGATAACTCAGCTACCGTAACTTGCTTGAACAGTAACAGTTCAACTGGCGCTGAGATGTATCTCGATACAAAGTATCTGTTTGTACGCGAACGGATTGAGGAAAATGTTCTTTGTATTGAGTACATAAGTACACATAATATGTTAGTGGATCCAATGACCGAAGGTCTTCCTCCTAAAATCTTCGTAGGACACGTGTCGAAGATGAGGCTTACTTAAAGACCTATTATGATAGCATGTTGTACTTATTGGTCATTATTATTAAATGAAAATTTTCCTCCTTATTCAGATTTTGTTTGTCTATTAATTACACTTTGAGTACTCGTATTGGTGTATTGACATTATTGTAACAAAATTTGTCTTAGTCAATTGATCATTGCTTATTAGTTTTAAATTTGAGTCATAGTTTGACTAGTGGGAGTCCTGAGTTGATGTTCTTCTCTACGACTGTACTTATTGGTCATTATTATTAAATGAAAATTTTCCTCCTTATTCAGATTTTGTTTGTCTATTAATTACACTTTGAGTACTCGTATTGGTGTATTGACATTATTGTAACAAAATTTGTCTTAGTCAATTGATCATTGCTTATTAGTTTTAAATTTGAGTCATAGTTTGACTAGTGGGGTCCTGAGTTGATGTTCTTCTCTACGACTGTACTTATTGACTATGATTTCAGTTTAAAACAAAATGAGTATTATCCCGGCCGGACTTACTAAATACTCATAGATAAATGATCGCTTGGTCAAGTGGGAGAATGTTGGAACCACGTTAGTGTGACCGTCACTGATCATCTATCATTCCTGATATGATAATTGACAGTAACTGAAATCCCTATGTCTAAGTAAATATATGATGAGCGTATTTACTTTTAAAGACGTAGTATAGGGTTTCCCATTAGGTGATTGTAACTAAGAGGACTAATGGTACACATATTAAACACCAAAGGGGTTGAAAGTGTAAATACCCTCCTTATAAATAGAGAGTTATTAACCCTAAGTTAAAATTAATCACATACTAATTCTCTACCCTAAATTCGTGTGTTTTCCTCTTAGGAATTCGTGCATAAGCCTCCAGCCGAATTTCTCATCTCATCATTAATCAATCACCTTGTTTTGGGAACCCGAAATCAATAGCAATTATGTTTAATGCTCTTACAGGTTCCACAGGACTATTGGGGATGTTTTATCACTCGAATTGAATCATGTTTATTCCAACACGATATTCTTACAAAGGAGGAAGTGCTTAAAAATTATCCAGAATTGCAACCTTTTGATAGAACTGTTGAGAAATGGTCCGCATAGGCTATATGAACAAATACTAGAAACTACTCATATTCCCAAATATTTTCTAAATTATGTGTTACACTCCTATATGTGATTTCAAACATATTACTTTGAACAAATAGTAAATTGCCATCAATCAACAGTAGTGCACAGTTGAAGGAAGCCTTACAAAAGCTGGCCTCTATCTCTTCGTGAGACCTACATGGCAACAAGCTGCATGGATGCCACGTGCCTAATGGCCGGCTTTGCTAATGTCGGGCTTTTACAATCCTTCTATTTAGCCATGAATGAAAACCTGAATAATTAGGCAGAATGGAAATTGTGGTGGGAGAATCTTCAAAGATAAATTAGGCATAATCTCACTGCATAGATATTTTTTTTGAATGGGCAACAAATACGAAAACCAGACTTCCGTCCTGGATATCCGAATGGCCAAAGACTACCTCTATTGTAGGCCGAAGTCCACAGCTGGTCACTATTCCAGCCAAACAAAAGCGCATGCCCACCATGGTGCACTAATTCCAAAAAAAACTCCACAAAGGCCTAGTCCGCCTCATGGGTGAAACATGGGTGCCTCACTACTCCAATGGTGGGTCATTGGCCTCATTGCGTAAAATATGAAGATTAGGAAGGCTAACTTATCTTCCTCGAGTTAATTCATAGCACGAAATGTTGTGACAAAACACATAATGGCTATAAATAGATTGACTATGATATTGTGGCGCGATATGATTTTTAGCTGTAGGGTCAATTATTATCAACCAATTTTTTATATCCCCTCCACCTCATCAATATTAATTTTTAAAAGCATATGGGCCTTTTTTTTCCGATCCATAAACTTCAATGCAGCCCTGTATATAAATGAGTCAAACTCTCATCTAGTCATCTGTTCACCATTTTGACTTTTGAATTACCCAAAATCAAATCAAATATGCCTTACAAAACCTACGGCCGCTGTTAAAAACACTCCGTTCTCCATCGCCAAATATATTCCCAGACTCCCTACCGCATGATCATACTTCTGTATATATATAGATTTAGATTATATATATATATAATATATATATATATATATATATATATATATATATATTTCTGCAACATTCATACTGAACATAATGGCGATCACAAACTTTCTGTTACAACACAACCAATTACAAACCATGCATTTGCCTGCACTTCGTTTTTCTTCAATAAAATGGTCATATTCCAATTATAATACTACTATCAAAAGAAGCTCTTTTCCGTACAAGATCATGACTTGTTCCCATAATCCAAGACTTAAATGCTGTATTATGAACTATAATCCCAGACCCGAAAAGGGTTTTGGTGGAAATATAGATGGTGAGAAGAAAGTCGATACCTTGACATCTATAGAGAGTGTTATGGAAGCATTACGAAAAACCATCGTCACCGGGGCTTTCTTGGTTTTGTGGGTATTGTTATATGATCGTCGTCGTCCTCATCTTGCATTAGCTGCTTCGGGTGGTAGAATTGGTGGGAGTTCATTTGATTCGTTTCGTTCTTCTCCTTCTTCTTCTTCGTCCTCTTCTTCATATTCTTCGTCTCCTTCATATTCTTCATCTCCTTCTTCGTCTTCTTCATATTCTTCGTCTCCTTCATATTCTTCATCTCCTTCATATTCTTCGTCTTCTTATTCTTATTCTTCGTCGACTTCCAATATCTGGGACAGCAGTCCGGAATCCTCTTTTTATAGTACTGAGACTAGCAGCCCAGTCTGCCTGAATCAAACTTCTATGTCGTCAAATGATATATTCCTTTTAATATTTTGTTTTGCCGCTATTTGTGTGGTTTACCACTTCTTAACTCGATCAGATGCTTATGTAGATATTCCAAAAGCAAGTGTTCTCAAGCTTCAGGTATTCTTTTTCTTTTTTCGTTAAGTTTCTTTTACAAATTCCTTACAATTTACACAAATGTTTCTTGGATTGACAACGTTTTGATGATTCCAAGGATCAAGAACCTTGTATTTTCGATTTCTGTTAGCAGGAGATACTACCAGTTATTAGCTTATTAATTATCAAGATGCATATTGTGACCCCATGTTAGGTTGTATATTTTTCATATGCATTTTTACTATTTTCAAGATCGGATTGTTGGGGACGGCTAGAACACTGCAACAGGATCTCAATCAGATCGCCGAGGCAGCTGATACATCAACCTCTCAGGGCTTGAGCTATGTATTACAAGGTAATGATGTTCGCGTCTATGATGAGTCATAAATAGCAATTATTATATATTCATCAGTTGTTCATTAGTTTTATAAATATTTGCAGTTATTGCGAGTCTTAAAATCTTCTTTTGATGTTTGATCTGATTTTATTTTTTTTTTGCAGAGACAACACTCTCTCTGCTTCGACATCCTGATTATTGCGTTTCTGGTTATTCTTCGGTAAGTCCCTACGGTATTTTGTATTCTTGCTTCTGACTGATAATTCATCACAATGTCAACCACTTATAAGACTAGACTTTTTAAACAGTTGAGACAAAATTTTGGATATCTGAATGTTCACTAAACTATTTTTTGTTTGCATATTTAGTTGTCATGCGGTGAAATATACATTTCTAGACTGTAAGTGACTAAAATTTTGATGAATTAAGGCAACTCCTTCAGTATCTTTTACTTTTTGGATCACTGGATCTCTCAAAATCTGATTTACTAATTTGTCGCAGGTGGATAAAAAGAGGGGTGTAGGGGCGACAGAAAAACGATTTAATCAAATTTCTATTGAAGAAAGGGGTAAATTTGATGAGGAGACTCTGGTCAATGTCAACAACATCCGAAAGAAAATCACAACAAGTCAGAAATCAAATGGCTTACGCAACGAGTATATCGTGGTTAGTGCTTTTGATATGACTGCCATTGACATGTTTCTTCCTCTTTTTATCTTGTTACTTTGTATTAATTCTCGAGGTGAATGTTCTTTCCGTTCTGTCTTATACATGGTGCCTACTGCTTATTTATTTTTCTTTAGAAGTGGCAAAATGGATGGGCCGGGATAGGCAGATTAGGTTATGGGTCAAAATGGATAAGTTATAATTGAAGCCACAATGGACCAGGTTGTTTTGCCCCAAAACACATTTTGTGTAGTATTATTGGTAATAATAATAATATCGATTTATGAAGCTCCTTGGATTAAGGATACAGCTTAACCGACCTTCGAGCATTTAGACCCATCTGATCTGTTTCCGATTTATATGCTTAAGCTGTTAGTTAATAATTTTCTTGTTAGTTGAGATATCTGCACTTGAACACATGTTCGCACTATATGTTCATCGTATTCTAAGTTGTATATTAAAAAGATAGGACTTGAGGCTACCAACTGTGAATTCTAGCTCTATGCGAACACACAGCATATTTTGATTTTTACTTTTTCAGTTGTTGCATTCGAGTATTCTTTTCTCTTTAAACTTGTATTTGGGTTTTTAAGATCTCCTGCCGGTTGATATAATTGTGATAAGGATCTTCACGGTGTCAAGTATTAATTTGTTTCATATTATTTTCAAACGGATTATATATATGCGTAACTATAATTAATGACTGGACAATGTCAGAGAATTAAAGTGAATTTAGTCTTGATTATCATCGTATATCAGTGGTATATAACATATCTTAACTGAAATTAGTACTTTTTTGGTTGAAGGTTACGATCATCGTGGCTGCCAGTGGCATACATGACCTGCCACACATCACAAACAGTGCACAATTGAAGAAAGCCTTGCAAAACCTGGCCTGTATCCCTTCTAACCAAATCATGGTGAGACTTATATGCGCTTCTTTTCTAGCCCAAAAGTACATTGATTCTTCTGTTTCTTTACAAACCGGTTAATCATTTTACAGGCAGCCGAGGTGTTATGGACTCCACAAAAGGAAAATGATACCCTTTCCGAGCAAGAGTTGCTTGAAGATTATCCCCTACTACGCCCTTTGTAGGTAGGCCGCTAGGATACTCTCTACATAATCCATAGGGATGAAGATATGCAGATACCATAAAGTGTTTCGTTATGGTAGACGAAGAAATTAAAGCTTTTGTGGCATGAGCGGCATGCTTTTAGTACTTAGGGCTTATATATACTCATGGTTGTAAAAATCTGGGATTGGTCGGTCGGCGTTTTAGGAGACGAGTCAGACCGAATCAGACTAAAAATTGGACAACGGGGTCAACATTGGTAAAACTCGGTCGATTCGGTCAAATATCGGCCGACTCCGTCAAGGATCGGTTGATTCGGGTCAACTCTAGTCAACTTTCTTTTTTCTTTAATAAGTTTTTAGTAAAATCCTAAACTAGTTCAAGTTTATGTTTGCTTTTGAACTTTGGAGTATTACAGTTAATGTTTCAAAACAATCATGTTTAAGTTTAAAGTTTACATATAACTTCATAATTTATTAATATATATAAAGAGAAAATTACATTTTTGGTCCTTCAAGTTGGCAAGATTTTCAGTTATTGCCCTTAAGTGAATTAATTACAGAAAAAACCCTGAAGTTGGTCATTTTTTTCACTTTTCACTCTGTGACTAACAATCGTCTATTAAGTTCGTTAAGTGAGGGGCAGATTCTTCATTTCACCATAATCCCTTCTTCTTCATCTTCCTCACTCAAACACATACCCTGATCACGGTGGTCGGAACACACACCGAGCACACACACACACTGTAACATCCGTGAATTTTGACTCGTTGACTTTACGTGTAATATGACTAACAATATAGGTTAATGAAGTATTCGGGTCGTTTTGGTGATTAAATGACAATATGGAAGTTATTTGGGTCGTTTCGTGAATTAAATGGCAATGTGTTGTATTCGGGTCAATAATGTATTTTGATCGGTGTTTAAATGTCTAACGATTGTAATTTGGCTTGAGAAGAGAAACGGGTCGGCCCGTGGGTCATCCACGACCCATCAGCCCTTTGACCCATTCCTCCTCCCTTATCTTTCTCTTTTACCTCTCATTTCTTATCTTTCTCTCTTTCTCTTTTCTCTCTAGACCAAAAGCAAGAACATCTCTAGTTCTTCATTTCTCTAGTATCATTTGGTGTTTTGGGTTTAGATTAACATTAGAATCATAGTCATTTGTACCTCGTTATCGTCATATCGAAGAATCAAAGGTTGAAGTTCTAACTATTTTACCCATTTTGACCTAATTTCGGGTTTGAGCTCAAGAAGGAAGTTTTGGTAAGTTTAATTCATCCCATTTACTTCTATCTATGTTAATTTACTCGTTTCTAGTCATCTCGTACATTTACAAGTTCTAAATCGCCTTAAAAATGAGTTTGGGTCGAATTAGGGTTTAATTAGGGTTTGAACGAATTGGAGAATTTGATGATGTTATGGATGGAAATATGGGTTTGGGTAAGTGTATTTATGCATTAGAATGTCAAATGTAACTTCAAAACGAGTCTTGTAACCTTAAACGTCGATTTAGGGTTTTGGGGTTCTTGATTTTCTGCACTTACTGCTGCTGGTCGTGTTGCTGCCCAGTAAGGGGCGTAACCTACGCCCTATGGGGCGTAGGTTACGCTAGTTATATTTTGTTGGGGCGTAAGTTACGGCCCTTTGGGGCGTAGCTTACGCCGAAGTTTTACCTTACGCCAAAAATTCTTCTGTTTACGCCCCCTTTTCACTAGACTTTGCACGGGCGTAACCTACGCCCCTTAGGGCCGTAGGTTACGCCAGTTGTAATTTTTCTGATTTCTTGTTTGACCTAGTTGACTTCCAGAACCCTAATAACGTATCGGGCTTCGATCTAAATCACTTCTTAACTTATTTAACATTGATTAAGAGTCTTAGAAGTCACTTAACGTCGAGAACCACTTTGGAAACCTAATTAGGGTTTTGCCGAGTACTTGATAACTTCGTATGTGTGTGTATGTATGTTAATGTGAATGTATACGATCGATATTTAGGTTTTGGACGCGAAGCGAACATCGAGCGACTGTAACTCAACTTTGTATCAAACTTAACTTCTTTGCCGATCAGGTGAGTTTCGTAGCTCCCTACTCAATAGAGATTCGGGCTGAAAAGTGTACATATACTTGTTGTTTGTTTGTCTGGTTGACTTGATTGCCTGTCTAGTTAATTTCTGATTGATTATCGTTTGGTAGACAGTTTTGATTGATCGTGTGATGGTTTACGAATGTGTTTGTGATATTGTAACTCTTTAGGATAGAAGTGCATACATGGAAGTCGGTTTTTCAAAGGGTTTTAGATGTGGTGGGAAGGCTGCGGGTGACCCTATACATAAGCATCTAGAACTTGATGAAAGTAAAATCCTCCGAAGTATATGTACGCGTTGTTTAGAGTAAATGATGGACTTTGGGATTACGTTTGAGATAGACATGAATGCCTTGATGTACTTGACTTGTGAGATACGTACTTATTCATACTTCTATCGTTGTATTGGTGAACTTACGGATTTATGGTCGTTGATTAAATGGTTGAGTGAGTGATTGATCGATTGGTTTGGTTGTTGGATTGATGAGACGGTTTATTACGTTTGATTGACTTGGTTAAGTTGTGAAGTATATTATTTTTATTAGGATAGTTGTACATACATGGAAGACGATGATACCTTTAATGAGTTGTAGATGTGGTGGGAAGGCTGCGGGTGACCCTATATATAAACATCTATGATTCCTTAAATGTAAAGGCGTATGAAATGTATGTGCATTGTAGTTTGATTTATTTGTGCTATGATGGTGTGGTGATTGAGATTGGTTAGGTTCGTACTTGGTGTTTGGTTGATGTACTTCCAAGTATACTTACTTGATGAATGGTTCCACTTACTTCCAAGTGTCATACACTTGAGATCGCGCAATGTACGATGTACTACCAAGTTGTTAGACTTGAGAATATTGTGTTTGTAATGATTTGTTGTTGTCATGGTACACTTAGGTATTATTATTACTGTTAGGATAGACTTGCATACATGGAAGTCGGTTATGCCTCCAAAGGGTTTTAGATGTGGTGGGAAGGCTGCGGGTGACCCTATATATAAGCATCTAGGACTCGAAGGAGGTAGAATCCTCCTAAGTGTATGTACGTATAGTTTAATTTAATTCGATGATTGATGGACTTGTGATGAATGGATGTTGATTGATGCATATGTAGTGTATAAATCCCACTGAAGAGGATATGATATATGTAGTGTATAAATCCCACTGAAGAGGATATGACGTATATAAATCCCACTGAAGAGGATATGATATATGTAGTGTATAAATCCCACTGAAGAGGATATGACGTATGACGTGTATAAATCCCACTGAAGAGGATATGATACTTGATTTGAGTAGATGTTACGTATATTACTTGAGTATATTGCTTATTACACGTTTTACTTGTTTTGTGTAATCTTGTTGTGGATGTTGTTGTGTTTTTCATAGAGGCTCACTGTAAGTCATGTTTCACCTCTACTCGTATATTATGATTATTGACGATGGTTTCTAATGGACCATTACTGCGAACTCACCAACCTTGTGTTGACTATGCTTAGTACACTTTTCAGGTAACCAGGTTAATCCAGGGCGTGGAGTCTGATTATTTGCTTGCTGTTGAACCCGGACTTGGACTTATATGGATCAAGGATCCATTTGCCTTCTTTTGCATTGTACTTAGAACCGTTAACCACCTTTTGATGTTCTGTTGTAATTTTTGATGATGACTTGCTCTGTTTGTATTTTTGATACTTGTTTATCTTATTGTATGGATTCACTGAATCCTTTATTTGCATTTAGTTCATGTTCTACATTAATTCCACCTTGTGCTATATGATTTCCGTGATATTCTGAGCCTTGGCTTGGGGTGTTACACACACACTCAGAAACACACACAAACACACACACAAACACACACTCGACACACACACACGTATGAGATCGGAAACAAGGGTTTTTGGATTCGGAATTGCTTGGATCATAATCGGTTTTGGCTAGATTTAGTTGGATTCGAAGTGCAATTGCTTTGTTTTGTCTTTCTTTTCGACAGTTACAATTTTCCGGCGAGTCAAGTTTTTCCAGCGAAGCCTAGATCAGATTTATTTTGGCTAGGGTTCGTGCGCGATTGATTTCTGAGTCTATTGCAACATGTTTCGTGTTCTGATTAGAAGAACCACGAGATAAATCTAGATTTTAATTTTTCCGGCATGATTTTCAAATTTCCGGCCACCGTTATCTGGGTTTGTGTTTGAATGAGAAAGAAGGAGAAGAAGGGATCATGGTGAAATGACGAATTTGCCCCTCACTTAACGGACCTAATAGACGACTGTTAGTCGCAGAGTGAAAAGTGAAAAAAATGACCAACTTCAGGGTTTTTTCTGTAATTAATTCACTTAAGGGCAATAACTGAAAATCCTGCCAACTTGAGGGACCAAAAATGTAATTTTCTCTTAAATATAATCCATTTTTCCCAATACGATCCCGATATATCAAAAAAAAAGCATATATTAAAGTGTAATAAATTAAAGTGATAATGGAGCAAGGAGATTATTATATAAGAAAAGAAATGTGACTAAATGAATAAAAAAATATTTATAGTAATAAGTAATATTAATACTAGCACGTTATCCGCGCAATGCGACGGTGGTTGTGGCGACGACGATGTGGTGGTGGGGTGACTGTTGGTGATAGATGAGGCGTCGAGTGGTGTAGATAATTGATGTAAAAGTAATTGATGTAAAGGGTTAATGCAGATATTTTAAAGATAAATGATTGATAGTGTAATTTAATCATTAATGTTAAAGAGTAGTGTATGTGAAAATATTTTAAAGGGTACTAAGTGAAAATATTACATATTTTTCAATACTTCCAAAAATAAAGTGTTATTCTATTTATATAGAAGGGTAAAGTTGATAGTTTATGAAATATGTTAAGGGGGATATCATATATGCTGTTGGCTGCATAAAAATTGACTGCAGCAAGGTGAAATTTAGGGGGCAAAGATGTTTATTGTTTAAGATAAAAGGGTTATTATTTAAAAACTTCTTTTTTGATGCATATGCATTTTGCTGCATATTAGATTTTCCAATATGTTAATAGAAAGAATAATAGATGAGAAGACAAAACAGTACAATATTTCATTTTTTGAAAAACTAAAAAGCTAATGCTTGATAATAACATAATAAAGATAGTATAATATTACATCACGTTAATTAATCCAATGTTTACTGTTGTATATATTTATTAATTATAAGCAGTATGACGAATAATAAGATTTGTTTTGAATAATAAAGACAATTCCGGTCGTTATCTCAGTGGTAGAGCGGGGGGACTGTAGCTCCCCAAGTCGCTGGTTCGAATCCAGCAGGTCGGAATTTGTTTTATAATTTTTTTTCAGACCAAATAAACAAATTTTTTTATCATTTAGGTGTATTATCTTTTCGGATTTAAAGATTTCTTTAATAGTGAATTTTTTTAAAGTATCATAGAATTGTCACGTAAAAAACTTTATATCATTAATCTTTTTACACCAACAAACCAATTTATAGAAACCAGGGCGTAACACTGCCATCTAATATTTCATTTAACTAAACTTAACTAATAAATGTCACAAGATATATTTTCAAAAAGATTTTAAAATATCATATGCACCATATTTTCGTTTTCCATATTCTATAATTCAAAAAGCATCCACCCCGTATATTATGCGATTTCTAGTTACTTTTTGATGGCCCAGAATATATACAAACTAGCTTAAGGACCCGGGTGACTACCCGGGCAGTATTATGATAACTAACTATTATAAAAACATTTGTGATGTAGTCCCCAAATATCATATGATTCTACTGTACACATACAACTATGCTTTTAAATATTACATGTTCAATTAGAATATTACATTAAAAACAAATATATTATATTACGCGATAATATGTGTCAACATTAATATGCAATCGACTTATTGAAGAAATTCAAATCACAATAGTAGTTTCAACCACCAAAACATGTGCCTAACCAAACAAATTAAGTACGGAATACATCGAACATCGTAAAGGAAACATAAACCTAAAAATGACCATCTTGACATTAACCATTTTGACATAAAAATGACCATTTGGTACAAATGAGGACTTTCATATCTGCTTTACTTATAACTCTAGGAACCCCAACATATAGTTGTCCATGAGTAAAAACTGGTCATTATAGAAACAAACCCACTTGAGGCAACGATTGCCCTTGACTTTTATCTATTATCATTGCAAAACAAACTACCATCGAAAATATACGCCTTTTGAAATTCAAAAAGAATGTGATGATCAGGTGGAGTGATACGCATGACGTACGTTATATTACCAAAAAAAGACCCCAAAATGATTTTTGCTTCTATAACATGAGGAGTCATCCGAATGACCTATAATCGTGTCCCGTTGCATCAACCATTTGCCTGATCATATGACGTCAAAATAACAAAAACATTATTTTTCAAATTGTTGATAAGATTTCACCAAAATTGAATTTTATAACTAATTGTTGATTGTTATAGATATATTATTAATGTGGCTATCCATAACACCCTAACCTTTTGTGTTCCATCAATTATGTATCTATTAAGTGTATTGATATTGTAAAACCTATATATATTGGCTCTCATGTATGTGTGTTTGATATATTAATGGAATGATTATCTATTCTCTCTATTGTTCTTTCTATAGTTGTTGTATGTTATTTTGCTATTAGTGTAACACCCCAAGCCAAGGCTCAGAATATCACGGAAATCATATAGCGCAAGGTGGGATTAATGTAGAACATGAACTAAATGCGAATAAAGGATTCAGTGAATCCAAACAATAAGATAACAAGTATCAAAATACATAGAAAGCATGTCATCACCCAAGATTACAACATACATCAAAATATGGTTAACGGTCCTAGGTACAATGCAAAAGAAGGTAGATGGATCCTTGATCCATATAAGTCCAAGTCCGGGTTCAACAGCAAGCTAACAATCAAACTCCACGTCCTGGATTAACCTGGTTACCTGAAAAGTGTACTAAGCATAGTCAACACAAGGTTGGTGAGTTCGTAGTAATGGTCCATAGAAACCATCGCCAATAATCATAATACAAGAGTAGAGGCTAGACATGACTTACAGTGAGCCTCTAAGCACAACACAACAATATCCACAACGAGATACACAAAACAAGTAAAACGCGATATAACATTATACTCAAATATCGTACATAACCTCAACTCAAAACAGGTATCATATCCTCTTCAGTGGGATTGATATACAACATATCCTCTTCAGTGGGATTCAAACACATCATATCCTCTTCAGTGGGATTTATCCTCTTCAGTGGGATTTATACACATCATATCCTCTTCAGTGGGATAGATACACAACGTCTATACATCACAAGCCATCAATCATCAAACTAAAGTAAACTATACGCACATACACTTAGGAGGATTCTACTTTCTTCGAATCCTAGATGCTTATATATAGGGTCACCCGCAGCCTTCCCACCACATCTAGAACCCAATGAAGGCATAACCGACTTCCACGTATGCACGTCTATCCTAGCAGTAATAATGATCATAATAATATATATATCTCAATCCTTTACTAGAATCAACCATAATTACATTGCACATACATTTCATACGACTTTACTTTCAAGGAATCATAGATGCTTATATATAGGGTCACCCGCAGCCTTCCCACCACATCTATAATCCATTAAAGGTATCGTCGTCTTCCCTGTATGCACACTATCCTAATCACAATATCAAATCACTACAAGATCATATGGGGTAAGGCAACATCGCATAATAAATGAGTACGCGAATTATTAACGTCAGATCATGTGTCGTACGTATGTAAGACCATGATGTATATCAAATTCGTATCAATAACGACATCAATGCAACAATAAAAGTATGTTTGAGTGTGCACCGCACAAGTCAAGTATAACAAAGCGTATATGAACATCCCAACACATTCCCAATATCCATCAATCACTCTAAACAACGCGTACATACACTTCGGAGGATTTTACTTTCATCGAGTTCTAGATGCTTATATATAGGGTCACCCGCAGCCTTCCCACCACATCTAAAACCTTTTGAAAGTAAAACCGACCTCTATGTATACACTACTATCCTAATTTATTTAACAATATCACAATCTCATACAAACCCATCAAGCACTAAAGCAAAACTATCCATCATTCATCCAATGCCACCAACTAGACATTTTGTACGTGAGTAAAATCAAACAACACCAACAATCATTTACAAACACAAATAACAATTAATCACATAAGTTTACACTTTTCAGCCCGAATCTCAAGCGAGTAGGGAGCTACGAAACTCACCTTGATTCCCAAGCAAAACGACAAGTTAATATCGAGCTATAAATGTCCAACGACCGCCACGTGCCCACAACCTATCAATATATATCATGGTGTCATCAAAATCAACTCTATAACCCTACACAAGTTGGTTAAGTAAGTTTGAGTCGTGCCAAAATCCCACAACGCCTTAATGACTCTCCCGAGCATGGACTATAACACTTTGACCCGACATTTTTAGAAATGGAAAAGGATTCAGATCAAAAGGACTTTAACATGAGAAAGTAGACTCTCTCACGATTCCAACGATAGGTCATATGACTCAATTGGACTTACGGATCAAAAGTTATTAACGTTTGAAAACTGACGCGCGAAACAGGTAAAACTCGCGGCGCGAGGAGTCAAGCTCGCGGCGCGAGGCTCACAGCTCACTCGCGGCGCGAGTCCAGGAGCTAGCGGCGCGAGAAATACTTCTGACCCAGGTGACAAAAATCTCGCGGCGCGAGGATAAAAGGTCGCGGCGCGAGGATGCTCAGACCTGCAGATTTTTGAGTCTAAAACACGATCCAAACTTCACCCAAACCCCATTTTCGATCCCCAAATCGTCTAGCGATGATCCAAGACTCATTTTGAAGCTTAAACAAACATGTTTTAACATAACTACACATAACCCAATCCACAATTTCAACCAAAACATCAAAATCACACCCGAATCCTTCAAACCCTAAATAAACCCTAATTTCCATTTTTACCATAAACATGTCTTGAAATCCCATAAAAACGACTAGAAACATTTGAACAAGTATAAATAGAAGTAAATGGAATGAATTTGACTTACCAAAACGTCTCCTTGAGCTAGAACCCGAAATTAGGTCAAATGGATAAAAAATGCAAGACTTGGCTTTTGATTCTTCAATAGGAAGCAAACGAGATGAAGATGGCTATGAATTCTATGTTAAAATCAATCCAACACTGATTTGATGCAAGAATGGTGAAGAAGATTGAAATGGGTCTTGCCCTTTTTACTTAGAGAGAAAGAGAGAAAAGATAGGTAGATAGATAGAAAAGATAAGAAAATGAAGGGAAAGGATAAGGGGGAGGGGAAATGGGTCTTGGGGCTGGTGGGTCTTGGACTACCCACGGGCCGACCCGTTTCCTTCACAAGCCATAATACAATCGATTACACAACTAAACGCCGAACAACCATATTAACGACTCGACTAACATACCACATAGTCATATAATCACAAAACGACCCAACTATATCATTAACTTAAATTGTTAGTCAAATTGCACATAAAGTCAAATGGTCAAAATTCACGGATGTTACAATTAGGTCGTTGTTTTACAACATTGATAATATTTATGCATAATAAAAATTCTGAATTCACCCAGAACCGTCAGTTTAGGATATACTTGATATATTATTTTCAACATTACTGGATTTAAATGATCAAACACCCTTATAGAACTAAATTATTGAAATATAATTATCAGCAATCCATACACAAATATAGTTATAAAGGTAACTTGGATGTTCTCTCATTAACAAAAAATTGAAATTTAAGAGCACGCATATTACTAACAAAAATAACATGTTCTATCATGAACAAAAATAATATTTAACAAAAGAAATACAAAGAAGCTAACTGGATTCAAACTTTTTGATATATCCTTTAATAACAACCTTCAATATTGGCTAATTTGAAAAATCTGCTAGTTGTGAAGTTTTGTTAAAAAAATCTTGTATTCATAAATTGAGGATATAATAATTTGGGATATATTATGTTGAAAAACCCCTTTGATTTTGAGGATCTCACGGCCGACTTAGAAGGGCCTATTTTTGAGGAAAATCTCTTTTTGTTTTATAACTTAATTTAATTATATTTAGATATACACTTGAGTAGTTGACGTCATAATTAATATTTTTTAAATGAATTTAATGAATGGAAGAGGGATAGTTGTGCCAAGTAGGATTAGTAAATGAGAAAATTTAGCAAAGGACTTTAGTTTTATATATAGAAAAGATTAAATCTAATTCCCATAGAGAAATTTTTAGGGATTTAGGGGGGAGATTTTATAGGAACTGTTATCAAATTATAATTCTAATCGATATGTATTCTAGTATACATATTGTTGAATCAGAAATATATAAACACACACTTGAACGCAAAGTATTTTACCAAGTTTCTGATTACTTAAAATGAAATACATGTGTGCCATTTATAGGCAAAACAAAAGCTGAAAAATAGTATCACTATCTATGAAACTACTCCAACTAGTCCTACATATTCGGTCAACAGATGACCAACTCAAAAGGAAAACTAACTCCACTATTTTGACTTATTCAAATATGACTAGACTTTAACTATTTCCCACATGCACTTTTAGTTGGCAATGTACAACTTTAACACTCCCTCTCATTGCCAACTTCCATCAACCGCAACAGCTTGCAAGACTCGCCAACTTTGCACCTGTCAAGCTTGGTTAGGAAACAATCACCTCTTCATTTGGGTTCAATCAAACCATGTGTCCTCTTCGAACACTCCCTCTCACGTCAATCTCCCAACTCTTTCAAATCTCCCTCTAAATACCATAGTTATCAATCCATCCGTTCAGTGTCTTTCACATATGGCTGAATCACATTGGTTTTCGAACTATCTTTCAAGTGACCCTCAAACTGTCCTTCAAGTGATCCTCGAGCTACACGGAAACTTGAAAGTGCAGTTAGGACCGATCAAATCACGATCATTACGACAACAAAAGTGCGGAATCCAATTGTAATCGTCTCTGAGGTTTCTGTAAATTAATGGACATATAATACACGAATATATGAAGAACAAGAGATAAACACAGATGTAAAACTCGTATTATATCATTAATCATATGAATATAACACCAAATTGAGTATACATCTGATTGGCACGGGGTATAGATCTCTACCCCGTGCACGTTGGACGAAATCTGTTGCAACTCAAATCATCAAACGAAAACTATAACCTAATTCTTATATTTATAGGCTGCTAAATGGGCTGGACTTCTATCTCGTTCGTGGGCTTTGGATCTCTTCACACGAACTAGTTACTTCGTGATGACGTCATCACGAGGTGATGATGACATCACCACGACCTTGTTGACGCCATCTCTTTACAATGATCAGCCATCGGAATTGCATTGCGACGGACAATAATCTATGCACGAAACGTGCATCTACAGACTCCCCCTTTTCGGTTGCAATCAATTCTAGATAAACTCCGATAATCAATAGCTATCGAAAAACCTGAATCCACTGGCTCTCCCTTAACTGATGACATCGAGTCTTCTTGATGAAACTCGATCTTCTGACATCGCATCCTGATCTTCAAACTGCAAAGTCCCTGTCTCTCTATGACAACCAAGTAACCCAACACATCTCATTGTAGTTCTCCCCCTCAACAGTTAACCACCTCCGAATTAAGCATTGCAACCTTCCACTCTTTGGATCGTCGCCCGAGAAATTAATCACGTCTTTTCTAATCGGCATATAATAGAGAAGTTGAATTTCCAACAATCAGCATCAAATCAATCAGCTATCACAAAGATAAGAAACTCTACAACCTGAATCACAAAATGTAATACCATAGACCCTGTCTCAAATAGCAGCATCTAACTCCGTCTTGTATCTCCACAACTCTACTAATCACCTGAAGTCTTTCTTATCAGATCTGCCCTTCAGTTATATAAACCGCCAATCACATAAAGATCTTAGTCTTAAGCAATGAAACTTACAAATTGCTTGACTATCATCCCTACATTATGGAATATAGATAGGTTCAATCTTCAAGTACTCAATCAACAAATAACCAGCTTTATTATTTCAATACTTCAACAAAGTTTCGACTATGTCTGGTATCTTCACAATTCTATCAATCACTCGAAGTCTTTTCTATATGAGATCTCACTAAGGTACAATCTGCATGTACTTCAACCACAAGTAATCAACTTCATTGCTCCAATATTTCGACAAAAGCTTCCATAACTGCTATATATCAGAGTTTTGCTGACAAAACCGAAGAACAACCTTGTGATTTTTTATTCCCCCCTTTTCTCTGCAAATACTCTAAAAATCAGCCTACCCCTTAGGTCATAATATCTCTCATTCTTGAGGTTCTTCAAAATGCTTAGAGCTCATGACAGTTATAGCTCTTAGCCAAACAGGGTATACCCGTTTTCCCTCCAAATTTCTGGGAAAACTCATTTACGTGAAACATTGGTATTCACGTAAATTTTTATTACTAAGGTTGTGGGAAAATTTTTGATATTTGCCGAAAATTTTCATCCAAAACGTGTCGAAAACGCACAAAAACGGACCGAAAATTTTTCGAACGCTACCAAACTTCAAATCTCCATGAATCATGCCATTTTAAGACTATGGAGAAAATTTATTTTTCCCGCCAAAATACTTTTTTTTTTTTTTGGTTTTTCTACTACCCTGTTTTGTGCGCTTCAATGGATACATATGCACACAACTTGGAACCTCTTTGTTCGATCTGTTTCTTGTTATAATCTTGAAACAAGGAAGTAGACATCTTCGTGATAATGCAAGCACGGGGGACAAACCTCTACGTGATTACATAAGCACAAACTTGTTTCAGATCGATATATCATCTTCAGCATGACGTCAGGGCGAAGTCGTGAATACTTAGGCATGACGTAAGCACGAACTTGATTTGAAAAGTCGTGGTTATCTTCGTGGTGAATGTCAAAATCACGACATATTGACTCGTGTTGACATACGCATGAACTTAACCAACAATTCGTGATAACTTGTCCATGAATCCGTGTTGACATAAGCACGAATTGAAATCCTTTCGTGATGACGTCATCGTGAACTTGATTCACTTCGTGCTGACATAAGCACGAAGTCATATGAATTAACACGCGAATAGCAGCCAGTTCGTGCTGACGTAAGCACGAGGCAAAACTCTCTTCTTGCTGATGTAAGCACGAAGTCACATGAATTTCCATCATCTTCACGAATTAACACACGAATTCAGCAGAAAATCCTCAATACAGATCGCGATTGAGAACAAAATCGTTCCCCCCGCTCTGATACCAATTGAAAGTGCAGTTAGGACCGATCAAATCACGATTATTACGACTACAAAAGTGCGGAATCCAATTGTAATCGTCTTTGAGGTTTCTGTAAATTAATGGACATATAATACACGAATATATGAAGAACAAGAGATAAACACAGATGTAAAACTCGTAATATATCATTAATCATATGAATATAACACCAAATTGAGTATACATCTGATTGGCAAGGGGTATAGATCTCTACCCCGTGCACGTTGGACGAAATCTGTTGCAACTCAAAGCATCAAACGAAAACTATAACCTAATTTTTATATTTATAGGCTGCTAAATGGGCTGGACTTCTATCTCGTTCGTGGGCTTTGGATCTCTTCACACGAACTAGTTACTTCGTGATGATGACATCACCACGACCATGTTGATGTCATCTCTTTACAATGATCAGCCCTCGGAATTGCATTGCGACGGACAATAATCTATGCACGAAACGTGCATCTACAAAACTCAACACACAAATTTTTTCAAAGGGTTACCAAGATCTTGTCAGATCCTTTACCACCGCCTTTGAACGAGTTTTCCTTCCTTCGAACAACCTACTAGACTATCCCGACACACGGTGATAGCTCCCCGACACACGGAGATCATAGCCATCCCGACAAACACACACAAATAATAATGTGATACACAATCACACACGGATGAGTGAATAACGATCTTCACAAAACGGAGTACACAACACATATATGAACTTCGAACCTGATTCTCAACTGCAGGTGTTCATTTCATCTCCTGTTTTGAACGACTCATTTAGAGAGGCTTAACCCGCTGTAAACACAGCCACAAACCAGTCCCGAAACAGCCCCGAGACAACCTCCTTTGTTCGTCACAGTCTCCTCGGTCATCTTGAACGGTACACGAAGTCTCTCCCATAACAACACTAGACCCGAACAGCTACATTGTCTTCTACACTGCTGTTTTTCAGACTCCACTAATACAAAATCACACACAAATATTATTATATATATATATATATAGGGAAAAGATAAAATGAGTCCAGCTTATTTTGAGTCCAATTTGAGTCCATTGATTTTCTTCCATCTCCTCAAATTCCAACCACCTCCTACCACCACCACCATCATCTCCGACCACCACCATGATTTTCCGGCGACGGCAACCACCGTCACCACGACTTACACATGTATAAGTTAACTTACACATGTGTAAGTTACATGGACCCTTTTTGGACTCAAATTAAGCTGGACTCAATTTATCCCACCCATATATATATATATATATATATATATATATATATAATATAATAATTCTTCTAAATTGAGGGAGTTTAATCTGGACATTAAAAACCTTGATTCACGTGAGCATCTCCTGGCATACAGGTGACATTTTAATGACATTACCTTGTTACTCCATGACCTTGCTTCTGTCAAATTGTCATACCTTCACTCACACCATTTCCAACATATGCATATAACCCATATGAATAGTCTGACAAAACTTGTACTATCCATGACCTTTTTCTTTTCAATATTCATATGCAACCATGTGAATGGTAAAACACTTGCAACTTATCTAGTCATTTTTCTTTCCTGCTGGTAAACACAACAACTGCAGCAAACAACATCTCCTACAACGGACGACGAAACAAACAGATCTAGCTTTTTATTTTCTGTTATGTCTTATTCTTGAAAAATTCTACTTCTCTTTTTTTTTTAAGGAAACCAAGGAAAACCACACCTCTCCAAATAGTAAACCTCCTCTGCCAGCAGCAATTATTCTTCGGCAAGTCTAGAACCATTGAACCTACCACGACTTTCCTGACCTGCTGGCGATCTTCCCTGCTGGCGACTGCTCTCTTCTTCCGCCAGGTTACCTTCTTTGTCGGGTTTTCTTCTTCGATCAGTTTCTGACCATTTGCTTCGATTGGAATTCTTTCACATCTGCGATCGGGTTCAGGTCGTACTTCTACTTTGATCAAATCTTCACCTATGGCGGGTTTCTTCTCTTCTTCCACGGGTATCTTCTCCTTCACCGGCTTTTAATCTCAGCCGGGTCTACTTCTTCAGGTTTTCTTCTTTGACAACCACACTAGACCATGTTTTCTTCTTTGGTTCTGGTCACCACTACACGAGTACACGGGTTTTTGAAGAGACTAAAATTTAGCAATCCGGTTCATAATGTTCTGCCGCCTTCTCCCTTCGCCACCGTTGATACACAATCAACGAGCAATCTGTCACACCTCATGACATACATAGGAACCGCACCACCACTCTGGTAGCGCTCATGACGACGAGACGAATACTAAACCGGGTCTTCGACTTCTCCACGACAATGGCTAACCCAAAACACCCTATTGTCCCAAACTTCTCTGCAAATACACTGCTTTGGTCTCCCAAAACAGATTGCAAAAAAAATCACACCCAAATGGCGGTTCTTCTTGCTGCTGCATTAGCCCCGCAGCCAAGGGTTACACCCTTTCTCTAAAAATGACTCTCAAACCGGCCTTGAATCTCACCGGCTCTGATACCAATTGTTGAATCAGAAATATATAAACACACACTTGAACGCAGAGTATTTTACCAAGTTTCTGATTACTTAAAATGAAATACATGTGTGCCATTTATAGGCAAAACAAAAGCTGAAAAATAGTACCACTATCTATGAAACTACTCCAACTAGTCCTACATATTCGGTCAACAGATGACCAACTCAAAAGGAAAACTAACTCCACTATTTTGACTTATTCAAATATGACTAGACTTTAACTATTTCCCACATGCACTTTTAGTTGGCAATGTACAACTTTAACACATATAACGTATTCATTCCTAAATTAACATCACCACAACAACTAAAAGTACTCTTGGAACATTTTTTTGCAACACCAACAAAAGACTCATTATTAATTCTGTCAAAAATGGCTATCTCACATGTTTTGTTACAATCCAATTTCAATTCCAACATCCTACAATCTTTTCCAACAAAATGGTCTTGTGAGGTCCATCTTACAAGGATCAATTACTCTTATCGTTACAATGTCGGCGTTACTGCTTCCTCTGCTCAAACGAGGATGAAATGTATCACGATGAATCATCATAAGATCACGTTGGACGTAGAAAATGATAACGCGTTAAAAAACATTGATACCGGATGTGATATTAATGAAGATATTTGGAGATCAGTGGAGGATTTTTTTCAAGGCATTACAAAAACCTTTAATAACCGGGGTCATGATGTTATTAAGTTTGATATTTTGTTATGATCAGCAATGCCATGCGATGACTGCTTCTGGTGAATGGGTGGGAGGTCACATTAGTTAAATCCAATATTTATTGTTGTAGATATTTATTAATGATACGAAATATAACAGATATAATTAACTGTTTTCCGTAATAAAGACAAAACCTGTCCTTGGCTCAGTGGAAGAGCGGTGAATTGTAGCTCCATTGGTCGCTGGTTCGAATCCAGCAGGCGGGGCTGTTTTTTTTTTCCCCATACCAAATAAACAATTTTTTATCATTTAGGTTTTTCAGATTTAAGTATATTTTTTATAGAAAGAAATTAGAATACCGTATGGACCGTATTATTTTAGTGGATTTAGAATAATATAATTATAATAATAATAATAATTAATTTTCCTAATTAATATAAGGGGCATCCGGATTTTATAGAGCAACATGTGCCAATCGCATAGGATAGTATGAAAAAAACAAATAAAAAATAATCACACTATAATTGAAAGCATAAGCGTACAAAGTAATTATTTCTTATGATATGAGTATATTAATTAATTTAAACCCAACGGTATCATATAAAGCTCCGTACCATTAAAGGTGTAATGTTTTAAATTTTTAAATTTTAACTTTATCAACTTTGACTTTAAATATTTTCTATATTAATATTATACTTCATAAAAATTATCTGAATTGATTATGTTTTAGAAATGTTTTGACTGAAATAATTTTCAACAACTTTTTAATAACATAAAAAAATATATTTAAGATTAAAGTTTAAAAATAAAAAATTTGAATATTCAAAATAAAACACTATAAATCTTCTAATTTCTCATCCATTTTGTACTACATTTTATCTTTACACCCTTGTAATGCATAAGGGAGATATCTGACAATTCAAAATTTTTAAAAATTTGTTAATTATAGCAACTATTTTGGTCAATGCTACATTGTTTTAATTGATTTCTACCATTTGTTAAAGTTGACTTTCCATTCTTGTAACGTTATATTGATATATTAGCTAATTAATCCGGTGATTACCCGGACATAATTAAGAAAATATAAATGAAATTTTTTATATTTGATTACACTTAAATCCATTATAACATTCATGCCCCTTTTTTATACTCGCGCTAATCAATCCAAATAATGAATAGTCACTCCCATTGAAATCATTACAATATGTTAATAACTCAAGTTGAAAATAATATTAGTATAAGTCTTGGACATATCGTTTAATATGGTTACTAACTCATAAAAGCGCCTTCACTCGACCAATATTAAAACTACACATATACTTGACTTCAAAACCAACAACACTAAATTCATTTGATAACTGAAAATAATGAAGATCATATGACACAAAACATGGAGTTGTACACCGTTAAAAAAGTCTTTTTACAAGGTTTTTGCTTGTATGTAAAAATGGTAGTGTAACTGATACTTATCCTTTTTATAATTTCTTTTTACAATTTAAAAGTTTCTATACCAAATACTCACAAAAGTGACAAAACTAATATAATTGCTCTTAGTCATTCAAAGTTTCAAACATCATTAATGAGAAGCAAGGAAAGCAATCATGTAAAATATATATATATACAGGGTAGAGGGTAGAGATCCAAAGAGAAGGTTTTTAAGAAAAGAAGGTTCGTTTTTGATTTTTTAAGCTTGTTTTTTAATTTTTTAATTTTTTGATTTTTTTTCACTTTTTTTATTTTTTTTTAATTAACTCAATCCATAAGAAAAAATTTTTAAAAAAAAAAAAATTCAAATCCGAGTTATACATATAAGGGTACGGTACGGTACGGGCTTCGCCCTTAAGGATATTAATAAGGGGTAGCTGATGGGAGTGATAGGTCATAGAGGGTGATAGGTCATAGGGGGTGATCGGTGATGAGGTGATCTACCTAACGGGCTTCGCCCTTAACCATCATGGCTCCGCCATAGACTGAGAGGCTTCGCCATAAGCTTACGGGCTACGCCCTTTGAAAAAAATATTTTTTAAATTTTTTTTTTTTTATGGAATTAGTTAATTAAAGAGAGGATGAAAAAGTGAAAAAAAGAAAAAAATCAAAAAATTAAAAAATAAGCTAAAAAAAAAATCAAAAACGAATTTTCTCCCTTTTCTACTTAAGGTACCTTCTCATTTGATACGTATCAAACTGAATATGATGCCTGCTACTGTGACTTCCAGTGCTCTTGCCCTATTTTGGCTCCCACTCCCACTAGTTCCTGGTCCCTCCAGCTTCAGGTTGTTTTCATGAGTGCGAAGAAAGCCGATCCAGCAATATCGCGTGAGTGAAGAAGGGCAATGCCGCTTGTAAAGCTCTTTCGTCGAGTGCGCGATCATGACAAGACTCGAGGAAGAAGCCCCGGCTAACTCCGTGCCAGCAGCCGCGGTAAGACGGGGGGGGCAAGTGTTCTTCGGAATGACTGGGCGTAAAGGGCACGTAGGCGGTGAATCGGGTTGAAAGTGAAAGTCGCCAAAAAGTGGCGGAATGCTCTCGAAACCAATTCACTTGAGTGAGACAGAGGAGAGTGTTTAGCTTCCAGACATAATACAAAATTAACACACACACACACACACACACACACACACACACACACACACACACACACACACACACACACACATATATATATATATATATATATATATATATATATAGAGGGCAGTTATTGTGAGAACCATTAAAAGGTCGAGAACTGCGAGAACTAATCTGATCCACTCAAATATGTAAATCAATGGTTGATATTCTGCAGTGGCATTTGTGTAAATAAGGATCAAAATTAAAGGCTGGAACATGTGTTAAGGGCATTATCGGAATAAAAAATTCAAGAGTATTAAGGAAAAAAACAATTAATCAAAACAATATCCCCCGATTGTTACAAACCGAAATCTCTGCCCCCAAAAATACTCCTTGAATAACTCATAAAACCTTCTATGAAGATTCAATCCAATCCTAAAATTAAAAACTAAATCAGCAATTGAAGCTAAAAATCCATGGTATTTGTGTTTTCAACTAAGAATCAGGGATTTACTAAGAGTATATTTCAAGTATAGATACAGGATTATCATATGATGAGGAGAAAAAAAGGTACTTTTTTAACCTAATTTTTTTTTTTGTTCGAATCATGTGTTCAATTCATCTGGTTTTATAACTAATTTCGAATCATGTGTTTTTAATAGTAAGTTTGATTCATGGATTTCATATTTTTCTTGTTTTTTCATTGTTAAGAGCAATTCGTAGGAGTGTTAGAGTAAAAGTGTTGAAATCGTTTAGCAATTTCACCAACAAAAAGGAAATAGCGGTTGATTTTATTTTTTTTGAACGGCAATTAAACTATTTTATTAAAATAATGGATCAACTAGCAAGGTACTAGTGATCAGATTACAAAATCTAAATTACAACAAAATAAACATAATCTAGATTCATCTTGGAACTTTAACTGCTAAGGTTGCAAAAAGGTTGAAAAAAACTTATGCCAATTACAGATAAACCGAGACATAAGAAAAAACCCCATCGGTGAAGGCCGAGCCACCGGTTTTCACTTCACGATGTTTTTGTTGCAACCCCAAACAAGTTCCAAGGAAAAATAACTAATCAAAGTAAGATACATCTAGTCAATGAACGGATTCGCGATCCAATCTTCCCATGTCGCCTTGGACTTCCTGTCACGATAATGAATCCAAAGATAGGATGTTGCCACGATAGAATTAACGATACCCTTACTAGTCAAATAGCGGTTGATTTGACTGGTCCTTCAAATGATTTCAATGAAGGTATACATGAAGCATTATGTATTCAGTGTTAAATAAGTTGTTTTTGTTTAGTAATTAGGGGATGTTTGTCGGATGGTGTAAACTCTGTTCAGTTTAGGGTCACATGTGTTCGACATAGAAAATTTGAAATATGGGTTTAAAAATTAAAAACATATGAAATTTATGGCGTGTGTGTGATAAAACACAAGAGAACCTGTAATTTTAGTTATTGAATAATTAGGCTAAATGTAGTTTACTGGTGATATTAGTTTGGACACATGTATCTTGTGTGGTTTTTTAGTTATTGAATATATGGATGGAGTTAAAACTGTGTTGGTTTTTAGTAGCTTGATTATACTGTGGTTGGAGGGCACAATATTTGTCTTATTTAGATGTAGTAAACAGGTGATAATGGGTTAGACACATGTGATATCAATTTTTTTTTGCGATTCGACACATGTTTCTGTATCGTGTGCACGTGTGTTTGCAAAACTTCGTCTGTTGTTTTATCTTGTATATGAGTCGGGCGACGTCTTCTAAAGTGGTACAAATGTGTTGTGACTAATTACGTATTAGGCTGCGATTTTAACATGTGTATTGTATGGTGGAATAATAATATATGTTGTGACAATGGCGTTTATCATTTTCGTTTTATGTTAGACTAAACAACTGTGTTCTACTAATGTATCCCCATATATGGGATTGTCATATTAATTTGTTTATCTTTGGTATGTTGTATATGCGTATGGTCCACATGTTAACCGAGATATTTGATAATTATTAAATGTTTGACATGTGTGTGGCAATGTGAACAGATACACCAGAATTACGACTGAGTGAAAATGTTAATAAAGGAATTAAACGGGAACAAGGCCAATCAGTAGAACAAAAAAGAGGCAAAGGGATTAAAAGGAAAGAAAGCGGACCGGTGGATGAAAATAAGGGCAGGGGAAGTAAAAGGAAACAAGTTGGGGGAAATCTGAAGGATAGGAATATGATGGTTGGCGATGAACAAACCATAAAAAAGTCACCAAGGCTCAAAACGATTGTTAGCAAGGTCAAGAACAGTTTGAAGGAACAAGGTCATAAGGAGGCAGGGAAGACAAAAGTGTCAGACGGTAGCGAAGAAAATCACCCTACACTCAGAATTAGGACATCTCTTAATTCATTGTGTCATGCACCTCATGGCTTAAATGCCACCCAACGGATATGTATTATTGAGATGGGATTTGGTAAGATGTTAGCATTTGACATAAACGAACTCCCACCTAAGCTAGCTTATCATGTTTTGACCTACTTTGATGATAAAAGAGTGGTAATAAAAGTAGGTGGAAGATTGATAGAAGTGACGTCACAAGTGGTACACGAAATGTCAAGTATACCTTGGGGGGATGAAGTTATCTGTGGAAGGTGAATCCCATGATGGATTTGCTGTTGATGTGTGGAAGCAACAAAACGGGGGTAAAGATGTTACTGCTGTCATATTGAAGCTTCAATCTGTGGAAGGTGAAACCCATGATGGGTCGGTGTACACTTGTTTATTACATTAAAACTATCAGAACACATGTTTCTATATGTGCATGTGTTTGTGGGTTCGGTGTACACGTGTATGGTTCGGTGTAAACATATATGGGTCGGTGTACACATATGTTTGTAAAATAGTTTCACTTGTTTCAGTGGTATACAATGAGTATTACGCCTTTACATATGAGGATTAGATGTAAATCACACTTTAGATATGTGTAGTCTGTTAAAATATTAATGAGTGCACATGTTTCATGTTTACACACACACGTCTTTGTAGATTGCGGATTTGGTATACTTATATGGTGCCATGTGTGTATCGATGTACAATTGTAGAACATCTGTGTCAAATTGATGTACATTAACTAATAGATAATAAGAATAAAAGGAATAAAGACTTGGGTGACTTATAAGTATGCATGTGTACTATCCAAATGGATAGTAACAAGTTGTAATGAGTGAAAAAATATCAAAGTCTTGTGTAGGCGTAAAGAAATTACAAGCAACTCAAAAAACTTATTTAGTGAAACATGAAAAAACTTGTGGATTAAACCAAATTCGTGAACTAAAACAATTAACGATATAGCAGGATAGCATTCGTGAATTAAAAAGACTTAGATTGAAGGTGCATCTATGGTTGATCCTTGTTTTGCCCGTTTTGCTGCAACCGGGGCTTCAACTTAGTCTTTTTTCTTCACCTCACAGTTGCGTATGTCATGGCTATCTTGGATCTCTTTACAATATTTACACATACGCATTAGGCGTTTACGTTTCCTGACATGTTTCTCACCTCGATCGACAAATCTTTTGCGACTGTTGCTTCCTGAACCTTTGCTGTTAACATTATTGGGAGCAAATACGTCACATTTACCAGGAACTATTACACTAGCAGGTCCATGAAATTTGTTCATCATCTATTGCAGGATCAGATCTAGGAAAAGCAGAAAGGGTTGACTATGATAGTTTATTAACCTTATCAATAAAAGATGCAAACATCACAGGATCATGTCTTAACCTACTTAAACACAACTCGATGTCTGAAATCGCTTGGCTACGAATCTCCTCAGCATGCTATGGATCCATCGTTCCTATTTCGAATAACCTAATAACCTCAAAACAACAATGGGATATTTGGAATAAGATTT
Organism: Erigeron breviscapus; assembly: GCA_034093135.1. Lineage (NCBI taxonomy): Eukaryota > Viridiplantae > Streptophyta > Magnoliopsida > Asterales > Asteraceae > Erigeron > Erigeron breviscapus. The sequence continues at coordinate 69,792,091 of CM067169.1, forward strand.
TTTAAAAAGATCGGTACACAAAACATGTTTATACTGTTCGGGGGGTTTATATTGTTCGGGAACATTACGTGGTGTCCAAAAACGGGTCCCTTTTGGTGTTTCATGACATTTCGCTACTACTATTTGAATCAGAAAGAAGTAAAATCCTGATTTAATACACAACAAAATTGGTATATATATATATAAGAAAGCAAATTCAATTGAATTAACAAATCTAGCAGAAACCACATCGGGCACATATATGGTTGCTTAAGATTCTACCTCTAACTATGAGGCTGAATTATTTTTAGAGAAAATAAATATACACATGTGTTTTTCACATTTGAATCTAACCTAGTTGTGATAAGAACTTGGATTATAATCAATAAAAATGCATGGAAATGATTAGAATAGCCTTAATTTAGTGACATATTTGGATTGTAAAATGAAATCACCTGTTTATATGCTACAAGATTAAAATCGAGAAAGTATAATAATATACAAACTAAAATAAAAAACAAATTTTAAAATAGATGAATAATGAAAACCTTCAATCATCTCATGACTCTAACCACCAACAATTGATTCATATATTGAATCCAAGCTATCCACTTCCTTCGTACAAATTATGATATCGTTATTGTAATCCATTTTGACCTCTTTTTGAAGAAAACCGAATTAGAATTCTTTGGTAAATCCTTTTGATTACTAAACGAATTCATGGATATAAAAGGGGGAATTCTTTGTAATTGTTATTTTTGATAACTGCAGGCGAATAAAAGGGGTTATGTTGAACGATTCAGGAGGAGTATTTTATTCCCTTTTAGTAATTAATATAATTGTATTTATAAATTGACCATATTATCCCTATACCTTTTAATTAAAAACTAGTTCTCGCAGTTCTCGACATTTTTTGGTTCTCGTTTTATCTTTTACTATATATATATATAGGGGTGAGATAAATTGAGTCCAGCTTAATTTGAGTCCAAAAAGGGTCCATGTAACTTACACATGTGTAAGTTAACTTACACATGTGTAAGTTGTAAAACTTACACATGTGTAAGTTAACTTACACATGTGTAAGTCGTGGTGGCGGTGGTCGCCGTCGCCGGAAAATCATGGTGGTGGTCGGAGATGATGGTGGTGGTGGTAGGAGGTGGTTGGAATTTGAGGAGATGAAAGAAAATCAATGGACTCAAATTGGACTCAAAATAAGCTGGACTCATTTTATCTTTTCCCTATATATATATATATATGGGGATGGTAATATAAGGCTGTTAGGTACCTAAACTTAGGTGTGGAACACTCACATATTAGTTTTTTAATCCATAAAATTCATGGGGGCCCAACATTTATTCATTAAACAAATTTTTTTTAAAACTTAGTATGTGAAGGGTTCCACACCTAAGCTTAGGTGTTGGACATCCTCATATTCACTTTTCCCTATATATATGTACAATAAGTTAGTTACTATATAATATATTATATATTATCGTTGTGTCCTGTTTGAAGAGGAGAAGAACTTTGCTTTCTTTTGCCGCTCCTCTGGTGCCTCCACATGATCATTTGGTTTAAGTACATATGTATAAGGGAAAAGAATCTCACTATGTCAAGTGGATGATCAAGAATGCCAACATACAATAATAAGGAAATCATTTGTCTTCTCGTTCTCATTGCTTTGTCATTTGTCTTCTCGTTCTCATTGCTGATGTCCCTGTCTGAACTGTCTTCGCGATTTGAACTACAATTCATAAGTCAAATTAGATGCTACTCAGGATGATCCTTAGTTTGGTGTTGATTACTAACAGAAATACCTTCTGCCTATAACAAATTATATTGATTATGCCCTTCTCGTCTTCCAAATTTTTTAGTGTAGCTCCTGCATGAAGCGTATTAAGATATACTTGAAATAACAGTCATAACTAATAACATGGATTCTACTTCCCATTATAGCTCAGTGGTTGAGCACCAGCTTTACATGCTGGAGGTCTCGAGTTCGAGACATGGGAAAGACATTTAAAGGAATTTCACATATAAAGTCCTCCAGTGAAGCAGGTTTGAGTCCTGCAGAGGGGGCAGGGTTTTACCCCAATTAAATGTCGTGCCTTCGGGCGGTTTAGTTGGGGGTTTCTCCTCCTACTAGGTATTGAGGGTGAAGGGGCTCTCTAGCGCGGACCCGGTTAAGACAACGTAAGCTAGATCCTCTGTTGCGAGCAAATGAGCCACACCTTTAAAAAAAAACTAATAACATGGATTGAACATCGAGGTATAGTAGAAGCTTCTTTCGCTAGCAACAAGATTCTAATTATCTTAAACAACATTCACTGATTTTATAATCTTCTTCACAAATATATCGAATATTACCACATGATCGAGTTTTCCAACCTCTTTTTACATTTCCAGGACTGAAAACTAATCGTACATAGACCAAGTTGATGGTCGTAATTAAACATAGATAGTAACTAATTAGGGGGGTTGAGCACAAAGAAACAAAAAACTTGATTTATCATGTCATTCCTATACAATTTAAGTGAGGAATTCATTTCCGGGCAACCTTATGCATACAAATCAAAATATGGTTAAGTTTTTGGAAGTTTAGATTGTAATTTGGTTTCCAGCCATATGTTTCAAATGATGTTAATTAAGACAAGAGTAAAAGTTAGGATGAAATTCACAAAAGGAAAGGGAATTTTAACCGTATGAATTCATGCCTTACGGATTGCTTCTCTGTTGTGTCGGCGGCCAAAACCCGTAAGAATTCGAACAACAGCCAAAAGCTTCTTTTTTCATTCGTGTCTTTAGATTCTACAAGATGCTTTGAAACAAATCCTTCCTGCTTAGCTTTGGCTAGCCCAACCTGAAGCATGAATAACTTTTTTTGATGCTCTCTATCAAAAAGCCAGAATTTAGTTTAAAACTAAGTTGTCCTAAATTTAGTCCAAAAGTAATTAAATGTTTTTGTCTTAATAATTCCCATATTGTTTGTTCACAAAGCAGCAAAATCACCGGAAATCATAAACTATTTGAGAAGACCCAACATTTTAACAGCCGATATCATACCCATATAAGATCTATCTAAACTCCTTGATGACCAACAATAGCAATCAAAAAAATAAAAGTAAGTGGATACCTCTTGATCAAGAGCCTCGCATCCCAAACATCCGCCAAAAAGCAGTCTAAAGAGTAGCCCAAACAATCAACCAAACAGTAGCTTGAACAGCAGCCCGAACGACATGAATAATTGCCCAAAATGTGGCCTCAACAACACCAAACAGAACCCTAAGGTGAGCATTCCGCAGTACTCATATCGGCTCAAGGCCACTTTTCAATCCCAACAACCTGATATGCCTAATATTGAAAAGTTGCCACATTAACTTATAGTCCATGGCTGTTATTAGATAACAAATACTAATGAAACTACATTTCATAGGAAAAGGCAAACACTGTATTGCTTAAATGCAAAAAAAATCACATACCCAGTTCTTAAGTCAGTTAATGAACACTTATTTTATCACTAAAAATCTAATTGTTATGCATAAAAATAAAAAAAAAAAAAAAAAAAAAAACTTTGCTTATAACATCATAACTGAGATTTAAGCAAAAAAGTATAAAAAGAAAAAGTAACAAATTGATATGTAATTATATAACATATATATACACATATGCACACATAACTTACCAATCCATCTTATTCTTAATAAATTTCAAATAATTTCAGATTATATATTTTCCCAAAAATAAATTTCAAATAAATTCAGAATATATGTTTTCCCAAAAATAAGGTTTTTAAAAAATATTTACAAAAAATTAATAAGAATTGAACTAACCTAATCGGAACCACACACGACTATCGGAAGAGAACCACAACCGGCACTGATATGCGAAGACGCATATGGTGGTGGCGATGACGCCGTTGTTGGTGGTGGTTCCGTCGTAGCGTAGATAGAGAGGGGATAGCGAAACTGATTTTGTGTGTGTGGTGACGTGGATGGCGGTGCGTGATGGCGGAGCAGGGTAGAGAGATATGCGATATAACAAATATAATAAACTGTTTCCCTGATAAAGACAAAAACCCGTCTTTAGCTCAGTCGTAGAGCGGTAGACTGTAGCTCTATTGGTCTCTGGTTCGAATCCGGCAGACTGGACATTTTTTTTTTCTTCATACCAAATAAACAATTTTCTATCATTTAGGTTTTCAGATTTAAAGGATATCTTTAATAGCGAAAATTTTAAAATTATCGTAGAATTGTCACGTAAAAAACTTTATGTCGTAAATCTTTTTATAATCTTTTTACACCAACAAAACCAATGCATAACATTGTCATCTACATGTTACATCTAACTAAACTTAATTAATAAATGTCACAATATATTTTTTCTAGAAGATTTTAAAATATCATACGTACTGTATGAGTGGATTTAGAATAAACCAATTAATAAGGGGTATCATGATAATAACTATTACGGATTTTATAGAGCAAAATTTGCCAATCACATGGGATAGTACGAAAAAAGCAAATAAAAAATAATCACGCTATAGTTGGGAGGCAAAAGCGTACACAGTAATTGTTTTTTATGTTATACTGTATATGATTATATCAATTAGTTTAAATAGGAATATAACATGAATCACACGATACATTGAACGGATTTTTTTTTCTAAAAATGATATATCAAATATGTTTTAAAGTGTTATATTATCAAATATATTTAACTAAAAAGTATAATGTACATATCACTTGCACATTACATACTTAATATTTGTCATACCTAAAAGGATCATATAAATCTTTTAATTTCTTATCCATTATGTACTACATAGCTTAACCAACCCGGGTAACTACCCGGACATGATTAGAAAAGTATAAATATGTAACACCCCACCGTTGGCGGAAACATGAGGTGTCATGAAAAGTACAGCACAACATGGAATTACATAGATACTGCTAAATGAAATAGAATATAATAAATATATTCCTAAAACATGAGTTCCAAGTCATAATCAATGCTAGGATAACTTAATACAATAAGTCCATAAACGGGATAGTCCAAGGCATGTAGCCTTAAAGTCTGACAATAAGCAATGGAGCATAAATCTCCGAAGTCCAGTCCTAGCATAAAAGTCTTTATCCCTGATTAGCCTGAGTACCTGAAAAGTATACTAAAACGTGTCAACACAAAGGTTGGTGATGTACTACATAGCTTAACCAACCCGGGTAACTACCCGGACATGATTAGAAAAGTATAAATATGTAACACCCCACCGTTGGCGGAAACATGAGGTGTCATGAAAAGTACAGCACAACATGGAATTACATAGATACTGCTAAATGAAATAGAATATAATAAATATATTCCTAAAACATGAGTTCCAAGTCATAATCAATGCTAGGATAACTTAATACAATAAGTCCATAAACGGGATAGTCCAAGGCATGTAGCCTTAAAGTCTGACAATAAGCAATGGAGCATAAATCTCCGAAGTCCAGTCCTAGCATAAAAGTCTTTATCCCTGATTAGCCTGAGTACCTGAAAAGTATACTAAAACGTGTCAACACAAAGGTTGGTGAGTTCGTAGGTTTTAGTCAAAAAGTCTAGTCAAGAAAGAAGTCTTTTGTCGATTCTTTTAAGTCAAAAAGTCTAGTCAAGAAAGAAGTCTTTTGTCGATTCTTTTAAGTCAAAACCAGTATTTGTTCAATATATAATGAGCAGAGTTACACCATATAAGTCAAAGTACTCAAGTCCCAAGTCCAAGTCTCAAAGTCACAAGTCTCAAAGTCACAAGTCTCAAAGTCACAAGTCTCAAAGTCACGAGACTCAAAGTCTCAAAGTCTAGTCTTACGGTACCTGCCTTAATGCACACAATAAGCACGTCAAAGCCACAAAGTCTGGTCTTACGGTACCTGCCTTAGTCCAAGTCTCAAAGTCACAAGCTCAAAGTCACAAGTCTCAAAGTCACAAGTCTCAAAGTCACAAGTCTCAAAGTCACAAGTCTCAAAGTCACAAGTCTCAAAGTCACAAGTCTCAAAGTCTGGTCTTACGGTACCTGCCTTAGTCCAAGTCTCAAAGTCACAAGTCTCAAAGTCAGTCTTACGGTACCTGCCTTAGTCCAAGTCTCAAAGTCTAGTCTTACGATACCTGCCTCGATGTGTAAGTCACGAGACTCAAAGTCTCAAAGTCTAGTCTTACGGTACCTGCCTTAATGCACACAATAAGCACGTCAAAGCCACAAAGTCTGGTCTTACGGTACCTGCCTTAGTCCAAGTCTCTAAAGCACACAATAAATACGTCCAAACAAGCACGTCATAAGCACAACAACAAACACATAATCACACACATACAACAAGGTCAAAGCACGTCAAATGGCACAAGTAACTCTATACGCACAGGCTCAATATTGAACATAAACAGAAATCGACAAAACTGTTTGAAAAATAAGTATACTTTTCACCCCAAAACTGATAAAAAGAGGGGCTACGAAACTCACCTGAAAGCAGCACAAGCACAGCACCCTAGAATCAATCAATAAGAACACGAACAGTCAAGTACACCTGAAACACGAACACTATCTGCCCAAAAGTCCTACACTGTCCACAAGTCACCCAGTAAGTACTTACTTAATATCACAAGTCTATGTCCTATACTAGTGTCTTAAGAAATGCCATTATGTCATGTCGTATTACGTTTACTTGAATAACACTGTTAATGTCCAAGACTGACTTTAAATCTCAAGTTAATTGTTTAAAGTGTTAATATTTTTCATATTAAATCAATTGACAATGACAGAATAGAACTCAAGAATGAACACTGATTTCATTGAGGTTAACTTTCGTTGAACTTAATCTTTCTCTGACTTTAAATCTCAAGTTAATTGTTTAAAGTGTTAATATTTTTCATATTAAATCAATTGACAATGACAGAATAGAACTCAAGAATGAACACTGATTTCATTGAGGTTAACTTTCGTTGAACTTAATCTTTCTCTGACTTTAAATTCCATTGACTTTAAATTCCATCGACTTTAAATTCCCTTGACCTTAAATTACATTGACTTTAAATTCCATTGACTTTAAATTCCATTGACTTTAAATTCCATTGACTTTAAATTCCATTGACTTTAAATTCCATTGACTTTAAATTCCATTGACTTTAAATTCCATTGACTTTAAATTCCATTGACTTTAAATTCCATTGACTTTAAATTCCATTGACTTAAATTCCTTTGTGTTAAAATTCCTTTGAACTTGAAACTCCTTTGAAGTTAAAATTTCTTTGAACTTAAAGTCCATTGAACTTAAATTTCTTTGAAGTTAAACATGGTCGACCCATTAAACTTAAAATCTCTTGACTTTAAACCTTTTGATCTTAAAATTTCTTTGAGTTTAAATTCCTTTGAACTTAAACTTTTCTTTGAGCTTAAAAGTGCTGGGCAGTAAATCGGTCGACTTTTGCACTTAACAATCTCTTGAACTTAAATATTCCCATTGATATAGTCTTAAAGACTAGGAACGTACATAAACGAAACGAACTAAAATGACCGGAAAAGTAACTCGGGAAAATACGCCCAGGTGACGGTTGTCACAGCATTACCCCGTTAAAAGAATTTCGTCTCGAAATTCAACTCGCACTAATCCCACTATACAACTGGGGGTATTTTGCCTTGAACTGATATTCCCGTTCCCACGTATACTCCGGTTCTCGCTTTGAATTCCAACGAACCTTAACAAGGGTAAATTTAGTTTTCTTTAGTTTTCGCACCTTATGATCCACAATCTCCAATGGCTCTTCAACGAAATTCAATTTATCGTCGATCCAGATCTCGTCCATAGGTACATGACGTTCCTACTCGGCTAGACATTTTCGAAGATGCGACACGTGAAATACATCGTGAACTCCCTTAAGCTCTTCCGAAAGTCTCAATCGATAAGCTACCTTACCAACTCATTCCAGTACCTCAAATGGTCCAATATATCTTGGCCCGAGCTTTCCGCTCTTGACAAATCTAACCACTCCTTTCCAAGGGGAAACCTTAAGAAGTACACGGTCCCCGACACTGAATTCCAAAGGTCTACGTCTCACATCAGCGTACTTCTTTTGGTGTTCACGAGCTAGTCTAAGTCGTTCTTTAATCTGAATTATTTTCTCAGCGGTCTCTTCAATAAGTTCAGGTCCAACCAACTGGCTATCACCAAAGTCAGCCCACGCGACAGGCGATCTACACTTCCGTCCATACAATGACTTAAAAGGTGCCATATTAATACTCGTGTGATAACTATAGGCGTAAGAAAGATCTATCAAATGTAGATGGTCATCCCAGTTACCTCTAAAGTCTAAGACACATGCTCTCAACATGTCTTCTAAAGTCTGAATCGTATGCTCACTCTGACCATCTGTTTGGGGATGGTACGCCGTACTCATGTCTATTCTAGTTCCAAAGGCCTTCTGAAACCCTCGCCAAAATTGAGAATTGAAGCGAGTGTCTCTGTCTGAAATAATCGAAACCGGTACACCATGCTTCGACACGACTTCCTTTACATACTTCCTCACCAATTTCTCATGTGGGGTCTTCCTCGCGAATAGCCAAGAAATGAGCAGACTTTGTCAATCAATCGACGATCACCCATATCATATCATGACCCTCCTTTGTCCTGGGTAATTTTGTAATAAAATCCATAGTCACACACTCCCACTTCCATTCAGGAATTTCTGGTTGTTGGAGAAATCCAGCAGGCTTTTGATGTTCCGCTTTCACCTGTAGATATGTCAAGCATCGACTTACAAACTCAAGCAACATTCTTCTTCATGCCAGGCCACCAATACAACTCGGGAGAAGGGGTGCCTCCTCACAAAGGAGGTCGCAGTGACCAGGCCCGGGCGACTATTTACCAAAAACACTGTCGAAGTACATCTTGTTAGTGCCCGGATGTACCGAATACATTCTATTACGAGCTTCGTTCATAATTAATGTCCGTAAGTCACCAGTGAAAGGAACCTATAGTCTATCCACAAAATACAATCCACCATCGTCCCTTTGATCCAAATGTTGTTCCATACCTCGCAATTCCTTTGTGAGAAGTTCTTTATCGCCAATAACCACTGTCTGTGCCTCTATGATCTGATCTCTAACACTTCTATGCACTGTAATACTCATAACACGTACTCGTCTAGGCTTAACTCTTTCTTTACGGCTTAAAGCATCAACCACCACGTTGGCTTTCCCCGGATGGTAACGAATGTCACAATCGTAATCACTGAGTAACTCAAGCCATCTTCGTTGTCTCATATTCAAATCTTGTTGATTGAAGATATGTTGTAGACTTTTGTGATCCGTATAGATTACACACTTGGTTCCATACAAATAATGCCTCCAGCACTTTAATGCAAATACCACTGCTCCTAACTCCAAGTCATGAGTTGTGTAATTCTTCTCATGGACCTTCAATTGTCACGAGGCGTATGCAATCACCTTGCCTCTTTGCATGAGTACATAACCCAACCCTTGACCTGATGCATCGTAGTACACCACAAAGTCATCGTATCCTCCAGGCAGACTCAAAATCGGTGCATTACACAACCTATTCTTCAAAATATGAAACGCTTTTCTGGTTCCAAACATACGGTTTGTCTTTCTGAGTGAATTACGTTAGCGGCAGCGTAATCTTAGAAAAATTTTCAATGAACCTTCTATAATAACACGCCAGACCAAGGAACTGTCTAACCTCAGTCGGCGTCTCTGGCGTTCTCCAATTCTTAACTTAATCAACCTTGCTAGGATCTACATGTATTCCATCATTGCTCACAACATGTCCCAAAAAGTGTACCTCATTCAGCCAAAATTCACATTTAGAGAACTTTCCATACAGTTTTTCCTTCCTCAACAATTCCAGTACCTTTCTCAAGTGTTCGGCATGCTCTTCCTTTGTCTTTGAGTAAATCAGAATGTCGTCGATAAACACAATTACAAACTTGTCTAAGTACGGTCGGCACACTCTGTTCATCAAATCTATGAATACTGTTGAGGCGTTAGTCAATCCAAAGGGCATCACTGTAAATTCGAATTGTCCATATCTTGTCCTAAAAGTGGTTTTTGGTATGTCGTCCTCATGTACACGTAATTGATGATACCCTAAACGTAAGTCAATTTTTCGAGAAACACTTTGCGCTTTGAAGCTGGTCGAACAGATCATCAATCCTAGGAAAGGGATAGCGATTCTTCACCGTTAACTTATTTGGTTCACGATAGTCGATACACATACGAAATGACCCATATTTCTTTTTGACGAAATAAACAGGTGCTCCCCACGGTGACTGACTAGGTCTAATAAATCTTTTGTCTTGAAGTCCTTTTAGTTGCATGGTCAATTCTTGTAATTCGGTTGTTGCTAGCCTATAGGGAAATTTTGCTACAAGAGCCGCGTTAGGGACAAGACTTATATGAAAATCAAGTTGTCGAGACGGAGGTAAGCCGGGTAAATTATCAGGAAAAACATCCTGATAGTCACGAACGACGGGGACATCAGTCACTGCAAATGCCATGTCTCCATTATGCCTTTTTACCAACAGATCGTCAAACTTTCTTACTATTACTTGCCCCACAAATGTCCTTCCTTATTGTCCCAACAACAGTACGAGTCTCACACTGAACCAACTCATCAGTCATAGCCTCAAATCTCAATACAACCTCTTCCAGAGTGAACGGACGAACAGCAGCCATAGTCAACCTAACCTGAGGGATCAACCACGAAGATACTTCTCGATGTCTTTGCTCTCGGGGGTAACCAGATGTGGAACAAGCCTCGACAACTCATTAAAATGGGTAGCATATCTAGCAAGATCAACACCACACATCTTATGCTCCAAAAATTTTTGATATAACTTTATCAGCTCAATTGCGGTACGGGCTTCCTTGTCATCAACTCCTTAAAATTGTACCAAGACATTGCCTCAGCCACTACTCTGCCTCTGACTCGACACTGACCATTCCACTAAGATAACGCATCCAAGGTAAAGAAATTTGTCACATATCAGACCCTTTGACCAGAAGTACACCCACTAATGCTAATCACGGCTTCCATCTTCTCTAGCCATTGCATCAATTTGACTGCTCCACCTCTGCCATCGTACTCTTGTACACCACAATCCTTGAAGTTTTTGTAAATACATGTTCTGTCACCACTTCTAGGCCCTCTTAGAACATTTCCAATACGAATTCTCTCATCAACGTCTTCATAGTATTCACCAATTTCGTCATCCACTACATCTTCATACTGAGCACCCTCAGCTTCATTATAAGTCGGCCCTTCATTCGTCGTATTTCGTGCATTTCGTGCCAGGACAACATTGACAACTTGAATAGTCACGACGATCATCTCCGTTCGAAGTAGCTCTCATCTCACCGTTATTCCACACACGTTAGTATATCTCTAGAACGTTAGTCGCGAAGAGACGCTCGAAACTGTCAATGCCTATGTCACATGTTACACTCAGCAAGCTCTCTCGTCTTATGGTATAAAGGATGCTATCTAGAACTTAAACTAGTCATGCAGTCCACGTCAATGCAATACATATATACATATATATACTACTAATATATAACCCTAAATCGTAGTTAAAATGTGGTCTGAATCTAACACCTACATCCGTTGCACTAGGGGTGTATGTATACAGGGTGTACCAGCGGCTAACCCTCCACACCCCTAGTACATCTAATGCAAGGTCGGATCACGGTACTAGTATGCTCTCTAGGTATTGGCTGGGTATGTATACAGGGTGTACCGGTGGCTAACCCTCCACCCAACCAACACCCATTAAGCAGCCCAGGATTGCTACCACAGTCTAACTACAAGTGCAATCCATTAGGTCAAAAACTGTCGTAAAACAGGGAGATAATCGCAGAACGTTGATCAGGCGTTTCCTTGCTATCTTACCTGCAATACTAGTTAATGCCATCACTTCCTCTTGCTCTAATACACATAAATAATCACAACAGCACCAAAAGCACACAGTCACCAAAGACACAGTCACCAAAAGTACACAGTCACCAAATGACAGCCACAGTCAAAATAAGCACAGGGATAATAAGTCTCAATAGAATATGAACTCAAAATATAAGCGACGTTAGCACGTCTAGAATGCATCTATGATTCCTATCGTAAATGCTATACGGGGTTCTTAGGTTATAGTCTAGGCTTTTCCACCTAATTCTCTACAACCACGTCTCTGATACCATTCTGTAACACCCCACCGTTGGCGGAAACATGAGGTGTCATGAAAAGTACAGCACGACATGGAATTACATAGATACTGCTAAATGAAATAGAATATAATAAATATATTCCTAAAACATGAGTTCCAAGTCATAATCAATGCTAGGATAACTTAATACAATAAGTCCATAAACGGGATAGTCCAAGGCATGTAGCCTTAAAGTCTGACAATAAGCAATGGAGCATAAATCTCTGAAGTCCAGTCCTAGCATGAAAGTCTTTATCCCTGATTAGCCTGAGTACCTGAAAAGTATACTAAAACGTGTCAACACAAAGGTTGGTGAGTTCGTAGGTTTTAGTCAAAAAGTCTAGTCAAGAAAGAAGTCTTTTGTCGATTCTTTTAAGTCAAAACCAGTATTTGTTCAATATATAATGAGCAGAGTTACACCATATAAGTCAAAGTACTCAAGTCCCAAGTCCAAGTCTCAAAGTCACAAGTCTCAAAGTCCGGTCTTACGATACCTGCCTCGATGTAAGTCACGAGACTCAAAGTCTCAAAGTCTAGTCTTACGGTACCTGCCTTAATGCACACAATAAGCACGTCAAAGCCACAAAGTCTGGTCTTACGGTACCTGCCTTAGTCCAAGTCTCCAAAGCACACAATAAATACGTCCAAACAAGCACGTCATAAGCACAACAACAAACACATAATCACACACATACAACAAGGTCAAAGCACGTCAAATGGCACAAGTAACTCTATACGCACAGGCTCAATATTGAACATAAACAGAAATCGACAAAACTGTTTGAAAAATAAGTATAATTTTTACCCCAAAACTGATAAAAAGAGGGGCTACGAAACTCACCTGAAAGCAGCACAAGCACAGCACCCTAGAATCAATCAATAAGAACACGAACAGTCAAGTACACCTGAAACACGAACACTATCTGCCCAAAAGTCCTACACTGTCCACAAGTCACCCAGTAAGTACTTACTTAATATCACAAGTCTATGTCCTATACTAGTGTCTTAAGAGATGCCATTATGTCATGTCGTATTACGTTTACTTGAATAACACTGTTAATGTCCAAGACTGACTTTAAATCTCAAGTTAATTGTTTAAAGTGTTAAGATTTTTCATATTAAATCAATTGACAATGACAGAATAGAACTCAAGAATGAACACTGATTTCATTGAGGTTAACTTTCGTTGAACTTAATCTTTCTCTGACTTTAAATTCCATTGACTTTAAATTCCATCGACTTTAAATTCCCTTGACCTTAAATTACATTGACCTTACTTCCATTGACCTTAAAGCTTTGACCTTAAAACTCATTGAACTTAATCTTATTGGAGTTAAAAGCTTTGAGGTTAAAAGTCATTGAGGTTAAAAGGCTTTGACATTAGGTTAACTTTCGTTGAACTTAATCTTTCTCTGACTTTAAATTCCATTGACCTTAAAGCTTTGAACTTGAAACTCCTTTGAAGTTAAAATTTCTTTGAACTTAAAGTCCATTGAACTTAAATTTCTTTGAAGTTAAACATGGTCGACCCATTAAACTTAAAATCTCTTGACTTTAAACCTTTTGATCTTAAAATTTCTTTGAGTTTAAATTCCTTTGAACTTAAACTTTTCTTTGAGTTAAAAGTCCTTTGAACTTGAAACTCCTTTGCACTTAACAATCTCTTGAACTTAAATATTCCCATTGATATAGTCTTAAAGACTAGGAACGTACATAAACGAAACGAACTAAAATGACCGGAAAAGTAACTCGGGAAAATACGCCCAGGTGACGGTTGTCACAGCATTACCCCGTTAAAAGAATTTCGTCTCGAAATTCAACTCGCACTAATCCCACTATACAACTGGGGGTATTTTGCCTTGAACTGATATTCCCGTTCCCACGTATACTCCGGTTCTCGCTTTGAATTCCAACGAACCTTAACAAGGGTAAATTTAGTTTTCTTTAGTTTTCGCACCTTATGATCCACAATCTCCAATGGCTCTTCAACGAAATTCAATTTATCGTCGATCCAGATCTCGTCCATAGGTACATGACGTTCCTACTCGGCTAGACATTTTCGAAGATGCGACACGTGAAATACATCGTGAACTCCCTTAAGCTCTTCCGAAAGTCTCAATCGATAAGCTACCTTACCAACTCATTCCAGTACCTCAAATGGTCCAATATATCTTGGCCCGAGCTTTCCGCTCTTGACAAATCTAACCACTCCTTTCCAAGGGGAAACCTTAAGAAGTACACGGTCCCCGACACTGAATTCCAAAGGTCTACGTCTCACATCAGCGTACTTCTTTTGGTGTTCACGAGCTAGTCTAAGTCGTTCTTTAATCTGAATTATTTTCTCAGCGGTCTCTTCAATAAGTTCAGGTCCAACCAACTGGCTATCACCAAAGTCAGCCCACGCGACAGGCGATCTACACTTCCGTCCATACAATGACTTAAAAGGTGCCATATTAATACTCGTGTGATAACTATAGGCGTAAGAAAGATCTATCAAATGTAGATGGTCATCCCAGTTACCTCCAAAGTCTAAGACACATGCTCTCAACATGTCTACAAAACATGTTCGCTTAAGTCAACAAAATGATCGAACCAAAATTTATCATAAAAAAAAGAAGCAAAATAGAGGGAGAAACAAACTCAGGTACATCCTACTGGTACAGCTTCATCTGGCAGGATCGCTTCAACTATTGTTAGATATGCTTGAAGTAGTATCACTCCGCTCAAGCTAAGAAACCCCTAACCTGAAAGTCAAAATGGTGTCTTATTTTAGAGGACAGAAGCTATCACCATGATCAAATTGAAAAGCCAAAAAGCCTGCTTTAAGCCTATCAAACTAATACGTTGACATTTAAACAAAAGTAACATAGATTCACCACTTAAATTTTATGATATATATCTGCAACAAACCATATATCATTTGTTCAATTTTATCCTCAAGGGGGTGTTTTAGCTTTCACCGCTTAAAATGGTATAAATAATTTACATTTGATTTTAATGCCTCTGGTATAACAAAACATACTGGTTCCAAACTTGATATTATGTATAATTGCCCCAGCATATATAAGATTTAAAGAAAAAATATATAAATGGTATATGTGCTCTTCGATTTGCAACTGTAGAGATTTCACTTGCCTCTCCATTGTCTCTGCCTTTTGGACAAAATAACCTTATCTTCAAAAATCAAAATGGATCACCTGAACAATGACATCTAATACAAGTGGTTTATATTAATACATAAGTAAAAAGTATAGATATTAAAATGAATAATTTAACATACTAAATGAATAAACAGATTCAAAGTTTCGCAACAGTATGTCTTTAAAGAAAGCATGTCAAATGAATGTACACATCAAGCTTAGCCACTCCATGACAGTAAAACTTGATGTTGCGGGAATGCTTAGTTAATAAAAATCCTTTGGTGTCCCCTCCAACACCAAATTTGGAAAAGATCCAGTCACACCTTTTAAGTAAGTCATCCATCCAGTATCATGTTACGTTTCACATTGGATTGGATTGTCTTCCCCTCCAATATTATAGAACATGTTTTATATAAGAAAAAAAAACAACAAAGGATGTAATATTTTTTATAAAAAACACATCAAAATAAGGTTGACTGCATCAGTTATGAACATGTCAATGTTGGCTATCACTTGTCGATTATCACTATACGTTTGGGAGTTATTTTTACCTTCACCCTCCATGACTCATTTTCACCCTGAATTTGTCAACCAAAGAAAGGTTTTTCAGCAGCCATCTGCGTTAAACTGCTGAGATCATAAAATATATTAATATAACCATCATAATCCTAATGTCGAATTTTCCAAATTGCCTAATGAGGTGAAATTACATGCTCTTATTGCAAATGCACTTCGTAGTCAAACAAAGAACTTTATCAATAGTTACCTTATCATAATACTACCCAGGTATTCACCCAGGTTAATTGACACGCTATTTCTATTCACATAAGTTGGAATGATCATTTCTAAAAGTGCTTAATAAATTCTAAATATTTATCGATATAATGGAAATGATAGCGAAAAAACATCTCCAAGTTGATCCAAGTTTAGTTTTGGTCTTTTCCCTATGGTACTCAGTTTTGTTACAGGACATTATAAACTCACTGTCTAGAACTGGTGATTTAACCCTGCAGATCATATAGTAATAAGCAGAAATTGTTTATTGAAACATTAAAAATTGTTGATGGATAACTCAAATTTCAATAACGGATAATCACTATCAAAACACATAACCAAAAAGCAGGTTCCATTGGTGAAATTTCATTACAATCCACAAACGATAACAAAAGGGTAATCAGTCATCACCTGGTTTGGTTTTCTAAAAATCAAGTTTAAAACCTAAAATCGGTGAAGCAGATCACAAAAAATTCAGATTAAAACCTTATAGCAAAACATCTTCAAGATCTAAGCTCAATCGCGTTTTATATAAAAAAAATAACAATAAACCAAAAAGAAAAACTGATCATAATCCCGATTTGAAACTTTTAATATCTGTTTGTCCGGAAAAAATTCCGTGCAAATTTCGTCCGGCCAAGAGCGAAAGACATCTTCAAATTAAAACCCTAAATATGAGAACAGCGAAGAAATAGTAAAGTCATGGAGAAGAAACATGCCCTTTCATGTTAATTTTCAAATCTTCTTCATAGGAAGAAAAATTGATGTCGGAGAGCCAAGATCTTCATAAATCTTCATAAAATACTAGGTTTGGAAAATGGAAACACAGGGATGAAAGAAAGAAGACCATACGGGGAAAAATGTTTTGGTGGGATATCTTTGGAAAAAGAGGGATCCTGCCATGTGGCAAAATTTTTAAGTAATATTTTGAGTTAATTGCAAGATTGGTCCCTGTGGTTTGTATATTTTAGCAAGGGGTCCCTTTTCGAGAATCGTTGCAATGGGGGTCCCTATTTTGAGAAATTTTGCAAAATTGGTCCAATTTTGACGGATCCGTTAAAGGTGGCCGTCAAGTGTGCACGTGTGGGGGTATTTATGTACTTTCCACCCCACAGGGACCCCCATTGCTAAATGAAAAACCACAGGGAACAATCTTGCAACTAACTCTTATTTATATATAATAAAAGACTATTGGCCTAACTACTTCTTAACAATTTAAAAATCGTAGTTAACCTAAAAATTAAATTTACATGTATCATAATTAAAATTATAAATCAAAAAATATGGAACTAAAAAACTTTTAATTATTAATTATATTAATAGTTGTAGAAAAAGTTTAATTAACTTACAATTTTTAAAAATCCATCACTAATTAATACTCCCTATGTCCCATTTTAGTTGTCACTGTTGAGTTTCAAAGTCTTTTTGTTTCAACTTTGACTGTGAATATTTTTGTTTATATTCTATAACACTTGATATAAAATATATAAATAAATTTGATTTTAAACGAACTTTTCAATGATATAACTTTCATCAAGTATTATATAATACAAACAAAACTATTTACGGTCAAAGTTGAAGCAAAAAGACTTTGAAAGTCAACAGTGGACAACTAAAATGGGACGGAGGGAATACTCTTTAACTTTTCCATAAAAGAATAAATCTTATTAAATAATTAACTTAAATATAATTTTTAACACTTTTTAGCTTTTCATGATTATTTATAGTTAAATTACTAAAAACATATTTTCACTGAAAATTCTAAAACTTATAAATACTTCAATTGATAATTAAACTCCAATTCACATAATAACTTATATCTACATTCTAAGAATATATCAAAGATTTTGTTTTTTAAGGCAAATATCAAATTACTAGTTTGCTTTTTTTTTATATTTGTAAATTAGAATTTATAAGTTTTTTTATTTGCATTTATTTAATAATTTATTTTATTTCAAAAAATGTTGCTGACTTTCTGTGTATTTGACACGATAATAGATAACTAAAATACCATATATGACATTTATATTATTCGAACAGATTTGCTTTTTTCTTTTTAATAAATATCAAATTCTTAACATACAATCTTTTATTTATTTAAGCTTATATAATAACAAAAGTTTATATATAAATCAGTTTTCAAAAATAAAAATATTTATATAAGGTATATCTCCATTATTAAAATTTTAAAGTGTACATAAATTTACTATTAGAGACATAACGAGCAGATAATTGTACGTTACAATCTTTTGAATTAAATCAAAAAATATGGAACTAAAAAACTTTTAATTATTAATTATATTAATAGTTGTAGAAAAAGTTTAATTAACTTACAATTTTTAAAAATCCATCACTAATTAATACTCCCTATGTCCCATTTTAGTTGTCCACTGTTGAGTTTCAAAGTCTTTTTGTTTCAACTTTGACGTGAATATTTTTGTTTATATTCTATAACACTTGATATAAAATATATAAATAAATTTGATTTTAAACGAACTTTTCAATGATATAACTTTCATCAAGTATTATATAATACAAACAAAACTATTTACGGTCAAAGTTGAAGCAAAAAGACTTTGAAAGTCAACAGTGGACAACTAAAATGGGACGGGGGAATACTTTAACTTTTCCATAAAAGAATAAATCTTATTAAATAATTAACTTAAATATAATTTTTAACACTTTTTAGCTTTTCATGATTATTTATAGTTAAATTACTAAAAACATATTTTCACTGAAAATTCTAAAACCTATAAATACTTCAATTGATAATTAAACTCCAATTCACATAATAACTTATATCTACATTCTAAGAATATATCAAAGATTTTGTTTTTTAAGGCAAATATCAAATTACTAGTTTGCTTTTTCTTATATTTGTAAATTAGAATTTATAAGTTTTTTTATTTGCATTTATTTAATAATTTATTTTATTTCAAAAAATGTTGCTGACTTTCTGTGTATTTGACACGATAATAGATAACTAAAATACCATATATGACATTTATATTATTCGAACAGATTTGCTTTTTTCTTTTTAATAAATATCAAATTCTTAACATACAATCTTTTATTTATTTAAGCTTATATAATAACAAAAGTTTATATATAAATCAGTTTTCAAAAATAAAAATATTTATATAAGGTATATCTCCATTATTAAAATTTTAAAGTGTACATAAATTTACTATTAGAGACATAACGAGCAGATAATTGTACGTTACAATCTTTTGAATTAAATCAAAAAAGATATTAAGGTGTTAGTTGCAAGATTGGTCCCTGTGGTTTTTCCATTTTAGCAATGGGGGTCCCTGTGGGGTGGAAAGTACATAAATACCCCCACACATGCACACTTGACGGCCACCTTTAACGGATCCGTCAAAATTGGACCAATTTTGCAAAAAATTCTCAAAATAGGGACCCCCATTGCAACGATTCTCGAAAAGGGACCCCCTTGCTAAAATGTACAAACCACAGGGACCAATCTTGCAATTAACTCTAATATTTTTTTGGGATCCTGTTTTATCAGGAAAAAAGATTTTATCTCTACATGTTATAACACGATTTCTAACACCGAATTCAAGTCATCAATGGTGGTTTTGGTGAGTGTGTGTTCTTGGTGTTTGTGTGTGTTTTGAGAGAGAAAGTGTGTAAATGTGTGAAAGATTGTATTAAAGTTATGAAAGGTTTTTAAAGATTATGATCCCTAAGGTATGAGAGGAGTATTTATAGGCTAACTATACAATTATGCTAATTATCACAATTAGCCCCTCAACCTTAGTGATCATTTATCTATGACTTAACAACAAGAAAGTCCTTTAATCTAAATTACAATTTATCACTATTTTTGGATTTCTAACATTCTCCCCCTTAGTGATATATTGTAATGAATGAAGTACGTGTTATCTTGTCTTGTAGGAATGAATTTGATGAGCCCGGTGGTGAAGACAATTGGAGTGTTGAAACAAGTCTTTAAAGTTTTCTCTTTTGTCTCTGGAGAACTTGATTCAGTCTTGGTCTTGGACTTCTTGAAATTAAATCATATGATGATTCTCAATGTTCTTTTTGAACAGAGAATAATGAATGCGTGTGTGTCTTGAATCTTCGAGGATTGTTGAATCATGAATCAGAGTTGTCTTTTGAAATGCGGAAGGTATGAATCTTGGTTTTGATTTTTCAATCTTTGATTCTTGAGTGAAATTCAACTTTTCGATTCTTCAGTTTTGATTCTCGAATGAATTTCATCTTCTTGAAATAAAGTTTCATGAATATGTACTCTCCCCCTTGATGTATGCATTTGAAGTTTCTTGATAAAATGTAGTTGTATGAATTGAAGATCTTGTATGAAGTGTGTTTGATGAAGACTCTTTTGAAGCTTTACTTCTTTGACTTGAATCTTCTAACAAATCTTTCAACCTTTTTGAAGCTTTGATCTTTGTCACATCAACTTGAACATTTTGGAGAGTAAGCAGTTGAATGAATTTAGGATAAATTTCTTGTGAAGTAATCATGCTCCCCCTCAATCCATGAGTATAAACATTTTGGAGCATCTTTGAACTTTTGAAGCATCTTGAGTGAAAATCCTTTCATCTTCGGTTTCATTCTTATTTTTGAAGTCAATTCAGATTCCCCCTTTTTTAAAACCAAAATCTCAATCAACTAAAATCTAGTGAAAATCTGAGCATAAGGGACTATTGACACATCATGAAGAATTTTCTCCCCCTATATACAAACTTTGATAAGCCTAGAACTTTGATAAGCCTAAAACCTATTGAAACAACCAAACACAAACTTTTCTCCTTGTTTCCTTATCAATCAGTAAATCAATCATAATATTTTCTCCCCCTCATAATAACAAAATTGGGAACCAATGTCATTATGTACACATTTGATTGATTAAATGTCAAAAGGAATAACATGATCACATGAAGAAATATCAACCATCAAAACATCAACCCAAACCATTAGCCCAACCCAAGAAATCCTAGGGGTGACTAAAATGTAGGATCGAAGTTGTTGGTACAAACGTTATATCATGGTGTTGGTGTTTTCTGTGTTTGTGTGATGAGAAATGAAACCGGATAAGAATGATCCGTTAGCATGTTCAAAAATCGAAAGGATTAATGAAATGACCGATTGAAATGTATAACATTTTTCGGTTTTCCTATGTATCATTGAGATATGCACAAAACAATTCTCTAACATAGTTAGATCTGCGGCTTTGCAACCACGAGATTGCTTCAAAGAATATAAATCATGGTTAGTACTGCCGAAGCGTTTGATAACCACAATCTTTTATCCTTAAAGAATATAAATCATGGTTAGTACTGCCGAAGCGTTTGATAACCACAATCTTTTATCCTTAAAGACTATTTAGGGAAAAACCGAGGTCACTTAGACTTCTCGTTAACTCAATAATCACATAAATGTAATCACGAGACCTACTTTCAACGTTGGAAAAGATGTTAGCATTGGTAGGATTTCCATTCGATCATCGTGGAATATCAATTAAGATATCACTACGAATGTTCCGGCTATATCACAAAGATAAGCAATAATATCACAAAGATATGACTCGAATGTGTTCTAAAAAATGAATGATGATCAAATTAATGACCAATCAAGATAGCTCTAGACACAGCGTGATCAAATGAAGTTGGGGACTGGAGCAGAATGTCGCCCTTTTTCAATATCAACATCTTCCAAATGAAGAGTCAATAAAAATGTGAAAATCTCCGTGAGAAATAAAACAAGCATTTGTTAAGAAATACTTGAGTGGTTAGGAAAGATGTGCATTGCTTCACTGGGTCCATGAAGACTTCTTCAATATCGAGAAATCAACAAATGAAAACCGATAGGGACGTGTTGACCCGGCTTTTTGAGAATTTGGGGAGGGCTTTTGTTTCTTTTAGCCCTATCTCACATCATCATTTCACCGTAACCTCTCACTTTTCGACTTTTACTCCCTCCATCCTATTTGCACGAAAACAACATCACTCAAAATACCCTCACTATCTAATGAAAGAAGTGAATACTCCGGGGTTAGAACTCATCGGCCGTGATGAAGTTCATGGAGTAAATTTTGAGAAAAACTTATCACTCATGTGCAAACTAATCTCCGAACTCCATTTGATTGAAAATCATGGAAAAACATCGAATGTGTGTATGAAAAAAAACATTTGAAACACATTTGAAGTTTTGAAAGTTTTTTGAAATCACAAACTCCTCCTTAATCTATGCAAGAATTGATCAAAAATTTTCATAGAAAGGTGGAGCAAAAATTGTTTTTGTGAGATCAAAATGAGTAAAATCTTTGTTGTGATATTTTCGGAAAATTTGAGAGTCTATTGTGAACAAGATTTTTATTTGAGAAACACAAAGTTTTGCGTCAACAACAATGTTGAGAGTAAGACAGCTAGGGAGTACACAAAGGCGTTCAATCCGTCGCATCTTACGTCAACAAGTTGTAGGCAAATAAAACATTTAAGCAAATGAAAATCCAATCAATTGTTCAAGATGAGACAGCAAGGGAGTACACAAAGGCGTTCGATCCTTTACTTCTCATATCAACAATTGAGAGTTTGAAAATTTTATTTGAAAAAAAATTTGATTGTAATTACACATACATATTCATATAAGAACACTTGGAAGTACACAAAGGCGTTCGATTCCTTGTTATCTTATATCAATCTATATGTATAATAACAAGATCTTAGAATGTAAAAACACTCTAAAAATAAATATATCATTTAAGAACGGGTTGCATACATAGTATATGCAAGCCACTGAAAAAAAATATCTTTTTGTTTATTTTTGAAAATTTGCAATTTTGTATTTGATTTTCTCTTTTCAAATTTTGTATTTTGTTTTTCTGGAATGTGTCAAGAATTCCTTCAAAAGAGTTAAGGTTTAAGATTTAACATACCTAGCTTGGAGATAAGAAAGTTAAACCTCTTTTCATCCAGTGGTTTTGTGAACAAATCTGCAAGTTGAAAGTCAGTACCCACAAAGTAGAGCTCGATGTCACCTTTCTCAATATGATCTTTGAGAAAATGATATCTAACATCAATATGCTTTGATCGAGAGTGGTTTACTGAGTTGACTGCAATGGCAATGGCACTCTGAGAATCACAATAGATAGGGATATGATCATATTTCAGACCATAATCAGTTAGTTGTGTCTTCATCCATAAAACTTGAGCACAACAACTAGCCGCAGCCACATATTTAGCTTCAGCCGTTGATAGTGACACACAATTCTGTTTCTTGGAAGACCAACTCACAATTTTATCGCCTAAAAATTGTAAAGTACCGGAAGTGCTCTTGCAATCAAGTTTACAACCAGCATGATCTGCATCTGAATATGCAGTTAGATTGAATCAGTATCCCTTGGATACCAGAGACCTAAATCGGGTGTACCCTTACAGATAACGAAAGATTCGTTTCACAGCTTGATAATGTAAATTAGTTGGAGCAGCTTGATATCTAGCACACATACATGTTGCAAACATTATATCTGGGCGAGAGGCTGTTAGGTACAACAACGAACCAATCATACTTCGATATCTCTTTTGGTCAAATGGTTTCCCATTTGTATCAGCATTTATGTTTGTTCGAGCAGCCATTGGGGTAGAAATTGAAGAACATGAAGTCATATCAAACTTTTTCAACATGTCATTTATGTATTTACCTTGTGATATAAAAATACCAGTTGGTAATTGTTTGATTTGAAGACCCAAAAAGTAATTCATTTCCCCAATCATGCTCATTTCAAAATGATTAACCATTAGAGATGAAAAGTTTCGGCAAAATGTTTGACTGGTCGACCCAAAGATAATGTCATCAACATATATTTGAACAAGTAGAACATGCTTACCTTGTTTGCGAATGAACAAGGTAGGGTCAATTGTGCCTTTGGTAAAGCCACCTCTTAGTAAGAAAGTAGTTAGAGAATCATACCATGCTCGGGGTGCTTGCTTAAGACCGTAGAGAGCCTTGTCTAACTTGTAGACATGGTTTGGCCTTTGAGGATCAACAAAACCTTCTGGTTGATCAACGTAAACTTCTTCTTTGAGGTCACCATTCAAGAAAGCAGTCTTCACATCCATTTGAAACACAGTAAAGTTTCAGAATGCGGCATAAGCTAAGAATATTCGAATGGCCTCCATTCTTGCAACTGGAGCAAAAGTTTCGTCGAAGTCAACACCAGGTTGTTGGCAATAACCCTTTGCAATAAGTCGAGCTTTATTCCTTACTACCACTCCATTCTCATCCTTTTTGTTTTTGAATATCCACTTTGTACCGATTGGATCATCTTTCCTAGGATTTGGAACTAATCTCCATACCTTCAGTCTTTCAAATTGTGCGAGTTCATCTTGCATTGCCTTAACCCACTCTGGATCACGAAGAGCTTCAGATACTGTTTTGGGTTCGATATTGCTAAGAGAAAGTGCAACAAGACACTCATTTACTGAAGTACGAGTAGTTACTCCTGCTTGTGGATCTCCAATTATTTGATCAGTAGGATGGTATTTCTGCATACGTGTCCACTTGTGAGCATGAGGAAGAGGATCTTGTTGTTGAAGATCAACATCATCATCATTGAAACTTGAGTTTTGTTGAGAGATAGAATCATAACTTGGTATAACTCTTTCCTCATAAGCTGGATGATCAAAGTCAAGTGGTACATACACATTTGGAGTGTTCAAATGATTTGTTGTCTGAGTAAATCGAGAAGGTTGTTCTTGAACATTCATTTGAGAAGCATTATCAGGAGAGGATGGTGAAGAAGAATTATTAGAAGAGGATTCCTGCTCTGAAGAACTTGATGAAGATTCATGAATGATGTCAGGTACTGGATAGTTGTTATGAAGAGGTTCATTGTTTTGAATTGGTTCAACGATGACCTGAGGTTTTTGATCATGAATCGGTTTTGAATTATAGAATTCTTCAAAAAGAATATCTAATTCATCACTTGTTGGAGTTGGAAACTTCTTGAAATTAGAAGCTAAGGTAGAGTTCCTTGTAGAAGTACTTGAAGCACTTGGATCATTACTTGTTGGTAGCAAACTTTCTTGCTCAAAAATCATGCCTGACATCTCATCAAACCAAACATTCATTGTTTCTTGAATTGTGTTTGTTCGACGATTATAGATTCGGTAGGCAATTGATGTTTTGGAATAACCAACAAAATATCCTTCATCACCTTTCTTCTCGAACTTTCCAAGATTCTCCCGATCATTCAAAGTGTAACAAACACACCCAAATATATGAAAGTAGTTGATGTTGGGTTTGCGTTTGTTAACAACCTCATAAGGAGTCTTTTCGAAACGCTGATTGATAATGGACCGATTCTGAGTGTGACAAGCAGTGTCAACAGCTTCAGCCCACATATTGGATGGCAATTTGGAATAAGCAAGCATTGTCCTTGCTGCTTCCACCAGCGATCGATTTCTCCTTTCAACAACACCATTTTGTTGTGGGGTGCGAACTGCTGAGAATTGATGACTAATACCTTTGGATTTGCAGAATTCATCAAAAACAGCATTCTTGAACTCAGTACCGTTATCTGAACGGATGTAACGAACTGGAAGTTGAAGATTTACTTGAGTATTAGTGATGAAATCTATCAACATCTGAGTTGTTTCATCTTTGGATGCAAGGAACTTGACCCAAGTATATCTTGAATAATCATCAATAATAACCAAGATGTATTTCTTCCCATTTCGGCTTTGTACTTTCATCGGCCCACAAAGATCCATGTGAAGCAAATGAAGAGGTGCTAAAGAATTTGGAGATTTCTTCGGTTTATGAGAAGCTCTCTTAATCTTCCCAACAGCACAAGAAGGACAAACATGTTCACTTTCATACTTATAGTCAGGTAAGCCTTCAACAAGATGCTTGTTGACCAAAGTATTGATGGTTTGGAAATTCAGATGAGAAAGCCTTCTATGCCATAACCAAGAATTCTTTGAAGTAGCCTTTGAAATGAGACAAATATTATCGGTTGGTTGGTTATCATCGAGATTGACGGTAAAGAGATTATCATCACGATCACCGCAAAGAATATCAACTCCATCTAGAGTTTGGACTTTACACAGAGATTGTCGAAAAAGAACTTGAAGATTGTTGTCACAGAATTGTCCAACACTGAACAAATTATGACTTAATCCTTCAACATAGTGAACTTTCTTAATGACAATTCCATTTCGTTCAATGTCTCCATAACCTAAGATGGGAGCGAAATTGTTGTTTCCAAAGCGAACTGTTCCCATGAATCGTTCAACAAAGTTCTTGAGCAAAGATTTATTTCCAGTCATGTGCTTCGAACACCCGGAATCGAGTATCCAAACACAAATGGTTATTTCCTGCAATCAAAGAAATTTAACCGTTTTTAGGTACCCACTTGAAGACGGGTCGTTTATGGTTAGTTAAAACAGGCAGGGTATATAACTTAGGATGCGCATTCAAATATGTTTTCGAATCAACATAAGCATTAATAAGCACATTATCAACAAACACATTTGAATAAAAAGTACGAACATTCACATGAGAATTAAAAGTAACATGTCTACAAGCATCAACATCAGCCACACATGTACGGGAATTAAGATTGTTGTCACAGAATTGTCCAACACTGAACAAATTATGACTTAATCCTTCAACATAGTGAACTTTCTTAATGACAATTCCATTTCGTTCAATGTCTCCATAACCTAAGATGGGAGCGAAATTGTTGTTTCCAAAGCGAACTGTTCCCATGAATCGTTCAACAAAGTTCTTGAGCAAAGATTTATTTCTAGTCATGTGCTTCGAACACCCGGAATCGAGTATCCAAACACAAATGGTTATTTCCTGCAATCAAAGAAATTTAACCGTTTTTAGGTACCCACTTGAAGACGGGTCGTTTATGGTTAGTTAAAACAGGCAGGGTATATAACTTAGGATGCGCATTCAAATATGTTTTCGAATCAACATAAGCATTAATAAGCACATTATCAACAAACACATTTGAATAAAAAGTACGAACATTCACATGAGAATTAAAAGTAACATGTCTACAAGCATCAACATCAGCCACACATGTACGGGAATTAAGATTGTTTACAAGCTCACAAGGTCTTGCTTTGGCATTTTCAACATTATTTAACAAAGAAAAATTGTTTTGATTAACAGGAACACCCTTCCTCCTATTAACAGCCTTTCTCCTCCTTTTTTTCTTCTTTTTCTCAACATCCTTTTGATTACTAGTGATCTTAGGTACTAATGTATTAGCAACCCATTTAGCACCACTAGTTATGCTCTTTCCACCTGTTGAATTGAAACTAAGAAGATTAGAACTAGGAGTTTTAAACACTTTCATCTTTTTGGAATATTTTGGAGGTGAGGAAACTTCTTGCTTCTTTGGTTTATCATGAGAAAACCATCCATATCTATCCCTATATCTAGTTGTACCATTTGATGCATCCTTAGTTAGCGAAACTGAGCTAGACTTAGACACTTTAGGTATAGAGCTAGATTGAGAGCTAGATTGAGAAGCATTAGGATAGTCTTTTGGAAGTTTCACTCTGGTGTACTTTGTCCTGAGTGGGGTTTCAGCTTGTTCCTTTTTGACATGTTTCACTGGGGTAGAAACAAAGGTTTCTAACTTAATGGTTTTTGGTTCAGTCTTGACGAGTTTGGTCTTAACTCGTTTCTTTGAGTAATATGAAGTTGGAGCTTTGGACAATGGTTTTTGAGATTCCACTTTTGTTTCAACTTTGATTTTGGTAGATTCAATCTTTTTCTCAGTTTCTGAATTAAAAACATATTCTCCCTCCATGAATTTATCAAAATCATCCTTTGTGAAATCTTTTGAAAAAGAAAATTTCAATGGAGATTGATTAGTTTCAAATTCATTTGAAAGTTTTGAAAAATCAGGAATCTTGGTGTCCAACTTCACATCATGGTTAGTCTCGGAAATTAGGTCAACTTGAACTGACACATCTTTGGTCTCACAAGAAAATTGAGTAGACATATCAACACCTATACTAGCACTAGGCTTAGGGTGAACAACTAACTCATAAACAGTGTTGCATGTGAAAAACCTATAGAAGTACCATATCAAAACTAAACTATGTGCAAGTTCTTCATCGAATAAATCAGATTGCACATAAGCATCAGCTATAAATGTAGCAGTTTTTTGACAAGTACATTCAAGAGAATCAGTCAAGGTTTGAATAGAGGTATTGGTAGATGAATCACAAGTAGTTTGGGTAGAATTGTCTACTAAAGCACTTTGGTCAGTTTGAGTAGAAACATTCTCACAAACTTTCTTAGTATCAACAACAATACATTTATCCTCTGAATTCGGACTTTGAGACTTGAGGTGATTAATAACTTTTTGTTGAGATTTCACCTTTTGTTGTAAACCTTTTATTTGTTTTTCCAAAAATGTGGTTGGAAAATACATTTTAGTTGGTTTAGGTGGAGTACCGACAGATTCTTGGTTTTGAAAATTTGATTCAATTTCTTCCAATTTGAAAATTGAAGATTCTTTAGTTTTGTATGAATCATTTATTGCATCATAATTAACCAAAAATTCATGTTTTGGTATTCTCTCAACTTCATCAGTCTCAAATTCGTCATCCAATGGACGAATAAATTGTTGTATCATACCAAGTCGTAGGAATTTTTCATCATACAAGGGTTCAATTTCTTCTTTGGCTTTTTGTAATGGTGTGATATTCTCAAATCCCAACCCGAGAAGAAGATCTGTTCTGTCAATTTTTGACTTGTTGAAATAGGCAGTGAAATCCAAGAGAGGATTTTGTTCAACTTTATACAACTTTTCTTGATAGAAAAGTATATTCTTTTTAAATTCCTCAACTTGTTTTTCAAGATTCTCAATCTCAATGCCTTTTAGAAAACAATTATGATTTAAATCAGAAATCTTCCTTTCTAATTCAACATTGTTTGGTTTAGCTTCTTGGAGATTTTTATTAAGAATATCAACATCCATTCATTGGTCTTTTGAATTTCAAGATCTTGATTGGCCTTTTCAAGATCATGAATGGTCTTTTCAAGATTTTGACATTTTTGTAATAACTTAGAATCAGGAGAGACATTCAACTCACATTCTTTAACCAACATCTTATCTTTGTATGCTTGAAAATCTTGTTTAATAGCATCATGTTCAAAAAGTAATTTTGAATGTTCTTCAAGAAGTTTTGAAAATTCACTTTTAGAAAATGAAATACTATTTTTCAACTTTTTGTTTTTGTTGGCTAAAGATTTGATATGAGTTGTCAAATTTGATAAAGCTAAACTACATGACTCTTTGTCCTTAATCAAAGAAAAAGTAGAGTCGAGATTTACCTCATCATCTAGGGTATTCATCATCAGTGCTTTCTGCTTCAAAGACTTTGTTCTTGGCCAACCTTGCCATATAGCAAACATTAGCAGAGAGATCTTGATCTTCATCATCTGTGAGTAACAGCCATTTGTCATCTTCAGCAAGCAATGCATGTCCTGCTTCAACTTGTTTGGCTAACAGCATCTTCTGCTTGTAATACTCATAATTCCGCTTTCGAGGTTGTTTGCAATCAACAGCAAAATGTCCAGGAACACCACAATTGTAGCACTTTTTGTCTGATGCCTTACCCTTTTCAACAACTTGTTTCTCATAATCTTCCTTCTTTTCACCATACTTTGATCCATTAGCTTCACCTTGCTCATTACTCTTAGGATGATAGTGTTCCTTCTTGGGAAATGCACTTGTAGAAGAAGTGCAGAGATTGTTGTTTGTTGGCCTCGCTTTGTAAAATTTTCTCTTGAAATGCTTTGTTACCGCGGCAAGAGCTTGATATAGTTCATCTGAAACATCATCTCTTGTAGCCATCAGATCATCTCCCTCCTCATCAGATGAAGAAACAACTACCATTTTCCTCTTAAGAGCTTCAGAAATCTTCTTCTCAACTATTAATGCCAAAGGATCAGAAGATACAACTTCTGGCATTTTGTTTGATGAAGCTTTGTTTAGGACTTGGTTTTCATTGAGTTTGAAAGATTCATAAAGAGTATGAATGGTGAACTTGGTCAGATTTTGATGTTGCTTGATCTGTGTTCCAAAATCTTCCCATTCTGGACCAAGAGCTTTGATGAATTTGATGTTTAACTCAATCTCTGTTTTCTTGACATTGTTCTTTCTCAGTTCATTTATGACATTGCAGAATCTGTAGTAGACAGCTTCAAGAGATTCATTTGGCATTTTTGAGAAGTTGTCAAACTCAGTCAAAACATTGGTCAATCTTATCGTTGAAGTCACGTCAGCTCCTTCCATCTGTCTAGCCACCTCATCCCATATCTCCTTGGCTGTATCATAAGAATCAACAGAGCCATAGATTTCATCCGGTAGAGCTTTGTATAGGCATGACCTAGCTCTGTTATCTGCAGTTGTTCGATCTTTTTGTTCAGCATTCAAAAGATCAGGAGTTAGAATTATTGCATCAGTAGTGGGATGGCGATGAACGGCAAGTCCATTAAGGATGGAATCTTTCATCATATGACCATTTGTTTGACTCTCCACATAGTCCATAAATCTTTTCTTCCATAGTCCATAGGAACCACGATAGAGAACTGGAGGTCTTGTATCTGAACCCAATGCCAATGCTTCACGAGAAGCCATTTTGAAATTGATTTGATTTGAAAAATTGAATTGAATTAAGAACAGAAAATGAAACGATCTTGAGATTAAAATGATTTTGGTATGAAACGATTCAAAGAACTGACGATCTTGTGAAGATCGTCCTGGGTGAGATCGTCCTAGGTGAGATCGTCCTAAGTGAGATCGTCCGAAGTAAGATCGTCCTAGGTGAGATCGTCGGGAAGATCGTCCTAGTGAAGATCGTCTTAGAGTCATCTTCTTCATCTCATCAGTTTTTCATAAAAACTCCATTAACAACTTCAAAAAGCTTCAATATCTTTTGAATTACTGGGAGTTAGATCACGAAATCACTTGCAAACTGATTGTATTCACGTCCGCAACAAATTTATGAACAACATTCAACACAAATCACAACAGATTCAAATCCCTCAAATTCGCGCCAAAAACACAAAATTCAATCTCGAGAATTAGATTGAATTGGAACTTGAAACTTGATAGGATTATGTTTTCAACAACCACGAATCTATTGGTGAACAAATAACTGTGATTTTATGTGATTTGAAGTGTGAAATTTTGATAAACCAGTAGGTGAAAAAGACGAACAAAATTTGTAAATAATTTTGATTTTTGATGAATTTGATGTTTAACTCAATCTCTGTTTTCTTGACATTGTTCTTTCTCAGTTCATTTATGACATTGCAGAATCTGTAGTAGACAGCTTCAAGAGATTCATTTGGCATTTTTGAGAAGTTGTCAAACTCAGTCAAAACATTGGTCAATCTTATCGTTGAAGTCACGTCAGCTCCTTCCATCTGTCTAGCCACCTCATCCCATATCTCCTTGGCTGTATCATAAGAATCAACAGAGCCATAGATTTCATCCGGTAGAGCTTTGTATAGGCATGACCTAGCTCTGTTATCTGCAGTTGTTCGATCTTTTTGTTCAGCATTCAAAAGATCAGGAGTTAGAATTATTGCATCAGTAGTGGGATGGCGATGAACGGCAAGTCCATTAAGGATGGAATCTTTCATCATATGACCATTTGTTTGACTCTCCACATAGTCCATAAATCTTTTCTTCCATAGTCCATAGGAACCACGATAGAGAACTGGAGGTCTTGTATCTGAACCCAATGCCAATGCTTCACGAGAAGCCATTTTGAAATTGATTTGATTTGAAAAATTGAATTGAATTAAGAACAGAAAATGAAACGATCTTGTGAAGATCGTCCTGGGTGAGATCGTCCTACAAGCCACAAAGTACTAAGTATGAAAAATGAACTTTCAACGACTAAGACGATCTTGGGAAGATCGTCCTAGTGAAGATCGTCTTAGAGTCATCTTCTTCATCTTCATCAGTTTTTCATAAAAACTCCATTAACAACTTCAAAAAGCTTCAATATCTTTTGAATTACTGGGAGTTAGATCACGAAATCACTTGCAAACTGATTGTATTCACGTCCGCAACAAATTTATGAACAACATTCAACACAAATCACAACAGATTCAAATCCCTCAAATTCGCGCCAAAAACACAAAATTCAATCTCGAGAATTAGATTGAATTGGAACTTGAAACTTGATAGGATTATGTTTTCAACAACCACGAATCTATTGGTGAACAAATAACTGTGATTTTATGTGATTTGAAGTGTGAAATTTTGATAAACCAGTAGGTGAAAAAGACGAACAAAATTTGTAAATAATTTTGATTTTTGATGAATTTGTGACTGAATTCAGTTATGGATCGTCATCTGATCGATGTTTCTCTCTGATACCACTTGTTATAACACGATTTCTAACACCGAATTCAAGTCATCAATGGTGGTTTTGGTGAGTGTGTGTTCTTGGTGTTTGTGTGTGTTTTGAGAGAGAAAGTGTGTAAATGTGTGAAAGATTGTATTAAAGTTATGAAAGGTTTTTAAAGATTATGATCCCTAAGGTATGAGAGGAGTATTTATAGGCTAACTATACAATTATGCTAATTATCACAATTAGCCCTCAACCTTAGTGATCATTTATCTATGACTTAACAACAAGAAAGTCCTTTAATCTAAATTACAATTTATCACTATTTTTGGATTTCTAACATTCCCTTATAATGCATAACAAGTCAAAATTTTGGAATTTTTTTATAAATGTAACATCCGCGATATTTGACCGGTTGACTTTGTGTGTAATTTGACTAACGACTTTAATAAATGGGATAGTTATGTGCATTTTATGAATTTTGATGAGAAATTACACTTGACGGGTCGATAACTTGACTTATTATATGAAACGATACGAGACGACCTTTGCTTTAACTAGTAAATGGTAGTGGGTCAACCCAAGGGTCTAGACCATGACCCATGACCCAACCAAGTCAACCCAACCCTATTCAACCCATCCCACCTTATCCATTCATTTCACCACCCAATCTTCCATCTCTTTCTCTCTCTCATTAAACACACTCACAAATTCCTCCCTCTCTCTAAATTATCACCACCATTTAATGTTGTTAAGCTAGATTGGTGCAAGAAAGATTGATTATATCATTATTACTTCATCATATCCGAATTTGAAGTTTTGTGGTGCAAGAAAACTCATTATCCAAGTCAATTGCGGGTTTGACTCTTGGAAGCAACTTTGGTAAGTGAAACTTCACTCAAACTAACCATTTTATATTTATTATCATGTTTCTAAGCTAAACCCTTGAGAAATTCGGGTCAAAGTTGGGTCAAACGCAAATTAGGGTATTATGACTTTAAAATGGGTCAAAATGATTTTAAGGATTAATGGTGTTTGGAATGGATTTAAATGTTGAGTTAAGTGAAATTATGTTGGTTGGTGTCTAAACAAGTTCCAAAAACAACTGCCACAACCTCTTGCATCGATTTAGAGTTTTGGCTTATGAACAAATAGGGTTTTGGTCGCCATTTCTGCTCCTGCTGCTGCTGTTCGTGAATCTGCCCAGAAGCAGGCGTAACTTACGCCCCTCTTGAGCGTGGGTTACGCTGGGCCTGAGCTTGGTTGGCGTCTGGTACGTCCCATTTGGACGTAGGTTACGGTGGAGGTGCATGGGTGGCGTAGCTTACGCCTGAAGTGCCGTAACTTACGGTGTCTCCCATCCTTCATTTTGACCTTACGCCACTTGGCTTCTGTTTACGCCTAAGAAGACGCCAAAAACCTCCTTTTGCAGGGGATCGTAACTTACGCCACGCTTAGCCGTAGGTTACGGTGGAGGTGCATGGGTGGCGTAGCTTACGCCTGAAGTGCCGTAACTTACGGTGTCTCCCATCCTTCATTTTGACCTTACGCCACTTGGCTTCTGTTTACGCCTAAGAAGACGCCAAAAACCTCCTTTTGCAGGGGATCGTAACTTACGCCACGCTTAGCCGTAGGTTACGCCTTTTGAATCTGAACCACCGTAGGTTACGGTGGTTGGCACCGTAGCTTACGCCCCCTTCAATGTTCACTTTTCCTGTTTGATCTCCAGAACCCTAGGGATGTATCAGGCTTCGATCTAGACCACTCCTCGACTTATTTAATGATAAAAACCAGTCTCGAAAGTCACATATTGCCTGAAAACATCTTGGAGACCTAACTAGGGTTTTAACTTAAAAAGATAGATATATATAAACATACATATATATATAAATGGGCAAAAATTAATTAACGACTCGAGGCTATTCTTTAACGACTTGTTGAGTCCCGAAAACCTTCCAAATGTCTTAAGTCATGTGTTAAACCCTAATTAGGGTTTTGTACGACTAATGACGTATAATATATAAATAAATATACATTATTAAATGCGTATATTATCATGATAGGTGGTGGACGTGAAGTGAACGTTGAACGACATTAATTCGGTTTGTATATCAAACTAAACTTCTTTTGCCAATCAAGGTGAGTTTCGTAGCTCCCTACTCAATTGAGATTCGGGCTGAAAAGTGTACATTACGTGTTTACTTGTTGATTTGTTGATTGAATGAAGGATTGAATGACACGTTGGTTGATTATGTGCATGATTGTGATACATATTGTTATAATTAGGTTAGTTGTGCATACATAGAGGTCGGTTATGCCTTCAAAGGGTTTGAGATGTGGTGGGAAAGGCTGCGGGTGACCCTATATATAAGCATTGAGAACTCTTTGAAAGTAGAATCCTCTTAAGTGTACGTACGTAATGTTTGGTTGGTTTTGATGATGGGTGGACTTGTGATTGAGACGCACACGCATACATATTGATATGGTTGTTGATGAGACGAATGAGTACATCCGAGTGTATAGACGTATGCACTTGTGTTGATTTGATGAACGTACATGACCCCGGGTATATAGACGTATATACGCCGATGATTTTGAGATGCCACATTGTTCATTGTGATGACCTTGTGAGTATCGTTGCATTGATGACTTGATGGTCACACTTATCATACGCATTATAACTTTGATACGCATTTGGCACATATTCGATATTGACATCACTTGTGCTCTCTTGTTATATGCATTTACTCTCGCATTGTGAAATATTGCTATGATTTATGTTGTGACACGTAAAGGCCACTTGTATGAGATGTATCGCCTTTACTTATACAGATTGTGATTATTGACGGTGGTTCCTTGTGAACCATCACTACGAACTCACCAACCTCGTGTTGACTTGTTAGTACACTTTTCAGGAAATCAGGTGAACCAAGGACGTGATGCATGATTGATCGATAGCTTTTGACTCGGGCATGGACTTACATGGATCAAGGATTCATTCTGCCCACTTTTGCTTAATGCTTAGGATCGTTAGCCATCGTTAGAATATTCTTTTGTAAACTTTGATGGTCGTTTGCTCCTTGTGCATTTTGTATGAATATTTTGACTTGCTTGTTGGATTCACCGAATTCACTTATTTCATTTAGTATGCCTACGATAATTCCTACATGTGCTATATAGTTTCCGTAATAATTCGAGCCCTAGCTCGGGGTGTTACAGAATGGTGGCCCATGCCAGGTGGTAGAGAATTAGGCGGTTTGACCTAGACTACGGCTTAAGTTAAAACTCTTCATATAACATGCATGGCTAGGAATTTTGTGTGCAACTTGAATTGTGTGAACCTTGAAAAGTGTACATTGTGAGTTCGTAGTTAAGACCAATTATGTGATGAGTACAATGTGTTTAACGCGTACATTGAATTGAAATTGATTGTGGTTGAGATGGATTGTTGTTAATAATTTATGATTTAGGGCAAAATGAAGTTATGGTATTAACTTGATATAACATTGTGGCAACCCTAAAAGAGCCTGATCAACTATTTTATGGTTACCCGGTATTATAACAAGTTAATGGCATCACGGATTGCACACGCTTGGTTTGAACGCCTTTGTGTACTATCAGGGATCCTTGATTTAACAGATTTATAAATCTATGACTGCCCAGATATTGAACGCCGTTGTGTACTATCTTTGCATTAATAGATTTCTGGATCAACATTCCAGGGGGAAAGACTTTGAAAGATATTTTTGTTCTTAAAAATGTTTTAAGTTCAGGGGGAATTTATTAATTTATTTTCTCATTGGACAAAATTCTTCAGAAAATATTACTGGTACTTTGTAAATGTGTCCCTCTCACTGGTAATTGGACAGGTTGAAGTGCGTGTTTGAGGTGACTTTTGTCTCCTTATAAATGTGTCCCTCTCATTTGTCTGTATTAGTTGACGTGCATGTTTGAGGTCACCAGTCTCTTTCAAATGGTTTTCACTGGTACTTTACTGGAGTGTCCCTCCAGTGTACCATCAGTACATGCTTCACTGGACTAATCCACCAGTGATACTGGAGTGTCCAGTCAACCTCCAGATGCACTGAAATGAGTCATAATATTTTTTAAATACTTGGTCTTTGTGCGTGCCACGTAAGCAAACTTTTTAAAGATATTTATCTTATAATCCTACGTGGCATGTAAATTTTTCAAAGTAATGATGGTATTTTTACCTTGGGAAGACAAAAAGAACAACTTGTTAGTTTTTGTGGGCTGTAAACCGTCACACATTTATGTGTGATGTGATGTAATTAATGCGGATCTTAGAACCCCGATCAAAATTATATTTGATAATTTCAAATAAACTGTTTGAGTTCCACATTCTCTCTCCTATATATACCCACTTTCACTTTCAATTGCATTTACTTCGAACATATTTACTCCCAAATTTTTCAAATTCCTTCATTCAATTCTTCATTCATTTCCAATCATAAATCTCTCATATTTATTGCAATTCATTAAATCTTCATCAAAACCCTAAATTCTTCAATTTCATCTTCATTTATCTAACATATTCAAATGGCACCAAGACAATCAAACTCACCCAAAAATCTGCTCTCCGCCGAATATGCTCTTGTTCCAAATGTTGTTAAGGCACGCCATATTACTCTTGAGGCTAAAGCCATAAGAATAAATATGAATAACTGGATGGCAAAGCTCTCACTTTCCAGTGCTCATAATGCTCGTTCCATTATTGGGAGATTAAATACATTTTTTCTCTCATGTCCACTCTATGGTGCTCTCACTTGTAATCCAGGTAAAATGTATCATGATTACCTGTGTGAATTTTGGTATTCTGCGGTGTATGTTGAAACCACTAAAACCATCAACTACAAACTGTAACAAGGCGCCAGATCGTTTACTCTCTCTGTCGATTCTCTCAGAGCAGCTCTTCAATTAATTTATTTTTCTGAGAATTTGATGGCAATTCCACTCCCTACTGGTATAAATTTTAGGGATGTGTGCAGATTGATGGGGCACACTGAAATAGTGGATGAACATGGCCAGTTGCTAAGAAAAGGCACAATTTATATGAGCAAGCTGACATATTCTTGGAGATATTTCTTCACTCATATTGTTGAGTGCTTAGGTGGCAGTTCTGGAGGTTTAGATCAGATTAATCAAATGCAACTCCAGATTGCCTACTGTTTGTGGTTTGGGTACAGGGTTGATTTCGCCCAGATCTTCTTTGATGATCTGGTGGACCGTCTGAAGGTGAAAGGTAGAAAACCACACATTCCATACATTCGTTTTCTTTCACTTGTATTTTTAAGAGCTCTGCGCACTGAATATGATTATGAAACAAATCATTTTTCGGTGTGTGAATATATGAGGGAGTTAAGTCACTTAAAATCAAGAGCTGGTGAGGTAGATATTCCTCAGACCATGTTGACTTTTCAAAGGGAAGAAGTAGAGGCACCAGGTAGAGGTCAAGTTGGTGAAGGACCCTCTGGTGACCAAGATGTATAAATTTTAGAAGCTGTACAACCCATCAGACAAGTGGCTCCTGAAGGTCAAGGACCAGAAAATGTTGAACCTTCCAGACGACCAAGATCTTCCAGGCGTCTGATGAGAGATGGTGTTCAGGTAAATCCAGAAAGACATCCTGGTGATGTAATGAACATTGATGGGTCTCCTATTTTTGAAGAGGAGAATGTTGAAACTGAACAAAATGTACAAGTTATTGAGCAGACAGAAAATGTTGTACAGACTGTCGTGCAAGAAGAAAATGTGGCTCAGATGGTTGAGCAGGTAGAACAAGTTGTTCAGGCTGGTGAACAAGTATCTGGTGAGCAAGAGGCTCGAATCGATTTGAATGTTGAAGCAGGTGAACAGGCTGGTAAACTGGTTGGTGCTCAGGCTGGTGATACAACTGTTGGTGAAATGTTTTGGGATGAGGCTGATTCTCCCATGTCAGAAGATCAGAATTTTGATGTCAATATGAACTTTCTTGGTGAAGATGTTGTACAAGTTGAAAGTCTACCAGAAATGCCACCACCTCCACCAGAAACAAATATTCCTCCACCAGAATCAGAAATGCCACCACCTCCACCAGAATCAAACATGCCACCACCACCACCTTCAATTCCTGAAAATACTCAATACTTCACTCCTCCAACCATTCAAACTTCACAATCTCAACCTACACCACTTGAAACTCAAGTCAACGTATCTGAACAATGTGTGCTGGACTCGACAGTTGTAACTGCTGAAACTACATCTGAAGAGGTCTGGACACAAGTACCCTTCATGAACAGAATGACTTCCAATCTTGAACCACCCAGTGGTCTCTCCAGTTCGTCTTCAGCCGAGGTCCAAGGCCTTTTATATAAGGTGGCGGACCTGGAGAGATCACTCCAGTCATCATCCCAGGTTGTTTCCGATTTTAAATCTTTATTATCGAACAATCTAGCATCTGATATGAATATCTTTGCTGGGAATGAAAAGCTTGTTTTTGAGAAGCTGGATGAGCTGGTACTGGCCACTAATAACAACACTGAAAACATCAAAGTGGTAGTCCAGGGATTGGAGACAGGGCTGGTGAATGCTGTTCAGACTGCAGTGAAAGGTGAACTTGTTCAACCACTGACAGGTCTGAAGGATGAGGTTCAGAAGTTGGTTACCAGGGTTAGTTCATTGGAAAGTAGGCCAACCCTAGATCAGAATGTTGTTATTAGTTCAATCAGTGATGAGGTTGCTAAGAAGTTCAGACATGGAATGCTAAAAGAAATTTCTGAAGAGATTTTTGGGTCTGTTCTTAGAACAATTCAAGATGGGTTGTTGCCACAAGTTGTGAAAATGATTGAAGTTAAGCTGCCAAAGCAGTTGCTTCAAGAAGTTGAAAATGTTAAAAAGGAAGTGGAGGCACTCAGAAAAAATGTGAATGATACAACTCCAGTTACTGGAAGAACTTTTGGTGCACTGGACAGACATATGCTAGAACAATTATGGAATGATCTCAAGTCCAGAACTGGTGATCACTCCAAGGGGGAAAAGTCGTCTGGGTCCAAGAAGGTTTGATTAGAAAGAAGAAAGAAGTTGTTGCCAGTGTTGTTGAAAAGGCCTTTGCTACTGAAAGCATTGTGCAACAAAAACAAGTGACTGGTACTGATGCCAGTGCACGATTAGCACAGAGAGCATTTGGCACTGAAGCCACTATGCAGACTGAAGAAGCTGCTGGTACTGAAGCCAGTGAGCCCCAGTTTGAATCTTTCCCAGATATACCAACTACTCTGAAGTCTGTTAAAGGAAAAGAACAAATGGTATCTGGAGAAGAAGAGCAAACTGTTGAAGAATCATCAGAGTTTCCTACTGCTGATGATGAAACCTCTAAGAAACTTGAACAAGAATGCATAATGATTGAAATCTTCAAGAGAAATCAAAGAGATGAACTGCTGGCCCATCAAAGGGAGATGGCAACTATGGGGACTCTGGATTCTTATAATGCTGGCAGGTTGGGCATAAACATTGATGTGTACAAAAAGATGAAGGAAGACCCCAGAGTTCATCAATGTCTGAATGCATTGAATGATGTTCATGTACGCTCCTTTTACGCTGAAGAAGAACAGATTTATGATTCAATAATTTATGGTGTTAGTGTACCAGAACTTATCAGGCAAAGGAAGGAGGAACTGGTGAACCTCCAGAAGAAGATAAGGAAAAATGCTGGTGCTCTGGAGTTAGAGTACAGGAAGAAATTAGCAGGCTTACCTAAGCTTACTGTCAAATAGCTCAAAGCAATAAAGATGCAGATGTGAGCACATTCATTCCCCTGGACACTTCTCTGAAAATCAATCGTCAACAACTCCAGTCTGTTGTAGAACAACAGAGAGTGTCAAACAAAACTGAAGCAATGATCCAGACAGCCAAATGGAAAGACAAATATAATGAAATGTTGAATTTCAGGGCTGATACCAGAAGGATCACTGGTGCAGAGATTAAGCTTGCTGATAATCATGAAGGTATGTCAAAGTTTGAAATAAAGTTGACCAGGGAAGGTAACTTTACTGATGAAAGAAAGAGTACTTCAGTCCAGGCGTTTGGATGGAGTGAACTGAAGGAGATTGCCTTAACGTTCAGGGGGAAGACAGATTTTTCGACTGAAGTTAAAGCATTTCTGAAGAGGGTTGAGAAGGTATGGAGAAGAAAGCAACAGATGAAAGTTGCAATAGGCATGAAATCGCCAGAATCAGTACCATCTTCTCCATCACCAAAGAGAAAGGCTTCTGAAGATGCTCCAGGATAGACATCGAAGAGAAGGGCCTGACTCTTATATCATTTACTTATTGTAATTTATCGTTTGATAAAAATTGTAACTATTTATCAGTTGATGTATGTAATATTAGTTGCAATTTTTAATTCATAAAAGTAAATGATCAGATTTAGTCTAAGTTAGAACTTAAAAGATGAAACTAAAAACACTCATGATCTATAAAGTGTTTTCCAGTAACTTAGATTTTTTAGACTAAAATCGACTCAAGTGCTTTTCAGGCATACAAAATTGTATAGATATAAGCTTGAAAAACCTTGCATTATTTCTAAACAAATTAGGGGGAATTTGTTAGGTCCAGATTTACTGGACTCGCTCCAGACTCGACTACTAGAGCCTTACTGAAGATCTGTCCAGAAATGATAATTACTGGACCTACTCCAGACTTGGAATCTGGAGTCCCTCTGAAGATTTGTTCAGAAATAATGGAAGACCAGTGAGCAAATACTTGTATAGGAAATCTGGAGTATTCTCCAGATTAGCTCACTAGACTTAACCCAGTCCAGATCTATTCTACTGAAGACGTTCTCACTGAAGTCAAAGACTGAAGTCAGAATAAAGAAGACTGACAAATGGCGGAGTCCACTGGAAGTCTTACCAGATCTGTACACTGGAGGTTTGTCAGTGTTCTAGACCTTACAAGTCTGAACACTGATATCGAGGAATTGACTTTTGCCTTCACACACTTTCCAAAGAACAATCCACTTGTTCTTTACCAAAGTATATACGTGTGTAAAGGTGGTTGGTTAAAAGAATAAAGTCATATTGATGTGACTTTATCCTTGTACCTTAACCAATGCATTTAATGTTCTTGTCGGATCATTAAATGCATGCAACCATATTTGTACGGCACAAAATTCACTGGTGAATTTTGTTGCCTATAAATACTTTAAAGCATACATTTAGCATTAGAGTGAATTTGTCTAAATACTCTCGATCTTAAACAGGGATACTTCACAACTTTAAGTATCTCGATCCAAAAGAGTTATTTGACAAATATAGATCATTTGTAATTCATAGGTTGTTAGGATACATACTTATTTGTATTATCTTGATTCTGCACAACCTTGTATTTTATTTAACATCATAAATAAAATACACCTTGAAAAATACATAATGTTCCACTTTACTTGTTTATTGCTTTAAGTCGTGTATTACTTTATTTATATACTTGCATTTATATTCAAAGTAATACTAGTCCATTCTAGTGATTATTAGACTTGTTGTATTATACACTTCTGGGTTAACCATCGTATTTGGGACTCACAGTTAGAAACAAGGCCAGATTGGTTGCGCAAGGGTATTGCCAATCAGATGTTGATTTTGATGAATCTTTTGCTCTAGTGGCTAGACTTGAAGCGATCAGAATTTTCTTAGCATTTGCTGCTCATCATCAATTCAAGGTCTACTAGATGGATGTGAAAAGCGCATTTTTGAATGGAAAATTAGAAGAAGAAGTTTATGTCAGACAACCACCAGGTTTTATTGATGAAAAGCATCCACACTGGGTATATCTTCTGGACAAAGCACTTATGGTCTCATACAAGCTCCTCATGCCTGGTATGATACTCTGACTAAACACTTATTGAAAAATGGTTTCAAAAGAGGTGCAATTGACAATACCTTATTTATTCTTCATGAAAAGGTAATCTTTTATTGGTACAAATTTATGTTGATGATATAATTTTTGGGTCTACTGATGAAAACATGTGCAAGAAATTTTCAAAAATCATGTCATCTGAATATGAGATGAGTTTAATGGGTGAATTAACATTTTTCTTAGGACTCCAGATTAAACAAACCAGTGATGGTATTTTTATTAATCAAGAGAAATATGTTAGAGATCTTTTAAAGAAATATGATATGAACTCTTCACCATCTAAACCCACTCCAATTTCTGCACCACTGACTCTGGACTCCGATCCAGATGGAAAACCAGTGAACATCACTGTCTATAGAGGCATGGTTGGTTCACTGATGTATTTAACTGCCAGTAGACCAGATATTATGTTTTCAACATGTTTATGTGCCAGATATCAGTTTAATCCAAAAGAATCTCATATGCTTGCTGTAAAGCGCATATTGAAATACCTTAAGGGTGTCCCCAGTTTGGGCCTTTGGTATCCCAAAGGCTCAGGCATGGATCTAATGGGTTATTCAGATTCAGATCATGCAGGTTGTAAAATAGACAGGAAATCCACTACTGGTGGATGTCATTTCCTTGGTGGCAAACTGGTCAGCTGGACCAGTAAGAAGCAAACTTCAGTTTCATTATCCACTGCTGAAGCTGAGTATGTGTCTGCAGCCAGTTGTTGTGCTCAGATACTCTGGATGAAGAACCAGTTGCTTGATTATTGTATTAAATATTCAAAGACTCCCATCTTCTGTGATAATACCAGTGCCATTGCTATCTCGAACAATCCAGTCATGCACTCCAAGACAAAGCACATTGATCTCAGGTATCATTTTATTCGTGATCATATTATGAAAAACAACATAGAACTCCATTTTATTCCCACTGACAAACAACTCGCTGACATTTTAACCAAACCACTGGATGTGAAAACTTTTGAATATCTTGTTGGTGAGTTGGGAGTGTTGAACCCTTAAATCTGGAACCTTGTT
This sequence comes from Erigeron breviscapus, assembly GCA_034093135.1. Classification (NCBI taxonomy): domain Eukaryota; kingdom Viridiplantae; phylum Streptophyta; class Magnoliopsida; order Asterales; family Asteraceae; genus Erigeron; species Erigeron breviscapus. Next base: position 69,835,545 of record CM067169.1, read on the forward strand.
ATGAACGCCTTTGTGACACTGGCAAGGTTCTTGATTTCCAGATTTATAAATCTATGCCAGCTTAGCTATCGAACGCTTTTGTGATACTAACTTTGCATTAATAGATTTATGGATCACCATTCCAGGGGGAAGACTCAAACATATTTTTGTCCTTAAAATGTTTTTAATTTCAGGGGGAATTTATTTTTCCACTGGAAGAATTTTCTGGAAATAATACTGGTACTTTACTGGAAGTCCTCCAGTGTACCATTAGTACATATTTCACTGGCATAATCCACCAGTGATCCTGGAGTGTCCAGTCAACCTCCAGATGCACTAACTTGAGTCATGGTATGTCTGTCATAATATATTTTAATACTTGGTAATTGTGCTTGCCACATAAGCAAACCTTTTGTATGGATAACAGCTTTTTATCCTACGTGGCAAGGTAAGTTTTTCAAACTGATTTGATGTTTGTATTTTGGGAAGACAAAAAGGTGTAAAAGTTAGTTTTTGTGGGCTGTCAAAACGTCACGCATTAATGTGTGTGATGTGATGAATTTAATGCGGATTTCAAAACCCGATCAAAATTATATTGAATAAATTCAAAATAATCGTTTGAAATCCCAGTTTCTCTCTCCTATATAAATACCCACATTTACTCCCCTTTTTCACTTCATCTTGAAATATTTACTCCCAAATTCCTTCATTTACTCTTCTTCATTCAATTTCCAATCATTTCATTAAATTCTCAATATCAAACCCTAAAAAGCTTTAAATCATCCATTTTTCTTTCTTTTCTGGGTTATTCATCTGAATAAAAATGGCCCCTCGTCAGACAAACTCGAACAAAAATCACCTTGCTGCTCAATATGATCCTCCCACCACTGTAACTAAAGCAAATCATATCACTCTTGAAGCAGCGGCCATTCGCATCAATATGAACAACTGGATGGCCAAACTCTCCGGTACTCATCATCCCCAATCCATCATTGGGCGATTAACCGCTTTCTTTTTATCGTGTCCATTATATGGTGCCTTAACTCAAAACCCTGATAACATGTACCACGAGTACATGTGTGAATTCTGGTACACAGCTCGTTACTCAGAAGGAGAATCTGCCATTCATTACACTCTGAAAAGAGGCACCAGGGCTTTAACTCTTACCGTTGACTCTCTTATAGATGCTCTTCGGTTAAACTATTTTGCAGATAATGAACTGGCGATTACTCTTCCCTCTGGCATCAATATGAGGGAGGTTTGTAGGCAAATGGGGCACACAGATATCCTGGATGAACATGGTGTGCTTCAAAGAAAAGGAACGATCTACATGAGTAAATTATCAGACTCATGGAGATTTTTCTTCACTCATCTTGTAGAATGCTTGGGTGGCAGCTCTGGAGGTTGGATCAGATCAACCAGACACAACTCCAGATGGCATACTGCATATGGTTTGGATACATGGTCGACTTTGCTCAGATTTTCTTCGACGACCTTGTTGAGCGTCTAAAAGTCAAAGGTAGAAAACCACATGTGCCTTTTATACGTTTTCTTTCACTTATTTTCAAAAGAGCTCTTAGTGATCAGTATGATTACAACTCCAACCATATTTCTGTATGTGAATATTTGAGGGATCTGAATCATTTACAATCTTCTGCTGGTGAAGTTGAGATCCCTCTAAATATGATTAATCATTTTAGAAGAGAAATAACCGAAACATCATATCTAGATGACTTGGAAGAGGCTCCTGGTGGGCTTCAAAATAATGAAGGACCCACTGGAGTCCTCAATGCTGAAATGGTTCCACCAGAAACCCAGGTGGTTCCTGACCTAATGCATAATGTTGAAATTCTTCCAGAAAACCCCTCCAGACGACCACGCAATATCAGATCTCGTCGTCTTAGGAAAGTGGGAGATGTGGTCGCTCCGAGTAGTACCGTTGTTCGCCATCCAGATTCCTCCCAACAGGAATCTAGAGATGTCATAAGGGAACACTTACAAGCAACCACTCCCAATCTTCTTGTAGGGGTGAGTGGTGAAGAGAATAGAGGGTCTGCCCAACCCTCAATAGAGTCCGTGTCAGCACAATCTCTTTTACATAGCCAAACTTCTGACACAACTCTTGCACAAACTGAAAGGGTTACTGGAGACTCACCTCTAGTAATCCCAGTTTCAAATTCTACGGTTGGTGATATAATGAATGCAGATGGTTCTTTAATATGTGAACTAGAAAGTGTTGTGCCTACTGGAGAAGGAGAAGATGAGCGGGCTGCTCAAATTAATCGAAATGTTGATGTTGCTGATCAGACTGTTGGTGTACCTCTAGTATGGGATGAAGCTGATTCACCCATGTCAGATAACAATCTTGACACTGACTTGGATATGAATTTCCTTGGCTATGATGAAGTTATTGAAGCCTCCAGTCATGTAGTCACTTCAGTCATGCCACCTCCACCAGATACAACAAATTTGCCACCACCACCAGAATTTATTGTTGCATCCTCTCCACCATCATCTTCATTTCCACCAGTTCAACAACCACCAGTTCAAACACCTGAACAACATGTGCTGGATTCTACTATTACAACATCTGAAAGAATCTAGGCACCAGTCCCCTTGGTGACCAGAGTTGCATCTGAACTCACTCCTCCAGGTGGTCTCTCCACTTCTTCTTCAACCGCGGTCCAAGGCCTTTTTAATAAGGTGGCGGATCTGGAGAGATCACTCCACTCCTCTTTCCAGGTTGTTTCTGATTTTAAGTCCTTAGTTTCTAACAATCTTGCATCAGAAATGAACTTATTTGCTGGGAATGAGAAGCTGGATTTTGAGAAGCTGAATGAGCTGGTACTGGCCACTAATCAAAATTCAGAAAATATTAAAGTGGCAGTCCAGGGCTTGGAGGAGAAGTTGGTGTCTTCTATTCAGATTGCAGTAAGGGCAGAAATTGAACAACCTCTTGCAGATCTGAAAGAAGAAGTTCAGAATTTGACAAGGAAGATTAGCAATCTGGAAAACAAGCCAGCACTTGACCAGAGTTCTATCATAAGCGACATCAGTGATCAATGCACTCAGAAGTTCAGATTTAACATGTTGAAAGAAATATCTGAAGAAATTTTTGGGTCAGTGCTTCGAACTCTTCAAGATGGGCTATTGCCCCAGGTAGTAAAGATGATCGAGAATGAACTGCCCAAGCACTTGTCCTCTGAAATGCAAATTATTAAGAAGGAAGTGCTTGAGCTCAGGAAGACTGTCAATATTACAACTCCAGTAGCAGGCAGAACTTTTGGGTCTTCAGATAGGCATATGCTGGAGCAGTTGTGGAAAGATCGCAAGTCACAAACTGGTGATCTTTCCAAGGGGGAAAAATCTGTTGAGACTGCTGCTACTGAGACAGTTCCTGATGATGTGTTGGTAAGAGAAAAGGAGATTGAAAAAGCCTTTGGTACAGGAAGAAGAGGCTACTGGTACTAATGCCAGTGAGCCCCAGTTTGAGGCATTTCCAGATATTGCAACCACAATGAAGAATTTAAAAAGAAAGAAACATGTGATATCTGGAGGTGAGATAGAAGAGGCTGATGATGACACTCCAGAGTTTCAATCTGCTGTTGATGAAAACTCTAAGAGACTGGAGCAGGAGGGCATTATGATTGACATCTTCAAAAGAGGTCAGATAACTGAACTCCAAGAACACAAAATTCAAATGGCAAGAATGGGGACCCTTGATTCTTACAACGCTGGAAGGTTAGGCGTACATGTTGATGTATACAAGATCATGAAGCTCGATCCCAGAGTCCAACAATGTTTAGATGCCATGGATGATGTGTATGTTTGCTCCAAATACTCTGTAGAGGAACAGAAGTTTGATTCTGAAACTTATGGTTTGAGTGTGGAGGAGTTGATTGCTCAGAGGAGAGAAGCGTTGATTGAGCTTCAGAAAAAGGTCAGGTCAAATGCTGCAGCCCTGGAAAATGAATACAGAAAGAAGATAACTGGTGGACCAAAACTTCCAGCCAGGAGAACCAAGGCAGCCAGGGATGCACATCTTAGCAACTTCATTCCTTTGGACACTTCCAGAAACATCAACAGGGCTGATGTTCAGAAGGCTATTGAACAAGAAAAGGTGTCCAAAGAAACTGAAGCAATGATTCTAATTACAAAGCAAAAGGCCAGATATGAAGAACTGGTGAACTTCAGGGCAAATGCAAGGAAAATTGTTGGTGCTGAGATAAAATTGGCCGAGAATCATGAAAACATGACCAAGTTTGAAGTGAAGTTGACCAGGGAAGGTAACTTTGTGGATGAGAGGAAGAGTACTTCAGTCCAGGCTTTCGGGTGGTCTGAACTGAAGGAAATAGGTTTAACATTCACGGGGAAGACTGATATGTCGACTGATGTTAAATTGTTCTTGAAAAGGTCTGGAAGAGAAAGCAACAAATGGAAACTGCTATAGGCATGCGCTCTCCAGATACTTCACCTACACCCAAGAGAAAGGCCACTGAAGATGCACCAGGACAAGCTTCAAAGAGAATGGCCTGACTCTTTTTTCACTTACTTGTATTTGTACTTGTATTTTTCTATCAAGATTGTAACTTATTATATCTTGATGTCTGTAAATAAAGTTACAAGTTTTGATACACAAGTATGTGATCAGACTAGGTCTAAGTTATAACTAAAAGATAAATCTGGAACACTGATGATCTATAAAGTGTTTCCAGTAACTTAAATTTTTAGACTTAGTCAAAATCAAGTGTTTTTTCAAGCATACAAATGTATAGATAGAAGCTTGAAAAACCTTGCATTATTTCTGAACAAATAGGTGGAATTTGTTAGGTTCAGTTGTACTGGACTCACTCCAGACTTGAAGACTGGAGCCTCACTGAAGATTTGTCCAGAAATAATAGAAGACCAGTGAGCGCCTTACTTGTATAGGAAATCTGGAGCCACCAGATTTCAGCTCACTGGACTTCACTCCAGTCCAGATCATCCCACTGAAGACATTCTCACTGAAGTCAAAGACTGAAGTCTGAAGAAAGAAGACTGACAAATAGCGGTGTCTACTGGCAGTCTTACCAGATCTACGACTGGAGCTTTGTCAGTGTTCTAGACCTTACAAGTCTGAACACTGATTACGAGGAATTGACTTTTTGCCTTTACACGCTTTTACACAGACAATCCTATTTGTCTATTGATAAAAGTACAACACGCGTGTAAAGGTGGTTGGTTAAAAGGTTGACAAGTCACATCAACATGACTTTGTGAGTCCCTCGATAGCTACTGATCGCTCTCGAGATCGTCTATTGTTATGTCATGAGTGCGGAATCCTCACGAGATAACTAGTTTGATTAGTTATCGTATATATTGCTAATTATATCAATATAATCGGCCTTATGTGATCTATCTTCGTTTTCTATAAGCTAGAAACGAACTTAGTCGCTCTTGGTGTGTGTAATATGAACTGGAATCCTCAAATTAGGGTTTCCATTCGTTTATATATGTTTCAAATCGATATTGGGCCTGCTGGGCTTTGTTCTTACGAACTTAGCAATCCAGCCCATATAACGAAGATTATCTTCGTTAGTTCCTAACGAAGATTATCTTCGTTAGTACTAAATACCATCAACATCTATGCTTAGTTATTTTCCAAGTACTTTATGTACAAGAAACCTAACATATATTATGTTTGTACTTGTATGACATACATAACAAACATCATATATAAACATATAAATAACACCAAAACATGTAATCGATCATTACTAAAACACGAAGTCCATAATCTATCAATTACATATAAATGAATAAGACATAAAACAACATAATGTCTTAATCTAAAAGACTAATCAAATCTAAGTTGCTGTTGTCACATCAACATGCATCAACAAACTCCCCCTTGACAGCAGCATCTTTGATTTCTTCAGTCTTCAAAAAGTCTTCATCATCCATCAAATAACAATCGTTTGCTATTTGCATGGATATTTTCATGTAAGCAGACTTGAAGAATCTTACGATATCGATCTTCTTCATTCTTCCAAAATGGTAAAAATGAGCATTCAGTATCGTATAATTTTCTCTGATCATTTCTTGAGAAGTTAACCAACTTCATTGGATCATACATTCTTCTCAACAATATCTTCTTCTTCAAGTCCGCATACATCTTGGCTTCACCAGAATTTCGATCAATCTCCCAATTATCCATCTTATCCAAGACATCTTGTGCCCATTTCTTAGCAGGGACTTTGATCATACATTTGATATCACGTTGAATATACTCAACAATTTTATCTGGCTTAACCACCTTCTTCTTTCGTCTTGGTTCAATATGAAACTTTGATTTTTCAGAGTCTTTCATATTCAATCTCAACTTGAAATCTTCGTGAAGGTTCTTACCAACCACATCTGCAAGACCATAACCACTTGGATTGATAATCCTGTTATTTCCAAGTTCATGTAAGTCTTCTTCACACAAACTTCTGAAATGTCTCTCACGCCATGCTAGATACTGACAACCTTCTGGTCTTTTAAGAACGAACAACTTCAGTTCTTCATCATAGAACCAACTCCAGATTATTGTCTTATATCTTGCAGCATCTTTATCTGAGATGTGAGTCCAATACATGATGGGTTTCATAGTATCCCATGTGACTATATAAACATTAATTCTTTGCCCAGGCACAAGTCGATCAATCTCATGTAGTGGATCATCTTCTCTGAGAGGTACAGGATAATCATTTGGATCAAAAGGTCTTGTCAAGTTGATTTCCCAGTGAAAAGGAATCAATGCATCATCAATCTTAGCATATACCACAAAGTTTAAAACTTTAGCAGAACTACTAATTGAAGCTTGAAGCATTCTTTCCTTAACTTCTTTCCTTTTAATCTCTAACTCTTTTCTTTCTTCTAAAAATGGATCTTCAGAAGTTGAGTCCCAAACATCATCAAACCCATAAGGCTTCTTGAATATGTTTATATCCGGTTCAGGAACAAACTCACCTTCCTCAAGATCATCACCATCAAAGAGTAATTCTGCATCATCTGTATCATCTATTAAGATTACACAAAATGAACACCAGAATAAAATGAATAATCATGATAATAATAATAATAGAGATGAAATATAATTGCATTGAAATAAGATAGATTACATTCACATGTCGTAAACTTATTACATGCAACCTAATATACACTTTATCAATCTTTATCAAAATCATAAGTTGAATCAGAATCAGAATCAGATTCCAAGGCTGTTTGCCTTTGAATCTGTAATTCTTTTTCTCTTTCAGTTTCTGCTTCTTGCTGTTTATCTAATAAGTTATCAAATACAGAATGAAAAGCATTTTCTTCGGTATTATAGTCATGTCCAAATTTTGCCTTAACTTCACGCTTTAATCGTTCAGTTTCAGCTTCAACTTGATCATCACTTAAATAATCAATCGATTTCGAAGAATTACCTGAGTCAAGTGCTTCAATAACTTCAGTCTCTCGAGGAGCACTTGATCCACCCTCACCAGAAGTACCAGTCTGGGTAGTATCTCTTCCTGTCTCCCCCTGAGTCTCAACCCCTTTTCCTTTGTCAGAAACTGGGCGAGAATCACTCCTATTACCAGCATTATCAGCATCATCATCTTCATTCTCACGTCTTGGCTGAACTGCTGATAATCTGCAAACTTCTTCAGGAACATCTCCCCCTTGATTCTTGACCCAGTTGATTAAAAAGGTCAAAGTACCTCGAACATTCGTAAGATCAGACTCTAACGTATCAACACGAGTCTGAAGAACATCTATACGCCTAACTAGGGAGTAATCTGAAGGAATAGGAGGAAAAGTAGGCAATCTGGGCAATATTGATCTGGCAGGAGGCAAAAGTGGACGTAACGGTACACTGCCAGCAACAGTAGGAACTGGTGCTGTTGAGACAGCAGGAATATCAGCAGCAGCTGCAGATACTGAAGTATCCTCATAAATTCTTGCACGCTTAGCTCTGCGATAAGTGAGAGTAGCATCCAGTGTCCTCTTTGGTCCAACAGTACTTGTACCTTCATGAAATGGACTTGATGGCATATTTCTATGTTCCAATACTTCTTGATAATCAAGTACAGGTTCTTGTTCAGCACCAACATCCTCATCCAGATTAACTTCTTCTTGAACAGATTGATTCATTTCAGAAAGAACCGGTGAAGAATGACATGCCTTACTCCGACGCTCTCGGTGTAAAGCACCAGATACATCTTCTCGAGAAAAGTGATATGAATTATCACTTCCTGAAGCAGCAGGTACATCATGAGCCATCTTCGTTCGATGCTCATTACCAGAGTCAGCAGCGACACTATCATATTCATCTGTGTCTGCTTCAACTACATCAGCATCACCATCATTCCCACTATCAGAATCATCAGAATCACCAGCCGAACTATCATCTGAACTCTCTTCATCCTCATGATCAGAATTGTCTTCATCATCCACTAACATATCATTCTCAAAACGAGATCGATAATTTGGATTAATTAAGTGACCAAACAAAGGTGGATTATTTAGACCAGCTACATTTCGAGTATTGGCATCTAAATCAGCAAATATACGTAAAGGCCAAGCATGTGGTACATAGCGAGGACCTTGATCAAATACCAAGTTCGGACAAAAATGTCTAACTATCGCCACAACAAAACGAGGATATAATAGAAACCTATTCTTCGCCTTGGCATTGATTTGATCAACAAACGCATGATAGAAGTATGTTGAAAACGGATAAGGTCGATTATAGACCAAGGCAACCATCTGCGAAGAAATCTGAGCAGAAAGCTGATCAAATCCAGCCTTACGATTGCTCAGACTAACTAACAAAACATAAGCAAGATATCTCCAACATCCTTGAAATCCACTTTTGTCAAAAGGAAGCTTTATTTGACCAACATATCCCATTCTTTGAAAACACCTACGAATTAGGTCAAAATCATAAGCTAATTCTACTGCGTCGTCTGATTCTTCACCCAAATGTAGAATTTCACGAAGCATCGTAGCATTAAAATCAAAAGTGATTCCTTCAACAGTTGCTCGAACAAAACTACGACCATTAACCATGACCTGATGAGCAGTCCTCCAGAAATCATCAATATATTGCCTAACCAATCTAGGTGAATCACAGAAAGCAAAAGAAAGCCTAGAACGAGCAATAAAATCAAACATTTCATGATAGCGTTCACAATTATGTTGATCTGGATCCAGATTTAAGGCCAGATTGTGCTTCTTAAAGAACTGACGTGGAGCAAGAGCCATTTCTGCAAAACAGATCATAATTTAAAAAAATTATAGGATTAGCACAAGAAATGAATTGCAGGCTTAGATGAACTTAAACAATAATTTCATAAGTTGAGACTGTACGAAATTAGTCTTTAAGTTCGTAAGTTAAGAATGTACGAAGATAGACTTTAAGTTCGTTAGTTAGGAATGAACGAAGATAGACTTTAAATTCGTTTGATAACAATAAACAAAAATAGGTGTTAAGTTCGTTGGTAACAATGAACGAAGATAGCTTTGAAGCATAAATAAGTTCGTTTGTCACAAGAACTTCTAAGTTCGTTAGTTGAAGGAAAGTCTAAGTTCGTAAACTCTATTTGAGAACCTAAGTTCGTAGAAATAAACAAGAGCTAACTTCGTAGACACTCTGAACAGCAGTTGGTTCCAAAATCAAACATTTGATTCTTAAAACATTGATGAACACTGGATTTGCCCAAAATTAATTACAAAAACATTTGTAACTCTTAAAAGAAGCATAACCCATTTCGATTTTACAAACGAATTAAGGATTCAATGGATTAAAATTAAAAACGAAATTAAACCCTAAAAAAAAAAATATATCAAAACCGAATGAGTTCATGTAAAAATTGGGCAAAAACAAGAATCAAGAATTTGGGAATTGTGAATGACGAAGCTAGATAAGATACCTGAATCACTTATTTCAACAAAAATCGAAATAACACACCGAGAATCAAGTAAAATCAAGTAATTTGATTGATGAAGATATTGGGGTTTAAGCCACTTAAATTCGTTTTCTTTAACGATTTTGGTAATGAAAAAGAGAAAAACGAGTTAAGTTTGGATATATATATGGATGGGTAAAAGATGGGTCAAAATGGGTCGGGTAAAAAGATCGGTCGAAAATAAGGGGAACGAATTTAACCTTCGTAAACTCAAGTGGAACGAAGATAGAGGTCATCTTCGTTTAAAACCAAATGAAACGAATTTAGATGTAACAAAATGAGTCCAATTTTCTGAAGTACAATTCCAAACGAAGTTAATCACTATCTTCGTAAGAACAATTTAGTACTTAGAAAATTTTTCAAGATTCGTCATCACGAAACTTTCCACGATGCAACCCTTTTGACCTAATCCTGTACATAGCAACAACTCGTTAAAAGCAACTTGTTCATGCCTTGTACCAAGAAATACCACCATCTAAAATCATCATCATAATGTAAGTATTTTACAAACATTATAATCTTGAATTAAAAACAGAACCCCAAGGTCTAAAATCAACCATTAACAAACCTGAAAATAATCAATGAAAATAATCAATGAACAGCGATACCAACCACGACCATGATACGGAGAGCATTTCTCTAATCATTGAGATGTTTGACGGCAAACCATCTTGAAACACTTAAGTCCCATATTAGATGTCGTCTATAAAACTAACAAACAATGAATAGTCCAAAAATCCAATGAAGAACTTTGTAAAGTTTCCGAAATCATGTCATAAGTCAAGGTACGAAAATTAAAAGAAACACGTATCAACACTGATTATTTTCACTAAATACATGAAATGTAAAGTAAATAAATACTCCAAAGACAGATTCATGTATTCTTCCTTCACGTGCTCATATTTGCATCACAATATTGTCATTTCACACCAAAAATCCCGTTTCCACGATATCATCTGTATGAATAACACTATATTGCAACAAAGAGCAGCACTCCAACTTTATCTTCTTAACCTGAACACTGCACACTTACCAAAAACTCATTAATGCAACAAGAGCAAAGGCACAATAATGCAGAAAATTCAAGTGAAAACACACAAAATTAGGATTAACAATTACGAAATACTCAAGATCCTAATAAAAGATCAAGGGAGGTCATTCCATTGTCAAACCCTAAAGGTCACCAAGTTATCAATTAGATTCATAACTTGTAAAAACTGAAACTTGTGAGATTTCAAATAACATTGACTTGTCACATAAGATTTAAAAGATCATTTTCTAAACTTAAACAAATTAATGTCCATATCAGAAAATCTTCTTTTGAACTAATCACTTAACCTCATCAAGAATTCAAATGAATGAATTCAACAAAACATATACTCAACAGAATTTAAGTAGAATCTCTCGTGCAATAAGAACTTATGAAAATACTTATTTTGACTCAATAAAATCGAAAAAATAAATTAGAATAAAAAATTACAGAATAATAAACTAGTCTATACACAATAGTTATCTTAATTTATTCATTATTTACATGTGACTAGGGTACTGCTGATCAGATCAGATTAGCATTTACATAAGCCTACCAGCGAGAAATAATTCTCTTATTATTAGTTATGAACAGTGATCCAAAAACGATTACCAATATGTTTGTCCTCTTAAACACTCGGTACTTCCAGTCTCCTTTTTAGTTTATGGCACTTTCGTATTACTTGAGCCAAGGACAGTCACCATGTAACCTAGTAAGTTACTCATGCCACAATTTTAGTTTGCGAACTTATGTGCCCCATATTCAGATACACTCTCACAATCGAAACAAGCACTAAGATTAAGACATTTGGTGAGTAAAGTGAGAAAATCTTTAAGAATCAAGTCAGCGGTGACAGGTCGGTGATTCCTCACGCGGAAAGCGACTTAACTTGACTCACGTACGGAAATATACTCAACATTGCATAATGCCAAGTACTTGCATATTTGTGACATTGATTTTACTTTAAAGCACTTATGAAAACCCATGACTTTCTATGAGATCCGTGTAGCGAACTTTCTGACAACCTATCCCAAGTTGGAAACTTTAGGTAGGCTAGGTATACAAAGACACCCCAAGGACTTACTTGTTCGAATCTCAAAGGCCACATTAGCTTCATACTTTCAACAGATTTATTTGATATTTGAATTTGAATATTTTGTCACAAATATACATCCAAAAAACAATACATACACATATATGTACCCGAGACCTTCTTTATAAAGACCAAATATACATAATTATAATGCAAGATCTTTCATAAGATTTAAAGGACTTGTCTATTTTAAGAACAAGCATTCTCAGCCATATATCTGAATACGTTTCCCATAAGAACATTGTATACTTTCAAGTTCAGATTAAAAGGAAACCTTGGTACTTTGTGCCTATCGATACATCATATAATGGTATCACTGAACTGAGCATTTTTAAAGTACAATTAAGTAGGCTTAAAAGCTAAAGTATCTTCACGTCTAATCATGTAGTGCAGTAACCTAACTTTATTTATTATATTTTTGGATTTTCTAATAATAATTTTTTTTTTTTGTATTTTTCTGACACTAGATATATACAGACTTATACTAAGACAACTCTTTTTGTATTTTTGACTCTATCTATGTACGACTTAAACTACTAAGACACGAAAAGAAAATTTAAGTTCTTTGAGAGAAACTACTCGGCATTCTTCATACCATTGAGTTGATATAACAACTCATGACGAGGTCTATCAAAAGCTTTAGTATAAAGATCAGCAAGGTTATCATCAGTAACAACCTTTTCTAAATGAATAAGCTTTTTCTCAAAGCAGTCACGCAAAAAATGATGCTTTATATCTATGTGCTTGGTGACTTTAAAGTTTTTCGGATTCTTAGTAATATCTATGGCAGACTTATTATCAATACAAATAGGAGAGTCTGAGATATCCATACCATAGTCGCGCAATTGTTGCTGTATCCAAAGTACCTAAGAACAGCATTGACCAGCAGCTATGTACTCTGCTTCACAGGTAGACTGTGCAACAGATGTCTGCTTCTTGCACTGCCATGATATAATTCTCCCCCCTAAAAGCTGACATCCACCTGACGTTGATTTCCTATCCGAACTGCAGCCACCATAATCCGAATCAGTATAAGCTTTGAATTCAAAGGAACCATGCATGGGATACCAAAGCCCTAGACGAGGCTTGGCCTTCACATAACGAAGAATCCTTTTCGCAGCTTTCAAATGTGACTCTTTCGGATTAGCCTGATATCTAGCACATATACAAACAGCAAAGGTAATGTCTGGACGTGAAGCCGTCAGATACATCAAAGAACCAATGATAGCCCGATATTGTTCGAACGAATTTGAGTTAACTTCGTTTTCTAACTTCGTTGAATAACTTCGTTTCGCTAAGTTCGTAAGGCAAACGAACTTAACGACAGAAAAGTGTTCGAGAGGATTTATTGAGAAAATAACAATCAAACAAACGATCTCAACCCTTGTCACATTTTAAATCGGGTTTTAACAGTTAAACGGTTTAAGAAAACCTGTTATGAACTGTTGCACAACACAAAGCCCAATTTGCAAAATGTTGAGCCTTTTGGTGTTCCTTGTACTTTTCTTAAAGTTCTTCCTCAGGGAAAATTTGATCCTAAATCTGAGAAGGGTTTCTTTTTAGGCTATATACCTAGTACACCAATTCGGCGTGTGTACAATCAGAAAACTGGCAAAGTTAATTTTGGTACAAATGTGGTAATTGTCAGTCATAAACCTGCCATACACATTGGTCCTGCTAATGACTTCGATTATGATGGTGTCTTTACCTCTTTTCGTGGTCCTGTTTCTTTTTCAGGCGTTCCGATTGTGGAAGATGTAGTTACTCTACATGATCCATTTGAAGGTGGGTCGGTTCCTGTTTCTTCTCCTGTTTCTTCACCTTTCATTAAGCCTGCTTGTGAGTCCCTCGATAGCTACTGATCGCTCTCGAGATCGTCTATTGTTATGTCGTGAGTGCGGAATCCTCACGAGATAACTAGTTTGATTAGTTATCGTATATATTGCTAATTATATCAATATAATCGGCCTTATGTGATCTATCTTCGTTTTCTATAAGCTAGAAACGAACTTAGTCGCTCTTGGTGTGTGTAATATGAACTGGAATCCTCAAATTAGGGTTTCCATTCGTTTATATATGTTTCAAATCGATATTGGGCCTGCTGGGCTTTGTTCTTACGAACTTAGCAATCCAGCCCATATAACGAAGATTATCTTCGTTAGTTCCTAACGAAGATTATCTTCGTTAGTACTAAATACCACCAACATCTATGCTTAGTTATTTTCCAAGTACTTTATGTACAAGAAACCTAACATATATTATGTTTGTACTTGTATGACATACATAACAAACATCATATATAAACATATAAATAACACCAAAACATGTAATCGATCATTACTAAAACACGAAGTCCATAATCTATCAATTACATATAAATGAATAAGACATAAAACAACATAATGTCTTAATCTACTTGTGATACCACTTGTGAGTCCCTCGATAGCTACTGATCGCTCTCGAGATCGTCTATTGTTATGTCGTGAGTGCGGAATCCTCACGAGATAACTAGTTTGATTAGTTATCGTATATATTGCTAATTATATCAATATAATCGGCCTTATGTGATCTATCTTCGTTTTCTATAAGCTAGAAACGAACTTAGTCGCTCTTGGTGTGTGTAATATGAACTGGAATCCTCAAATTAGGGTTTCCATTCGTTTATATATGTTTCAAATCGATATTGGGCCTGCTGGGCTTTGTTCTTACGAACTTAGCAATCCAGCCCATATAACGAAGATTATCTTCGTTAGTTCCTAACGAAGATTATCTTCGTTAGTTCCTAACGAAGATTATCTTCGTTAGTACTAAATAATTATCTTCGTTAGTTCCTAACGAAGATTATCTTCGTTAGTTCCTAACGAAGATTATCTTCGTTAGTTCCTAACGAAGATTATCTTCGTTAGTTCCTAACGAAGATTATCTTCGTTAGTTCCTAACGAAGATTATCTTCGTTAGTTCCTAACGAAGATTATCTTCGTTAGTTCCTAACGAAGATTATCTTCGTTAGTTCCTAACGAAGATTATCTTTGTTAGTACCTAACGAAGATTATCTTCGTTAGTTACCTAACGAAGATTATCTTCGTTAGTTCCTAACGAAGATTATCTTCGTTAGTTCCTAACGAAGATTATCTTCGTTAGTTCCTAACGAAGATTATCTTCGTTAGTTCCTAACGAAGATTATCTTCGTTAGTTCCTAACGAAGATTATCTTCGTTAGTTCCTAACGAAGATTATCTTCGTTAGTTCCTAACGAAGATTATCTTCGTTAGTTCCTAACGAAGATTATCTTCGTTAGTTCCTAACGAAGATTATCTTTGTTAGTTCCTAACGAAGATTATCTTCGTTAGTTCCTAACGAAGATTATCTTTGTTAGTTCCTAACGAAGATTATCTTCGTTAGTTCCTAACGAAGATTATCTTCGTTAGTTCCTAACGAAGATTATCTTCGTTAGTTCCTAACGAAGATTATCTTCGTTAGTTCCTAACGAAGATTATCTTCGTTAGTTCCTAACGAAGATTATCTTCGTTAGTTCCTAACGAAGATTATCTTTGTTAGTACCTAACGAAGATTATCTTCGTTAGTTACCTAACGAAGATTATCTTCGTTAGTTCCTAACGAAGATTATCTTCGTTAGTTCCTAACGAAGATTATCTTCGTTAGTTCCTAACGAAGATTATCTTCGTTAGTTCCTAACGAAGATTATCTTCGTTAGTTCCTAACGAAGATTATCTTTGTTAGTTCCTAACGAAGATTATCTTCGTTAGTTCCTAACGAAGATTATCTTCGTTAGTTCCTAACGAAGATTATCTTCGTTAGTTCCTAACGAAGATTATCTTCGTTAGTTCCTAACGAAGATTATCTTCGTTAGTTCCTAACGAAGATTATCTTCGTTAGTTCCTAACGAAGATTATCTTCGTTAGTTCCTAACGAAGATTATCTTTGTTAGTTCCTAACGAAGATTATCTTTGTTAGTTCCTAACGAAGATTATCTTCGTTAGTTCCTAACGAAGATTATCTTCGTTAGTTCCTAACGAAGATTATCTTCGTTAGTTCCTAACGAAGATTATCTTCGTTAGTTCCTAACGAAGATTATCTTCGTTAGTTCCTAACGAAGATTATCTTCGTTAGTTCCTAACGAAGATTATCTTCGTTAGTTCCTAACGAAGATTATCTTTGTTAGTTCCTAACGAAGATTATCTTCGTTAGTTCCTAACGAAGATTATCTTCGTTAGTTCCTAACGAAGATTATCTTCGTTAGTTCCTAACGAAGATTATCTTCGTTAGTTCCTAACGAAGATTATCTTTGTTAGTTCCTAACGAAGATTATCTTCGTTAGTTCCTAACGAAGATTATCTTCGTTAGTTCCTAACGAAGATTATCTTCGTTAGTTCCTAACGAAGATTATCTTTGTTAGTTCCTAACGAAGATTATCTTCGTTAGTTCCTAACGAAGATTATCTTCGTTAGTTCCTAACGAAGATTATCTTCGTTAGTTCCTAACGAAGATTATCTTTGTTAGTTCCTAACGAAGATTATCTTCGTTAGTTCCTAACGAAGATTATCTTTGTTAGTTCCTAACGAAGATTATCTTCGTTAGTTCCTAACGAAGATTATCTTCGTTAGTTCCTAACGAAGATTATCTTCGTTAGTTCCTAACGAAGATTATCTTTGTTAGTTCCTAACGAAGATTATCTTCGTGATAAAGGAGATTCACCCGGAGGTAAGTCAACTAACTTCCATACATCAAGCTTTCTAAACTGAGCCAATTCTTCTTGCATCGCCTCAACCCATGACGGATCTTTAAGAGCCATTCCAACATTTTTAGGCTCTATCTGAGAGATGAAGCAAAAGTACAAGTACCAAGTAATTGCCCCAGTATCCTTAATTTCAGCAAACATACTTGACAAATTTTTCCTATTCTGATTTCTCGTGCGAACAGAGGCAGAAGCTTCACCAATGATTTGCTCTACTGGATGATCCTTGTTGACTCTTGTTTGAGGAACCGTATCGACTGTAAGATCATTTCCCAAGTTAGTCTGCACATGTTGCTCTGGAGTTTTAGGCTCCTCCTGATTTTCACCTTCCGTGTCATCAGTATCATAGAAGGGAGTATCAGGTAGAGGTATATGTAAAGGATCAGTAGGATCTTTAGGAGCAGTCTCTAAGGTAGAATCTGTTTCTTTGGATCCACTTGATTCTCCAGATTTAGAAGCAGGCTTAATGAAAGGTGAAGAAACAGGAGAAGAAACAGGAACCGGCCCACCTTCAAATGGATCATGTAGAGTAACTACATCTTCCACAATCGGAACGCCTGAAAAAGAAACAGGACCACGAAAAGAGGTAAAGACACCATC
This sequence comes from Erigeron breviscapus, assembly GCA_034093135.1. Classification (NCBI taxonomy): domain Eukaryota; kingdom Viridiplantae; phylum Streptophyta; class Magnoliopsida; order Asterales; family Asteraceae; genus Erigeron; species Erigeron breviscapus. The sequence goes on from CM067169.1 coordinate 69,852,976, forward strand.
ATAATCGAAGTCATTAGCAGGACCAATGTGTATGGCAGGTTTATGACTGACAATTACCACATTTGTACCAAAATTAACTTTGCCAGTTTTTTGATTGTACACACGCCGAATTGGTGTACTAGGTATATAGCCTAAAAAGAAACCCTCCTCAGATTTAGGATCAAATTTTCCCTGAGGAAGAACTTTAAGAAAAGTACAAGGAACACCAAAAGGCTCAACATTTTGCAAATTGGGCTTTGTGTTGTGCAACAGTTCATAACAGGTTTTCTTAAACCGTTTAACTGTTAAAACCCGATTTAAAATGTGACAAGCTGTATGCACTGCCTCCCCCCAGAAAGTAACAGGAAGCCCTGAATCAGCAAGCATCGTCCTAGCCGTTTCTATCAATGTCCTGTTTTTCCTTTCAGCTACTCCATTCTGCTGTGGCTCATGCGGTGCACTGAATTGATGTTGAATACCCTTGGTCAAGCAAAAAACCGTAAGAGTATTATTCTTGAACTCAGTGCCATTGTCACTCCTGATTCTCTTAACTTTAATTTCATGGACATTCTCAACTTGTCTAACAAAATCCATAAACCGGTTTGCGGTCTCGTCCTTTGTCTTCAAGAAAAATACCCATGAGTACCTTGAGTAATCATCAGTGATCACCAAACAGTAGAACATCCCTCCAATGCTTCTTACGTTCACAGGACCAAAGAGATCCATATGAAGTAGTTCGAATGGTTTGGATATAGTGTTGTGCACCTTTGGTTTGTGAGGATTCTTGTGTTGCTTACCTTTCAAACACGGTACACATTTATCTTCCATCCCAAACTTTTTAACTGGAATACCTTCAACTAATCCAAGACTAACAAGTTCATTCATCTTCCGAAAGTTGATATGTCCCATTCTACGATGCCAGAGGAGTGATTCAGACTCATTTGCTTTGCTCAACAAACAGAGGGGCTCCGTTGGATTATCAACACCTAAAACTAAGCCATAAATGTCTCTCTTCCTAGGAGCTCTGAGCATTATCCATTCTGGTGGAATAACGAAACCCGGCTTCAAGATGAATGCCTCCTTTTCTGTGAAATGAACATTGTTTCCCTTGTCACAGATCTGTGAGACACTCATTAGATTATGAGTAAGTTGTTCCACATAGTTTACTCTTTCTAGAGTAAGTTGTCCATTGACGACATCTCCCTGACCGGTGATGTTGCCGCCCTTGGATCCAGCAAAACTAACATACGACCCATTTATACCAGTATAATTGGACAAGAGTTTCCTGTCCCCTGTCATGTGCCTGGAGCATCCACTGTCAAGGTACCATAAATGAATTGGTGTCCTAGGAACTCCCTACACATAAAATGAGAAAAATTAGTTTTCATTGGGGACCCAAACCTTCTGAGGTTTGGGTCGACCCTTCTCATCCCTTAGAATCAGTTCAGTCCAATACCCATTGCTGGAAGCCGTGGGTGGAACATGATTCTCATCTCGTCTTCTCACAGGAGGAGACTTCTGACCTCTCGTCGGAGAAGGTCTAGGAGAATGAGGGCCATATGAAGATCGAACACTCGAATGAATTTGGTCATAGAACGAATTTTGACTTTTAGGAACAGAACGATCAGTTCGTGGAGGTGTTTGAAAACGATTTGAACTCCTATGAACATTTCCTGAGGCACCTTTCAGTGGAGATTCACGTCGTTGCGGTATAGTAAACGGTTTTGGAGAAGATTGAACTTTAGACTCATCAACCTGTTTATTATTACCCAACCCCCTTTTTCCTTCCGAGGTGGAAGCCTTTGAAGGAGAACCTGATCTTCGAAGTCTATTTGGACATACACTATAAACATGACCCTTTTCATGACAAGCAAAGCAAGAGAGGACCTTGAACTTTTTGTTTGTATCTACCTTTTTATCGGTACCTACAGATTCATTGTTAGCACTAGTGTCCACTGACTTACTTGTTTTTCTTTGATTTTCCTTTTCAGGGTCTTGTTTAGTTGGTGATATCCTAGACTTCCTAGCACCATCTTTCTCATGTTTATCTTTACTTGAAGATTTCTTAAGTGCGGGCATTAAGATGTGCTTTAAGACCTTAGTGGCTTCTTCATTAACAGCTAAGTTATCTTCAGATTTTCTAATCTTAGACTGCTTAGGTAATGGAGTGAGACGTTGCTGACTTAATTTCTTCATATCCTCAATGGCAACATCCCAGACTTTATCAATCCTCTTAGGGTCAATAGATTCTAATGGGAATTCTAACTCAGTATATACCCTATTACTCTTATGAAGTGTAAAGTGTACTATACTGTCTTTCTGACCATAAGGAGTAGACTGATTTAAGGCAACACCTTTCAATTTCTCTTCCTTGTTAGGTTGAGAAGAACCTCCTTTAGACTCTTTTGTTCCCTCGGGCAACTTTGCCTCAGGAATTGAGTCTTTTGGTTTACCATCTACAACACCAGGTTGAAGTAGGATTTCAGGAATATTAGGTTCAACAGGAGTATAGTTATTATTGAAAGGAGGAGGCACATCTTTATAAGAAATCTTTGCAGTTTCAAGACTCTTAGAGGAAGAATTCTCAAACTTTTTCATATGCATCAAAAGCTCAGAATGTCTAGCAGAATCAGATTTAGCCTTAAATTCCAAGATTTCTATCCTAGCATCAGCAAGTTCCTTTTCTACAGTAGCACACTTTCTAGCTAACAAGGAATAAGCTTCACTACTTACTCTTTCTATAGCCACAGAATGATTGACTTTATCTTTCATTGCTCTAATGTCAGATTCTAAGGATCTAATCTTTTCCTTGAAAAATTTTTCCTTATCATTTACAGTTAGACCCTTTTTAATTAATTTATCTCTTTCATCATGAGTAGTATTGACAACAGATTCTAATTTCTTAATTTGTTCATTCTTTTGTTCAAGTTCATCAAACATGCGATTAACAATTTTGCAAACATGAACAATAGTATGTAAAGAATAAGATACCTGTTGGTCTGCCTCTTTGCAATCTGCCATGTAAGCAACAAAGTCATCCACAGTCATGCCAGCCGGAATCTCAAACTCTTTCATTGCTCTAATGTCAGATTCTAAGGATCTAATCTTTTCCTTGAAAAATTTTTCCTTATCATTTACAGTTAGACCCTTTTAATTAATTTATCTCTTTCATCATGAGCAGTATTGGCAACAGATTCTAATTTCTTAATTTGTTCATTCTTTTGTTCAAGTTCATCAAACATGCGATTAACAATTTTGCAAACATGAACAATAGTATGTAAAGAATAAGATACCTGTTGGTCTGCCTCTTTGCAATCTGCCATGTAAGCAACAAAGTCATCCACAGTCATGCCAGCCGGAATCTCAAACTCTTGCATCTGCTCTTCAATTGTCTTTTCACTCTTTTCTATGGCAGAATCATTTTTAACCTCAGCAGCTTTCACTTCATCAAGATTCTTGACATCTTCTAACTCATTGTCAGATTCAGAATCAGTATCATATACACCAGCAGCAACAGATTCCACATTCGAACTTTTAGTATTTTCATACAATTGCTCTTCACTGTGGTAGACTGTGGTGTCCAAGAAATTATCAGGAGAATCAACTATTTGAGCCATATCATCAAGAATTTCGGCCAAATAAGCGTTATTGTTCTCATCATGTGGAAGATTCCAAACATAAGAACCATCTGGTTGAACAGCTACTATAGCCTTGTCATTGCCATTGACATTTGCAGTAGGATCATCAGTCAATAAAAGAGCTCTAGTAGAATTTTGATTGAGCGGACGATTACTACCTCTATCTTGACGTGTAGGCGTAACATTTGCCTCTCTCTTAGGCCGTTGACATTCTCTGGCAAAATGTCCAAAACCTTCGCAATTATAGCATTTCACCTTTGACTTGTCAAATCCCTGAGTACCTCCAGTAAGCTGTCTGCCTGTTCTATTCATAAACTTTTGCACTCTCCTGGTGATCATTGCCAATTGCCATTTCAGATCCATTTCTTCAACATCATCTGGATCTATCTGGTCGTAATCTTCATCAATAAGTGTTGGATCTGTGATTCTTCCTGCAACAAAAGCTTCATGTGCAGCACACATAGCAGCAAATACATTCATCCTGCCCTCAGCTGATTTCATATTCATAGGCATGGACTTGTAACCAGCAGAAGAAGATGTAATGTTTCCAAACTTCATATTTCCAGTCTTTGTTCCTTCATTAGCCCTTTTACCCCTATTACCAGCATCAGTAGCCATGAATCCGGAAGAATCATCTCCATCCATTAATGGACCACAATTGTCTGTCTCACCAGTATTACCAACTCCAGAAAAGAAAGCACTAACATCAGCTGTTGGATTTTTCATAGTGGCATGATAGAGAGATGGATCTTGTGTGAAGTTGTCTTGAAGATCTTTTGCCTTATCCTTCATTTCTCTGTTTCTTAGAGTGGATATAACTCCATCTATTCGAAGAGATGCGTAATCAGCTCTTTCTTGCAATCCATGACGAAACTCTTTGTATGCTTTCGGCAAACCATCCAGGAATTTATCCACTATCTCAGTAGGAGTGTATCTAAGGTCAAAATAAGCTAATTCAGCAAGAAGATGTTGATATCTCAGTATAAGATCCTCAACTAGTTCATTCTTTGTAGCATTGAAGCAATCAAATTGTTTCTTGAGCATTTTAATTCTATTTTGCTTCAATAGTGGATCACCTTCACAATGAGCTTCAATAGCATCGAACAGTTGCTTTGAGGTCTTGTATTCCTGTTTAGGAAACAAGTGCACCAACTCTTGAGGAATGCACATACGAAGTGTGGAAAGAGTCTTTACTTCAATGGCATAGTTAGCCTTTTCTTCACCCGTTAATTCTCCCACCTTGTATGTAGAAGTAACTCCATTCACAGTAAGAGTGGGCCATTCATAACCTTCAGTGATCATGAGCCACATGTTCAAGTCTTCTCGTTGAATGAAATCTTCAAATCGACCTCTCCACGCCCAGAAGTCAGCTAATGAAACTAACTTTGGTGGAGAATTAGTACGTCCTACAAGATGATCATGATAAACCAGAGAATTGAGGTATTGGGCAACAGCATTGTTGGTTGAAGATGAGGAAGCCATAAATGAAAATTACTGTTCAAACGAAGATAAGAATTGAACGAAATTAGATTAAATTCGTAGAACAGGATCAGTACGAAGATAGCTTAAATTCGTGGACAAAGATTCTGAACGAAGATAGCTAAGTTCGTAGACTAAGGATCTGAACGAAGATAACTTAAGTTCTTAGACTAAATTCGTTTGAAGAAGATTCAAAACGAAAATGAAGATAACTTCGTTTTCTATATTCGTTTGATGAAATTCGAACGAATTTGAGTTAACTTCGTTTTCTAACTTCGTTGAATAACTTCGTTTCGCTAAGTTCGTAAGGCAAACGAACTTAACGACAGAAAAGTGTTCGAGAGGATTTATTGAGAAAATAACAATCAAACAAACGATCTCAACCCATCGATAAGATATCGAATGGCTCTGATACCACTTGTGAGTCCCTCGATAGCTACTGATCGCTCTCGAGATCGTCTATTGTTATGTCGTGAGTGCGGAATCCTCACGAGATAACTAGTTTGATTAGTTATCGTATATATTGCTAATTATATCAATATAATCGGCCTTATGTGATCTATCTTCGTTTTCTATAAGCTAGAAACGAACTTAGTCGCTCTTGGTGTGTGTAATATGAACTGGAATCCTCAAATTAGGGTTTCCATTCGTTTATATATGTTTCAAATCGATATTGGGCCTGCTGGGCTTTGTTCTTACGAACTTAGCAATCCAGCCCATATAACGAAGATTATCTTCGTTAGTTCCTAACGAAGATTATCTTCGTTAGTACTAAATACCATCAACATCTATGCTTAGTTATTTTCCAAGTACTTTATGTACAAGAAACCTAACATATATTATGTTTGTACTTGTATGACATACATAACAAACATCATATATAAACATATAAATAACACCAAAACATGTAATCGATCATTACTAAAACACGAAGTCCATAATCTATCAATTACATATAAATGAATAAGACATAAAACAACATAATGTCTTAATCTAAAAGACTAATCAAATCTAAGTTGCTGTTGTCACATCAACATGCATCAACAGACTTTATCCTTATACTTTAACCAATGCATTTAAGGAATTAAAGTTGTTTCCTTAAATGCATGCAACCATATTTGTACGGCACAATAAGTTCACTGGTGAACTTATTTTCCTATAAATACAAAGTCATTTCTTTGTTAAAATCACTTTTTAGCAATTAGGTGAACTTGTCTAAATACTCTCAATCGCAATAAGGAATACTTCACAACTTTAAGTGTTTCGATCAAAAAAAAGTTTATTTGGCAGATATAGATCATTTGTAATTCAAAGGTTGTTAAGATATTTACAATTGTGTAATATCTTGGTTCCGCAACAACCTTGTATTTTATTTAGCATCATAAATAAAATACACTTGAAAAATTACATTGTGTTCCACCTTACTTTATTTATTGCTTTAAGTCTTGTATTACTTTACTTATATACTTGCATTTATATTTAAGTAATACTAGTCCAATCTAGTGCATACTTGACTTGTGTTATTTTACACTAGTGGGTTAAACCATCAAGTGAGGGACTTACATACCCTATCTCTTCCTAACTCTCTTGCAAGGAAAAACACACACAAACTCATCTTCCTCTCATTTAATTCTCTTATCATTTTATGTTGTTTGAGTTGAATTGACACAAGAATCATCATCATTTTATCTTCATCATATCAAAGACTTGAAGTTCTAAGTGCAAGAAAACTCACCTTTAAGTGAAAATCCGGATTTGACCTTGGAAACAAGATTTGGTAAGTCAAAACCATTTAAATTCCCTTCTTTTATGTTTATGAATGTATTTCTAAGTAAACCCTTTGAGCTTTGACCGAATTAAAGTCCAAAAATGCATTAAATTAGGTTTAGGGTTTTTCTAGGGTTCATGTGAACCCAAAACCGATTTTGGTGATGAAATGGTGTTAGTAATCGTGAGTTTTGACTAGGGTTATGTTTATTTAAGTTCATATATGTCTCAAGATGAATGCCAGACCTTCTCTAGTCGTTTGAAGTCCAGAAATCGAGTTAAAAGAGTTTTGGGTCAAATTTTCTGCAACAAAAACTGTTGCTGCTCGTTTAGGATTGCTTGGGCGTAGGTTACGCCGCCTAGGGGCGTAGGTTACGCTGGCATGGAGTTTACCGGACGTCCTTTACGCCTGAAATGGCGTAGCTTACGCTAGGATTTGCATGGAGGCGTATGGTACGCCAAGAGGGCCGTAGTTTACGGTGTCCTCAAATGCTCGAATAGACCTTACGCCAAAAATCCTCTGCTTACGCGCTCTAGACACCAAAACTCTCCTTTGTAGGGCACCGTAGCTTATGATGCCATGCACCATACCTTACGCTAGCACAAAATCTACCGTCGTAACTTACGCCGCAGACCACCGTAATTTACGGTGGTCTCCATTTCTGATTTTCTCAGTTTTCTTTCCAACATTTTAGGAACGCATCAGGCTTCGACCCACACCACTCCTCAACTTACTTAACGATGAATGCGGGTCTCAAAAGTCACCTTATGTCAAGAAACATCTTTGGAACCTTAATTAGGGTTTTACATTAATGATGTATATATATACATAAATATATATTAATAAATGCATATTATTATTATGATAGGTGGTGGACGTGAAGTGAACATCGAACGATTATAACTCGACTGTATATCATACTTAACTACTTTTTCCCATCGAGGTGAGTTCCGTAGCTCCCTACTCAATTGAGATTCGGGTTGAAAAGTGTACACTTATGCGTTTGATTGTTTGATTTCTTGATTGTTTGATTTTGTTATTAAATGTTCGACTTGAGCTTGGTTTACGCATATGAATGTGATTGGATGATTATTTAGGATAGTTGTACATACATAAAGGTCGGTTATGCCTTCAAAGGGTTTGAGATGTGGTGGGAAGGCTGCGGGTGACCCTATATATAAGCATCGAGAACTCGTTGAAAGTAGAATCCTCCTAAGTGTATGTACGTATCGTTTTGGTTGGTTTTATGATTGATGGACTTGTGATTGAGACAAACACGCACATATGTAATGATATGGTTATTGAGGAACGAACTTGTACATCCGAGTGTATAGATGTATACACTTGAGTTGAATTGATGAGACATACATGGACATCCGGGTATATAGACATATATACACCGATGATTTTGAGATGCCACATTGTTCATGGTGATGACATGTGAGTATCGTTGCATTGTTGACTTGAGAGTCACACTTATGATATACATCATGACATTTTCATGCATACGGCGCCTATTTGATATTGACATCTCTTATGCACATTTAATTTACGCATTACTTTGCATTGTGTAATCTCGACGTGATTGATAGTGTGACGCATAATGACAGCTTGTAAGTTGATTTTGCTTTTACTTGTGCTTATTGCGATTATTTGACGATGGTTCCTTGTGAACCATTATTACGAACTCACCAACCTCGTGTTGACTTGTTTAGTACACTTTTCAGGTAATCAGGTGAACCAAGGTCGTGATGCTTGACAGAATGCTAGCTTTTGACTCGGGCTTGTACTTACATGGATGAAGGATTCATTTGCCCACTTTTACATTATGCTTAGGATCGATAGCCATCTTTTGATGATTATTTTGTAAACTTTGATGGTCGTTTGCTCCTTATGCATCTTGTACGAATATTTGTCACATTTCGTTGAATTCACCGAATTCACCTATTTTCATTTAGATTGCCTACATTAATTCCACCTTGCGCTATATAATTTCCATAATATTCCGAGCCCTATCTCGGGGTGTTACAAACACTGTCGTCGGCGTTTTTGTGAAGACCATTAGAAATGGGTTGATAGTACTATTTAGTGGCCTAATCTATATGGATTGCTTGTAAATAACATGTGTCCAGAATCAATACTATAGTTTATATAATGACGAGCATAGTGTCCGCCCAATGCGGCGGCGAGAATTTAGAACGTACGATATGTCATGATAACGACAATTTATAAAGTGATACTTATTTTCCGTTAGTTAGAAATTTTGTTGTCAGATACATACATCCAAAAATACAACCATTAAGCAAGTGAGAAATTATAATTTTAACTTTATATTATATGACTTTATTAGGATATACTAAATAGACAATTTAATTTGAGTTAAATTATTAGAATATACTAAATGAACAATTTAATAAACTAAATAGACAGCTTTTATTTTTATTTTTTCCAAACTAAATAGACAGTTTTGTTAGGTCCAGATTTAGTCCAGAATCTAGACACCCTTTTCAAAAACATGATCCTCGGGGCCGTTCCAGAAACCCTAATTCCCACACTAGTTCTTTTTCCTAGTGCTAAAACCATGTGGGATGAACTTTTAAACCAACATGAAGGAGGAGATGACACCATTGTCACCAGAAAGGTCTCCTTAAACAAGAGGTATGAGTCATTTTTTGCTCAACCTAACGAGTCTCTCACTGGTACTTACACCAGATTTATGAGTATCATAAACCAATTGAGAGGTCTTGGGGTTGAGAAGGACAAGGATATACTTCTGGAGAAATTTTGTGACATTCTACCCACCAAATGGTCTCACATGATCCTAGTCTTACGACAAGGAAAAACTCTGCACACACACACTCTCTCAACTCTTTATGGAGCTTTCAGGTACACTGAAGAAAATCAAGCTCAGAGAGTGGTGGCAGAACAAGATGCTTTTAACCATGCCTCCAGTAGTCCTAATGTGGTTAGTCATACTGAATCACATAGTACAGCACTGATATCTTCTGAGAATGTATTTTCTATGAAGAAGATGGTGTCTGAACTCATGGATTCTGGAGAGTCTAGTCAAGTCTCTCCAGACTGTTGTGATGAAACTGAAGATGATGACCTTATTGCAATGATTGCTAAAACGTTTAACCATTTCAAAGCAAGAGCAAATAGGCCATCTGGACAATTTGCATCCAGTTCTTCCACTGACAAGACCAATTTGACATGCTTTAAGTGTGGCAAAAAGGGTCATTTCATGAAAGAGTGCAGGTCCAACCAGTTTGTATCCAAGCCTGGTCCATTCTCTTCAAATAATAAGCCTGATGATAGCTATAAATTGAAATATAAAAAGCTTAAGGCCCAGATTGCTCTCATGGCACAACAAATTGAAAACAATAACAAATGCATGATTGCAACAACTGAAGAGAAGTGGGTTCCTTCTGATGAATCATCTGTTGATGAAGAAGAAGAAAGAGATTGCTGTTACATGGCTCTGGCAGACGATGAGCACCTGGTGAAGGAAGATGTCACATCTGGACGATGGGTAGACATTGTTATTAAGAAGGTTAGTGATTATGATTGTGCAACTGACCATGAACTAAAACTGGACATAGCTGAAGCTCTTAATTCTGATTTGATTTTTGTAGAAACTGTTAGATCTGATTGTGTAAATGGTCTAGAAACAGATTCTTCTGAAATAAATGCTTTAAAATCAAAATTAAAGGAACTTCAAGACATTGAACTGGCATTTCAAGCCCAGGTTCTGGTAACTGAACAATTGATTCAAGAAAAACAAGATCTTGAGATCATTTTAGAGAAAGAAAAACTGGTAATAAAATCATGGCTAGAAACCAAAAAGCCATATGATGCTGTATTAAAACAATTTCCTGCTCAAAAACGTGCATACTTAGATGGAAATACTCATGTAGCATCATTAATACCAGTAATCGATCGATTACCAGAGGAGTTCAGGCCCACCACTGTCTATGATGAGCCTGTAACTCCCAAGACCAATTTGACATGCTTTAAGTGTGGCAAAAAGGGTCATTTCATGAAAGAGTGCAGGTCCAACCAGTTTGTATCCAAGCCTGGTCCATTCTCTTCAAATAATAAGCCTGATGATAGCTATAAATTGAAATATAAAAAGCTTAAGGCCCAGATTGCTCTCATGGCACAACAAATTGAAAACAATAACAAATGCATGATTGCAACAACTGAAGAGAAGTGGGTTCCTTCTGATGAATCATCTGCTGATGAAGAAGAGGAAAGAGATTGCTGTTACATGGCTCTGGCAGACGATGAGCACCTGGTGAAGGAAGATGTCACATCTGGACGATGGGTAGACATTGTTATTAAGAAGGTTAGTGATTATGATTGTGCAACTGACCATGAACTAAAACTGGACATAGCTGAAGCTCTTAATTCTGATTTGATTTTTGTAGAAACTGTTAGATCTGATTGTGTAAATGGTCTAGAAACAGATTCTTCTGAAATAAATGCTTTAAAATCAAAATTAAAGGAACTTCAAGACATTGAACTGGCATTTCAAGCCCAGGTTCTGGTAACTGAACAATTGATTCAAGAAAAACAAATTTATTTCTCCAGTTGAGAAAATGAAAAAGGTTTCAAAATCATCAACCCCAGTGGTCTTTTCAACTAAGACCACTGTTGAAGAAAGTAAACTGAACCAGATTGCACCAGGGACCTATAAGGGAGGGTCCAGTGAACCCATCAGTCGATGGGTTCCCAAATCTAACTGATCAATATCTGGTGTATGTGTAGGGCGATCGAAAGAAATATATCTGGTATCTTGACAGTGCAGCTGGCAGGACGATGACCGGATGTAAGACCCTACTGGAGGAGTTCACCATTTCTGATGGACCCTCCATTACTTTTGGAAATGATGGTTGTGGAAAGACTGAGGGATACGGTATTCTGAACAATGGACAAGTCAAGTTCAGACGTGTTGCATTTGTGAATGGTTTGAAATATAACTTGATCAGTGTAAGCCAACTGTGTGATGATGGCTATCAAGTTCTATTCAATATTGCTCAGGGTATCGTATTCAACAAGGACTGGAAGGTAGTGTTGATTGCTCCCAGAAAAGGGAATGTGTACGTGATGGATATGGAAAGCTCTCCTTCAGAGCAGTGTTTCTATACTCAAGCTGATGAAGACACAAACTGGTTATGGCACAAAAGGTTATCCCATTTAAATTTCAAGAATATTAATAAGTTGTCCAGAAAACAACTTGCAGATGGGATACCTTCAGTTTCCTTCAAAAAGGAAAGGCCATGTCCAGGATGTGAGATGGGTAAGCAAAAACGTACCAGTTTCAAGACCAGACAGAATTTCAGCATTTCTGAACCTCTTCATATGCTTCATATGGACCTCTTTGGTCCAGTGAACGTTCAGACTCGTGCTGGTAAAAGATACACCCTGGTGATCGTAGATGAATTCTCCAGATTTTGTTGGGTGATCTTTCTAAAGTCTAAAAGTGAAGCTGCTGCTGAAATCATCAGTCTTATCAAGCAAATTGAGCTCAAGTACAGTCGAAAAGTGTGTCAGTTAAGAAGTGACAATGGAACAGAATTCCAGAATGCAACTCTGGAGTCATTCTGTACTGACACTGGCATCTCCCAGAATTTCTCATCAGCCCGCTCTCCAGAACAAAATGGAGTGGTGGAAAGGAAGAATCGAACGCTGATAGAAGCTGCCAGGAGTATGCTTGCTGAATCTGGACTGTCTACCAGTTTCTGGGCGGAAGCAATTGCAACTGCTTGCCACACCCAGAATCGATCAGTGTACATCAAGAGACACAAAAAGACAGCCTATGAAGTCTTAAGAAATAGAAAACCAAATATTGGTTATTTTCACGTTTTTGGATGTCCAGTTTACATCCTGAACGACTCCAGTCAGCTAGGCAAATTTGATGCCAAAGCTGATGAAGGGTATTTCTTAGGCTATTCAGCCATTCGCAAGGCCTTCAGAGTCTACAACAAGAGACTGGAGAAGGTCCATGAGTCAATTCATGTCACATTTGATGAATCAAATGCTGCAATCAACAAGAAGCCAGCCCTTGACACTCCCCCAGTAACTCCAATTGTCTTTTGTGAATCTGATCCTATAAACGACAAAAATAAGGATTCAGAAGACACAGTTTCCAGTCATCCAGATCTGGAACCTGTTCAGAAAAAGAAACTCTCCAGTAGTACTCCATTCTATCCCTCTATTATTTTCAAACTACCCTCTGAAATTAATATTGGTTCAGATGTGCGTACACTCCCCCAGTAACTCCAATTGTCTTTTGTGAATCTGATCCTATAAACGACAAAAATAAGGATTCAGAAGACACAGTTTCCAGTCATCCAGATCTGGAACCTGTTCAGAAAAAGAAACTCTCCAGTAGTACTCCATTCTATCCCTCTATTATTTTCAAACTACCCTCTGAAATTAATATTGGTTCAGATGTGCGTACTACTCCCCCAGTAACTCCAATTGTCTTTTGTGAATCTGATCCTATAAACGACAAAAATAAGGATTCAGAAGACACAGTTTCCAGTCATCCAGATCTGGAACCTGTTCAGAAACTCTCCAGTAGTACTCCATTCTATCCCTCTATTATTTTCAAACTACCCTCTGAAATTAATATTGGTTCAGATGTGCGTACTACTCCCCCAGTAACTCCAATTGTCTTTTGTGAATCTGATCCTATAAACGACAAAAATAAGGATTCAGAAGACACAGTTTCCAGTCATCCAGATCTGGAACCTGTTCAGAAACTCTCCAGTAGTACTCCATTCTATCCCTCTATTATTTTCAAACTACCCTCTGAAATTAATATTGGTTCAGATGTGCGTACTACTCCCCCAGTAACTCCAATTGTCTTTTGTGAATCTGATCCTATAAACGACAAAAATAAGGATTCAGAAGACACAGTTTCCAGTCATCCAGATCTGGAACCTGTTCAGAAACTCTCCAGTAGTACTCCATTCTATCCCTCTATTATTTTCAAACTACCCTCTGAAATTAATATTGGTTCAGATGTGCGTACTACTCCCCCAGTAACTCCAATTGTCTTTTGTGAATCTGATCCTATAAACGACAAAAATAAGGATTCAGAAGACACAGTTTCCAGTCATCCAGATCTGGAACCTGTTCAGAAACTCTCCAGTAGTACTCCATTCTATCCCTCTATTATTTTCAAACTACCCTCTGAAATTAATATTGGTTCAGATGTGCGTACTACTCCCCCAGTAACTCCAATTGTCTTTTGTGAATCTGATCCTATAAACGACAAAAATAAGGATTCAGAAGACACAGTTTCCAGTCATCCAGATCTGGAACCTGTTCAGAAAAAGAAACTCTCCAGTAGTACTCCATTCTATCCCTCTATTATTTTCAAACTACCCTCTGAAATTAATATTGGTTCAGATGTGCGTACTACTCCCCCAGTAACTCCAATTGTCTTTTGTGAATCTGATCCTATAAACGACAAAAATAAGGATTCAGAAGACACAGTTTCCAGTCATCCAGATCTGGAACCTGTTCAGAAACAAAGTAGATGAAGATGGCCACGTTATCAGAAATAAGGCCAGACTGGTAGCACAAGGCTACTGCCAGTCAGATGTCGACTTTGATGAATCATTTGCTCCAGTGGCTAGACTTGAAGCGATCAGAATATTCTTAGCATTCGCTGCTAATCATCAGTTCAAGGTCTACCAGATGGATGTAAAGAGTGCTTTCTTGAATGGAAAGCTTGAAGAAGAAGTTTATGTCAGACAACCTCCAGGTTTCGTTGATGAAAAGCATCCACATTGGGTATATCGTCTGGACAAAGCGCTATATGGCCTCAGACAAGCCCCACGTGCCTGGTATGACACTCTGACTAAACATTTGTTGAAAAATGGTTTTAAACGAGGTGCAATTGACAATACCTTATTTATTCTTCATGAAAAAGGTAATCTGTTAATGGTACAAATTTATGTTGATGATATCATTTTTGGGTCTACTGATGAAAACATGTGCAAGAAATTTTCAAAAATCATGTCCACTGAATATGAAATGAGTCTGATGGGTGAATTAACATATTTTCTTGGACTCCAGATTAAACAAAACAAAGATGGCATTTTTATTAATCAGGAGAAATATGTTAGAGATCTTTTAAAGAAATATGATATGAACTCTTCACCATCTAAACCAACTCCAATTTCTGCACCACTGACACTGGACTCCGATCCAGATGGTAAACCAGTGAACACCACTGTCTATAGAGGCATGGTTGGTTCACTGATGTATTTAACTGCCAGTAGACCAGATATTATGTTTTCAACATGTTTATGTGCCAGATATCAGTCTAATCCAAAGGAATCTCATATGCTTGCTGTAAAGCGCATACTGAAGTACCTTAAAGGTGTCCCCAGTCTAGGTCTTTGGTACCCCAAAGGCTCAGGCATGGATCTAATGGGTTATTCAGATTCAGATCATGCAGGTTGTAAGATAGATAGGAAATCCACAACTGGTGGATGTCATTTCCTAGGTGGCAAACTGGTCAGCTGGACCAGTAAGAAGCAAACTTCAGTTTCATTGTCCACTGCTGAAGCTGAATACGTGTCTGCAGCCAGTTGTTGTGCTCAGATACTCTGGATGAAGAACCAGTTGCTTGATTATGGTATTAAATATTCAAAGACTCCAATCTTTTGTGATAATACCAGTGCCATTGCTATCTCAAACAATCCAGTCATGCACTCCAGAACGAAGCACATTGATCTCAGGTATCACTTTATTCGTGATCATATTATGAAAAACAACATTGAACTCCATTTTATTCCCACTGACAAACAACTCGCTGACATTTTTACCAAACCTCTGGATGTCAAAACTTTTGAATATCTTGTTGGTGAGTTGGGAATGTTAAATCCTTAAATCTGGTGACTGCTCAGATATTGAACGCCTATGTGTACTATCTTTGCATTATTAGATTTCTGGAACAACATTCCAGGGAAGACTTGAAAAATATTTTTCTATTAAAAGTGTTTTAAGTTCAGGGGGAATTTATTTTCTCACTGGACAAATTCTTCAGAAAATATTACTGGTGCTTTGTAAATGTGTCCCTCTCACTGGTAACTAGACAGGTTGAAGTGCGTGTTTGAGTTGACTTATGTCTCCTTGTAAATGTGTCCCTCTCACTGGTAACTAGACAGGTTGAAGTGCGTGTTTGAGTTGACTTATGTCTCCTTGTAAATGTGTCCCTCTCACTGGTAACTAGACAGGTTGAAGTGCGTGTTTGAGTTGACTTATGTCTCCTTGTAAATGTGTCCCTCTCACTGGTAACTAGACAGGTTGAAGTGCGTGTTTGAGTTGACTTATGTCTCCTTGTAAATGTGTCCCTCTCACTGGTAACTAGACAGGTTGAAGTGCGTGTTTGAGTTGACTTATGTCTCCTTGTAAATGTGTCCCTCTCACTGGTAACTAGACAGGTTGAAGTGCGTGTTTGAGTTGACTTATGTCTCCTTGTAAATGTGTCCCTCTCACTGGTAACTAGACAGGTTGAAGTGCGTGTTTGAGTTGACTTATGTCTCCTTGTAAATGTGTCCCTCTCACTGGTAACTAGACAGGTTGAAGTGCGTGTTTGAGTTGACTTATGTCTCCTTGTAAATGTGTCCCTCTCACTGGTAACTAGACAGGTTGAAGTGCGTGTTTGAGTTGACTTATGTCTCCTTGTAAATGTGTCCCTCTCACTGGTAACTAGACAGGTTGAAGTGCGTGTTTGAGTTGACTTATGTCTCCTTGTAAATGTGTCCCTCTCACTGGTAACTAGACAGGTTGAAGTGCGTGTTTGAGTTGACTTATGTCTCCTTGTAAATGTGTCCCTCTCACTGGTAACTAGACAGGTTGAAGTGCGTGTTTGAGTTGACTTATGTCTCCTTGTAAATGTGTCCCTCTCACTGGTAACTAGACAGGTTGAAGTGCGTGTTTGAGTTGACTTATGTCTCCTTGTAAATGTGTCCCTCTCACTGGTAACTAGACAGGTTGAAGTGCGTGTTTGAGTTGACTTATGTCTCCTTGTAAATGTGTCCCTCTCACTGGTAACTAGACAGGTTGAAGTGCGTGTTTGAGTTGACTTATGTCTCCTTGTAAATGTGTCCCTCTCACTGGTAACTAGACAGGTTGAAGTGCGTGTTTGAGTTGACTTATGTCTCCTTGTAAATGTGTCCCTCTCACTGGTAACTAGACAGGTTGAAGTGCGTGTTTGAGTTGACTTATGTCTCCTTGTAAATGTGTCCCTCTCACTGGTAACTAGACAGGTTGAAGTGCGTGTTTGAGTTGACTTATGTCTCCTTGTAAATGTGTCCCTCTCACTGGTAACTAGACAGGTTGAAGTGCGTGTTTGAGTTGACTTATGTCTCCTTGTAAATGTGTCCCTCTCACTGGTAACTAGACAGGTTGAAGTGCGTGTTTGAGTTGACTTATGTCTCCTTGTAAATGTTCACTGGACTAATCCACCAGTGATACTGGAGTGTCCAGTCAACCTCCAGATGCACTGAACTATGTCATAATATTTTCTAAATACTTGGTCTTTGTGTGTGCCACGTAAGCAAACCTTTTTGAAGATATTTTAATCCTACGTGGCATGTAAATTTTTCAACGCAATGATGGTCTTTTTACCTTGGGAAAACAAAAAGTACAAGTTGTTACTGTTTGTGGGCTGTAAACCGTCATGCATTTATGTATGATGTGATGTAATTAATGCGGATCTCAGAACCCGATCAAAAATGCTATTTGATAATTTCAAATAAACCGTTTGAGTTCCACATTCCTTCTCCTATATATACCCACTTTCAATTTCAATTGCATTTACTTCGAACATATTTACTCCCAAATCTTTCAAATTCCTTCATTTACTTCTTCATTCAATTTCAATTGCATTTACTTCGAACATATTTACTCCCAAATCTTTCAAATTCCTTCATTTACTTCTTCATTCATTTTCCAATCATCATCATCTCTCATATTTACTCCATTTATATTCAATTCTTTCATCAAATCTTCATCATAACCTATACATATTCAATTTCATTTTCATCTATTCTCTTTAAATGGCACCTAGACAATCAAGAACTAAAAATCTGCTTGCCAATGAATACATTCCTTCGGAAAATGTTGCTAGGGCACCTCATATCAATCTTGAGGCAAGTGCCATAAGAATCAATATGAATAACTGGATGGCAAGACTCTCTCTGTCCAGTGTTCATGATGCCCAATCGATTATTGGGAGATTAAACTCGTTCTTTCTCTCTTGCCCATTATATGGTGCATTAACATTGAATCCAGGAAGGATGTATCACGAGTACCTATGTGAATTCTGGTACTCTGCTCAATATGACGATGAAACTTCATCGATCAATTATACTCTCAAGGGAGGTACCAGATCACTTGGTTTCACTGCAAGTCTGCTCAGGTCTGTTCTACAGTTAAACTATTTTGACCAGAATGAGCTGCCTATTGAGCTTCCCACTGGTATCAATACAAGGGAAGTATGCAGGCTGATGGGGCATACAGATATATTGGATGAGCATGGCCAGCTATCCAGAAAGGGGACTATCTACATGAGCAAGCTGTCAGACTCATGGAGATATTTCTTCACACATATTATTGAGTGTCTAGGAGGCAGTTCTGGAGGGTTAGACCAGATCAATCAAACCCACCTCCAGATTGCCTACTGCTTGTGGTTTGGGCTTAGGGTGGACTTTGCCCAGATTCTTTTTGATGACTTGGTTGAGCGACTTAGGGTGAAAGGAAGAAAACCGTTCGTTCCTTATATTCGTTTCCTTTCCCTAATGTTTAAAAATGCTCTTGGAGACCAGTATGATATGGATACTACTCACTTTTCTGTGAGTGAGTATATGAGAGATTTGGTCAATCTCAGGTCTCCACTGGATGAGGTAGATATTCCTCACTCCATGCTTTCCTTGCAAAGGGAAGAAGTTGAAATGGCTCCAGTTGAAGGACCATCTGGTGATGATGTACAGATAATAGAGGCTGTACAGCCAATTAGACAAGTTGCTCCAGAAGGTCAAGGTCAAGAAGTTGTTGAACCTTCCAGACGACCTAGAACTAATAGGCGTCTGATGAGAGCTGGACTCCAGGTGAATCCAGCAAGACATCCTGGTGATGTTATGAATCTGGATGGGTCACCAATTTTTGAATCTGAAGAGGTTGTTGGGCAGGAAACTGATGAACAAGCTGAAAATGTTGCCCATATTGTAGAGCAGGTTGTTGAGGAAGTTGAAGTAGATGTTCAGACTGATGAACATATTTCTGGTGAGCAAGAGGCTCCAATTGACTTAAATGTTGAGGCTGGTGAACAGGTAATTGTAGAGACTGGTGAACAGTCTGGTGAACAGACAGTTGGGATTGCTCAAGACTGGGATGATGTTGACTCCCCAATGTCTGAAGGTTTTGATGTTAACATGAATTTTCTGGGTGAAGATGTACAAGAAGAAGAAAATCTACCAGAAATACCAACACCTCCACCAGAAATGCTTCCACCACAATCAAACATGCCACCACCACCACCACCTTCAATTCCAGAAAACACCCAATACTTCACTCCAGCAACCACCACCACCACCACCACCACCACCACCACCACCACCACCACCACCACCACCACCGCCACCATCTATCACCACCCGTTACCACCACCACCACCACCACCACCACCACCACCACCACCACCACCACCACCACCACCACCACCACCACCACCACCACCACCACCACCACCACCACCACCACCACCACCACCACCACCACCACCACCACCACCACCACCACCACCACCACCACCACCACCACCACCACCACCACCACCACCACCACCACCACCACCACCACCACCACCACCACCACCACCACCACCACCACCACCACCACCACCACCACCACCACCACCACCACCACCACCACCACCACCACCACCACCACCACCACCACCACCACCACCACCACCACCACCACCACCACCACCACCACCACCACCACCACCACCACCACCACCACCACCACCACCACCACCACCACCACCACCACCACCACCACCACCACCACCACCACCACCACCACCACCACCACCACCACCACCACCACCACCACCACCACCACCACCACCACCACCACCACCACCACCACCACCACCACCACCACCACCACCACCACCACCACCACCACCACCACCACCACCACCACCACCACCACCACCACCACCACCACCACCACCACCACCACCACCACCACCACCACCACCACCACCACCACCACCACCACCACCACCACCACCACCACCACCACCACCACCACCACCACCACCACCACCACCACCACCACCACCACCACCACCACCACCACCACCACCACCACCACCACCACCACCACCACCACCACCACCACCACCACCACCACCACCACCACCACCACCACCACCACCACCACCACCACCACCACCACCACCACCACCACCACCACCACCACCACCACCACCACCACCACCACCACCACCACCACCACCACCACCACCACCACCACCACCACCACCACCACCACCACCACCACCACCACCACCACCACCACCACCACCACCACCACCACCACCACCACCACCACCACCACCACCACCACCACCACCACCACCACCACCACCACCACCACCACCACCACCACCACCACCACCACCACCACCACCACCACCACCACCACCACCACCACCACCACCACCACCACCACCACCACCACCACCACCACCACCACCACCACCACCACCACCACCACCACCACCACCACCACCACCACCACCACCACCACCACCACCACCACCACCACCACCACCACCACCACCACCACCACCACCACCACCACCACCACCACCACCACCACCACCACCACCACCACCACCACCACCACCACCACCACCACCACCACCACCACCACCACCACCACCACCACCACCACCACCACCACCACCACCACCACCACCACCACCACCACCACCACCACCACCACCACCACCACCACCACCACCACCACCACCACCACCACCACCACCACCACCACCACCACCACCACCACCACCACCACCACCACCACCACCACCACCACCACCACCACCACCACCACCACCACCACCACCACCACCACCACCACCACCACCACCACCACCACCACCACCACCACCACCACCACCACCACCACCACCACCACCACCACCACCACCACCACCACCACCACCACCACCACCACCACCACCACCACCACCACCACCACCACCACCACCACCACCACCACCACCACCACCACCACCACCACCACCACCACCACCACCACCACCACCACCACCACCACCACCACCACCACCACCACCACCACCACCACCACCACCACCACCACCACCACCACCACCACCACCACCACCACCACCACCACCACCACCACCACCACCACCACCACCACCACCACCACCACCACCACCACCACCACCACCACCACCACCACCACCACCACCACCACCACCACCACCACCACCACCACCACCACCACCACCACCACCACCACCACCACCACCACCACCACCACCACCACCACCACCACCACCACCACCACCACCACCACCACCACCACCACCACCACCACCACCACCACCACCACCACCACCACCACCACCACCACCACCACCACCACCACCACCACCACCACCACCACCACCACCACCACCACCACCACCACCACCACCACCACCACCACCACCACCACCACCACCACCACCACCACCACCACCACCACCACCACCACCACCACCACCACCACCACCACCACCACCACCACCACCACCACCACCACCACCACCACCACCACCACCACCACCACCACCACCACCACCACCACCACCACCACCACCACCACCACCACCACCACCACCACCACCACCACCACCACCACCACCACCACCACCACCACCCGGGCTAACCTGAAGGAGCTACTGGTACTGAAGCCAGTGAGCCCCAGTTTGAGTCCTTCCCAGATATTCCATCAACTCTGAAGGCTGTTAAAGGAAAAGAAAAAGTGGTATCTGGTGAAGAGGAAGAGCATACTGAAGATGCTGATGATGAAACTTCCAGGAAGTTAGAGCAAGAATGCATAATGATAGAGATTTTCAAAAGAAATCAAAAGGATGAACTGCTGGCCCATCAAAGGGAGATGGCAACAATGGGGACTCTGGACTCTTACAATGCTGGAAGGTTAGGCATTAACATTGAAGTATATAAAAAGATGAAAGATGACCCCAGAGTTCATCAATGCCTAAATGCATTAGATGATGTTCATGTACGCTCATTCTACGCTGAAGAAGAGCAAGTCTATGATTCAATTATTTATGGCGTGAGTGTACCAGAACTCATCAGACAAAGAAAGGATGAACTGCTGGCCCATCAAAGGGAGATGGCAACAATGGGGACTCTGGACTCTTACAATGCTGGAAGGTTAGGCATTAACATTGAAGTATATAAAAAGATGAAAGATGACCCCAGAGTTCATCAATGCCTAAATGCATTAGATGATGTTCATGTACGCTCATTCTACGCTGAAGAAGAGCAAGTCTATGATTCAATTATTTATGGCGTGAGTGTACCAGAACTCATCAGACAAAGAAAGGATGAACTGCTGGCCCATCAAAGGGAGATGGCAACAATGGGGACTCTGGACTCTTACAATGCTGGAAGGTTAGGCATTAACATTGAAGTATATAAAAAGATGAAAGATGACCCCAGAGTTCATCAATGCCTAAATGCATTAGATGATGTTCATGTACGCTCATTCTACGCTGAAGAAGAGCAAGTCTATGATTCAATTATTTATGGCGTGAGTGTACCAGAACTCATCAGACAAAGAAAGGATGAACTGCTGGCCCATCAAAGGGAGATGGCAACAATGGGGACTCTGGACTCTTACAATGCTGGAAGGTTAGGCATTAACATTGAAGTATATAAAAAGATGAAAGATGACCCCAGAGTTCATCAATGCCTAAATGCATTAGATGATGTTCATGTACGCTCATTCTACGCTGAAGAAGAGCAAGTCTATGATTCAATTATTTATGGCGTGAGTGTACCAGAACTCATCAGACAAAGAAAGGATGAACTGCTGGCCCATCAAAGGGAGATGGCAACAATGGGGACTCTGGACTCTTACAATGCTGGAAGGTTAGGCATTAACATTGAAGTATATAAAAAGATGAAAGATGACCCCAGAGTTCATCAATGCCTAAATGCATTAGATGATGTTCATGTACGCTCATTCTACGCTGAAGAAGAGCAAGTCTATGATTCAATTATTTATGGCGTGAGTGTACCAGAACTCATCAGACAAAGAAAGGATGAACTGCTGGCCCATCAAAGGGAGATGGCAACAATGGGGACTCTGGACTCTTACAATGCTGGAAGGTTAGGCATTAACATTGAAGTATATAAAAAGATGAAAGATGACCCCAGAGTTCATCAATGCCTAAATGCATTAGATGATGTTCATGTACGCTCATTCTACGCTGAAGAAGAGCAAGTCTATGATTCAATTATTTATGGCGTGAGTGTACCAGAACTCATCAGACAAAGAAAGGATGAACTGCTGGCCCATCAAAGGGAGATGGCAACAATGGGGACTCTGGACTCTTACAATGCTGGAAGGTTAGGCATTAACATTGAAGTATATAAAAAGATGAAAGATGACCCCAAGTTGATAAATGTAATAATAGTTGCAATTTTTTATTTTTATAAGTAAATGATCAGATTTAGTCTAAGTTAGAACTTAATTGATGAAACTGAAAACACTCATGATCTATAAAGTGTTTTCCAGTAACTTAGATTTTTTAGACAAATCGAAACTTGTGTTTTTCAAGCTTACAAAATGTATAGATTCAAGCTTGAAAACACTTGCATTATTTCTAAACAAATAGGGGGAATTTGTTAGGTCCAGATTTAGTCCAGATTTACTGGACTCGCTCCAGACTCGACTACTGGAGCCTTACTGAAGATCTGTCCAGAAACGTGTTCTACTGGACCTACTCCAGACTTGGAATCTGGAGTCCCTCTGAAGATTTGTCCAGAAATAATGGAAGACCAGTGAGCAAATACTTGTATAGGAAATCTGGAGTATTCTCCAGATGAGCTCACTGGACTTCACCCCAGTCCAGATCAACTCTACTGAAGACATTTTGACTGAAGTCAAAGACTGAAGTCTGAAGAAAGAAGACTTAACAAATGGCGGAGTCCACTGGAAAGTCTTACCAGATCTGTACACTGGAGGATTGTCAGTGTTCTAGATCCTACAAGTCTGAACACTGATATCAAGGATTGACTTTTCCCTTTACACACTTTCCAAAGAACAATCCACTTGTTCTTTACCAAAGTATACGTGTGTAAAGGTGGTTGGATAAAAGGATACACTTGCATTTGATGTGACTTTATCCTTATTCCTTATCCAATACATTTAATGTTCTTGTCGGATCATTAAATGTATGCAACCATATTTGTACGGCACAAAATTCACTGGTGAATTTTGTTGCCTATAAATACAAAGTCATTTCCTTGACATAAATACTTTTAAGCATTCATTTTGCATTGAAGTGAATTTGTCCAAATACTCTCGATCTTAAACTGGGATACTTCACAACTTTAAGTATCTCGATCCTAAAGAGTTATTTGACAAATATAGATCATTTGTAACTCATAGGTTGTTAGGATACATACTTAATTGTATTATCTTGATTCCGCAACAACCTTGTGTTTTATTTAACATCATAAATAAAATACCCATGAAAAATACATAATGTTCCACTTTATTTGTTTATTGCTTTAAGTCTTGTATTACTTTATTTATATACTTGCATTTATATTAAAGTAATACTAGTCCATTCTAGTGCTTATTAGACTTGTTGTATTTTGCACTTTCCTGGTTTAACCATCGAACTTAAGGGACTCACAAGTTTATACTATAAAAAATAGACAGTTAAATTATTACAAATACTATACCACATAAAATACAAAGTCATTTCCTTGACATAAATACTTTTAAGCATTCATTTTGCATTGAAGTGAATTTGTCCAAATACTCTCGATCTTAAACTGGGATACTTCACAACTTTAAGTATCTCGATCCTAAAGAGTTATTTGACAAATATAGATCATTTGTAACTCATAGGTTGTTAGGATACATACTTAATTGTATTATCTTGATTCCGCAACAACCTTGTGTTTTATTTAACATCATAAATAAAATACCCATGAAAAATACATAATGTTCCACTTTATTTGTTTATTGCTTTAAGTCTTGTATTACTTTATTTATATACTTGCATTTATATTAAAGTAATACTAGTCCATTCTAGTGCTTATTAGACTTGTTGTATTTTGCACTTTCCTGGTTTAACCATCGAACTTAAGGGACTCACAAGTTTATACTATAAAAAATAGACAGTTAAATTATTACAAATACTATACCACATAAAATAAAAATATCCTTGACATAAATACTTTTAAGCATTCATTTTGCATTGAAGTGAATTTGTCCAAATACTCTCGATCTTAAACTGGGATACTTCACAACTTTAAGTATCTCGATCCTAAAGAGTTATTTGACAAATATAGATCATTTGTAACTCATAGGTTGTTAGGATACATACTTAATTGTATTATCTTGATTCCGCAACAACCTTGTGTTTTATTTAACATCATAAATAAAATACCCATGAAAAATACATAATGTTCCACTTTATTTGTTTATTGCTTTAAGTCTTGTATTACTTTATTTATATACTTGCATTTATATTAAAGTAATACTAGTCCATTCTAGTGCTTATTAGACTTGTTGTATTTTGCACTTTCCTGGTTTAACCATCGAACTTAAGGGACTCACAAGTTTATACTATAAAAAATAGACAGTTAAATTATTACAAATACTATACCACATAAAATAAAAATATAAAAAACCTTACATAAATAATGACATATTATTATTTAACAAAAACTATATGTTTTATTTTTTTTTTAAAACTTGATTTCATCAAATATTTAAAGTTATGCTCTGTGATCCATATTTAGTTTTTAAATTGGTATATTATATTAAAATAATAATAAATATGTGATATCTATTTCCATTACACTTATCAATCTTATCTTTCTTTCTAGTCTCCTACAATCCCTAGCCTTTCACATCTTCTTTCTTCTTCTATTTTTCAAAATAAGTATCATTTATCCTCTTATAAATATAAGAAAAAAATCTACAGACAAGATGATGATTGACTCCTAA
Source organism: Erigeron breviscapus (assembly GCA_034093135.1). NCBI lineage: Eukaryota > Viridiplantae > Streptophyta > Magnoliopsida > Asterales > Asteraceae > Erigeron > Erigeron breviscapus. Next base: position 69,879,181 of record CM067169.1, read on the forward strand.
ACCACAAAGGGCTGTGAAAAGAAAATCTACAGGTTACCATGGGTGAAAACGGTCGCCGCCGACGATGACCGGAAAATATGGTGGTATATATTTATGTTATATATATACCGTCGACTATGTGGTAGAGACTGGATCTGATGGTCGGAGTAAGGTTGCTGACGTAGCCGGACCTGATGGTGCTAATGTTGTCGGAAGTACTTGTGGCGGCGGCGGCTGGTGGTGGTTGAAGATGGCGGCGGCGGCTGGTGGTGGTTGAAGAGGCGGCGGCGGCTGGTGGTGGTTGAAGATGGCGGCGGCGGCTGGTGGTGGTTGAAGAGGCGGCGGCGGCTGGTGGTGGTTGAAGAGGCGGCGGCGGCTGGTGGTGGTTGAAGAGGCGGCGGCGGCTGGTGGTGGTTGAAGAGGCGGCGGCGGCTGGTGGTGGTTGAAGAGGCGGCGGCGGCTGGTGGTGGTTGAAGATGGCGGCGGCGGCTGGTGGTGGTTGAGATGGCGGCGGCGGCTGGTGGTGGTTGAAGAGCGGCGGCGGCTGGTGGTGGTTGAAGATGGCGGCGGTGACTGGAGGTGGTTGAAGACGGCGGCGGCGGTGGTGGTTGAAGACAGCGACGGCTGGTGGTGGTTGAAGATGGCGGCGGCGGCTGGTGGTGGTGGTTATAGGTGGTGGTGATTGGAAAGGTTTTGGGGTAAAAGGGTAATTATCTATAAAAGGTAGGGGTATATTAGGTAGATCAAATCCTTAATTGAGATTTTAAAAAAGGGCAAAATGCTTTATAAAATAGTATTAGATATAGAAGTATAGATAATAACAACAAATAATATTAAAATATATTTATATTGTTCTCAAGTCTTTTTATAATTATAAATAAATATGGTTTACTTACTATAATATGTATTTATCTATATAACAAATTTATATTTTATAGGAAAATGTAAAAATAATATGGTGTGGTTTGATTATTGTTATGGATGTGGTATGGTTGTTGTGTGGTTGTTGGGTGATGTTGACGTGGCGCCGATGTGTCACACCACCTGGTGTGGTGGTGTGAACCATTACAAATACTCTTAGGGCCGTTAACAATCAGTGCCACGTATCTCATAAATCATAATTAAATAAACCGTGCTCAAAGACTATCGCTGTTTAAGAGACCACGTTACCTCCATTTATACAAAAGAGCAATATTCATGGCATCTAAACTACCAACGCCGATCCAACCCTTGTCTTTGCCCGCAAGCACCGAGTCGTCCCACTTGATTCAGTGCATTTTTTTTTATTATTTTTTTTTTTTTTTTTTTTTTTTTTTTTTTTTTTTTTTTTTTTTTTTTTTTTTTTTTTTTTTTTTTTTTTTTTTTTTTTTTTTTTTTTTTTTTTTTTTTTTTTTTTTTTTTTTTTTTTTTTTTTTTTTTTTTTTTTTTTTTTTTTTTTTTTTTTTTTTTTTTTTTTTTTTTTTTTTTTTTTTTTTTTTTTTTTTTTTTTTTTTTTTTTTTTTTTTTTTTTTTTTTTTTTTTTTTTTTTTTTTTTTTTTTTTTTTTTTTTTTTTTTTTTTTTTTTTTTTTTTTTTTTTTTTTTTTTTTTTTTTTTTTTTTTTTTTTTTTTTTTTTTTTTTTTTTTTTTTTTTTTTTTTTTTTTTTTTTTTTTTTTTTTTTTTTTTTTTTTTTTTTTTTTTTTTTTTTTTTTTTTTTTTTTTTTTTTTTTTTTTTTTTTTTTTTTTTTTTTTTTTTTTTTTTTTTTTTTTTTTTTTTTTTTTTTTTTTTTTTTTTTTTTTTTTTTTTTTTTTTTTTTTTTTTTTTTTTTTTTTTTTTTTTTTTTTTTTTTTTTTTTTTTTTTTTTTTTTTTTTTTTTTTTTTTTTTTTTTTTTTTTTTTTTTTTTTTTTTTTTTTTTTTTTTTTTTTTTTTTTTTTTTTTTTTTTTTTTTTTTTTTTTTTTTTTTTTTTTTTTTTTTTTTTTTTTTTTTTTTTTTTTTTTTTTTTTTTTTTTTTTTTTTTTTTTTTTTTTTTTTTTTTTTTTTTTTTTTTTTTTTTTTTTTTTTTTTTTTTTTTTTTTTTTTTTTTTTTTTTTTTTTTTTTTTTTTTTTTTTTTTTTTTTTTTTTTTTTTTTTTTTTTTTTTTTTTTTTTTTTTTTTTTTTTGTATATCAAATCCTTAATTGAGATTTTAAAAAAGGGCAAAATGCTTTATAAAATAGTATTAGATATAGAAGTATAGATAATAAAACAAATAATATTAAAATATATTTATATTGTTCTCAAGTCTTTTTATAATTATAAATAAATATGGTTTACTTACTATAATATGTATTTATCTATATAACAAATTTATATTTTATAGGAAAATGTAAAAATAATATGGTGTGGTTTGATTATTGTTATGGATGTGGTATGGTTGTTGTGTGGTTGTTGGGTGATGTTGACGTGGCGCCGATGTGTCACACCACCTGGTGTGGTGGTGTGAACCATTACAAATACTCTTAGGGCCGTTAACAATCAGTGCCACGTATCTCATAAATCATAATTAAATAAACCGTGCTCAAAGACTATCGCTGTTTAAGAGACCACGTTACCTCCATTTATACAAAAGAGCAATATTCATGGCATCTAAACTACCAACGCCGATCCAACCCTTGTCTTTGCCCGCAAGCACCGAGTCGTCCCACTTGATTCAGTGCATTTTTTTTTTATTATTAGACCCTCCCAATAAAAATGAGGACCTTAATGATTCTAAAGTTTTATTAACAACTTTAGGTATGCGAAAAATTGAAAGAAAATAGTTAGCTACCCGTCCGAGTACCGAGGAAATCAAATTAGTTCTTCCGCCAATAGGCAAAAGTCTCGCTTTTCATCGTGATAATTTTTTTTGAACTTATCGATAATAGGAGCCCACATGGAAACCCGCTTAGGACTCGCGCCTGTGGGAATCCCAATATATTTAAACGGAAGATTATCAGCTTTACAACCAATTAAGAAAAATAAACTATTAACTTCCTCTTTTTGAACCCCGATGCCGATGATATAAGACTTATCGAAATTTATCTCTAGACCAGATATGCCATAGAAAAATCTCTAAGGCATTAGAAATATTGACTTAGAAATATTGACAAGATTCTTATTAGACCACTAACCCACAATCATAACATCATCGGCATAGATTAGATGCAAAAATAAAAAATTGTATAATCTTGGCATCCACAAAGAGACCATATCTAATCATATTATCGATAGCAATAAGTAACCCTAACTTTTATCATTTAAACATTTATTTAGTAAAATTTAGTCTTAAGTATATTGCTCATGTATTGAGATTTAGTTGGAACTGAATATAGTCATCAATAAATTTTCTTTCAAAATTTTTACTGTACAAACATATTTGTAACTGAAATGTAATCTTAAGTTTGATGTGCATCTATTAGAACTGAAATCAACTAAAATTCGGTAAACAACTAAATTTCCTTTCAAATCTATTGAATGCGCGGACATATTTATAATTGAAATTTAGTCTTAGATATTGGTGTTGATGTATTAGGGACTAATTGTTAGTCACCCGACCACAATCAGTTAAAATAAAGCTTGTCCTTAATGGTATCAGGAATTGATAACTCAGTTATCGATATCATATATTCGAAATTGATGTATCAGTCTCTAATAATTCAGTTCTGGACAGATTTTTTTTGTGGTATATTATTATGTAGGATACATGTAATATAGAGTTAAATATATGGATAATGGATTTAAAATACGTCCAACTTTCACTTGTTTCTTATGGTATATATTATTTTTTTAAATTTTTTTATTGTATTTATAGTGTCTTTAAAGGTAGAAATAAAAATTTGTTTTAAATATTAATTATTATTAATATTTAAAAAAAAGGTAATTGGATGGAAACATTCTAATCTCATGTACCATTTACTATTAATATCTATAATAATTAATATTATTATAATATATAAAAATATAAAATATAAAATATTTTAAAAGTATAATATAACTAAAAATTAATATGTATTTATAAATTATTAATGTATTGACTTATTATTATTGTAAGTCCCAACTCAATAGATGGTACTACCTGAAGACACCTTTATGTCAATGGTGATTACTTTGCAATATACACACTGATCTGGAGACGACCAGTTGCAGTGTGTGTATACCAGGTTAATGGTTAGATTACTTATTAAGGTGACAATATGTAATAAGTAAAGACAATGCAATAATTAAAGTACTTGTAAAGTAATTCTGGTGAGACGATATGTAATTTTTCAAGTGTAATTTATTTATTAACTTTAAATAAATTACAAGGTTGTTGTGGAACCAAGATAATACAATAATGTAAATATCCTAACAACCTATGAAATACAATCGATCTAATACTTGGAAATCCTCTTTAACAATCGAAACACTTAGAGTTGTGAAATGTTCCTTTTTGCGATTGAGAGAATATTGCACAAGTTCACCAAGAATATGCAAATGTCTGAATATGCAAAGTAAATTCTTGGTTGTGCAAAAACCTCTATTTATAGGCAAAGGTTGACATTGGGATGTCAACTTTGCCGTACAAATATGGTTGAGAGCATTTAAGGAAGGGTATTAATTTCCTTAGAAATGCTTGATAAAGTAAGACATAAAGTCACTTTATCCAACCTGCTTTATGTACTTTTGTACTTTATATATAGACAATGTGTATTGTCCGGATAATAGTACATAAAGCAAAAAAGTCTTCCTCGTAATCAATGTAAAGCGTTGTAAATGCTTTAGACTAATGCTCTCCAGTTTCGATCTGGTTAGAATGTCAACTGGGCTTCGCTGTTGTTGTCATTCTCTGTTTTCCACTTGTTGTCTTCGACTTCAACTGGAATGCTTCAGGTCTGGTCAGATCTCAACTGGAGGGAAGCTCCAGTGGCATCAACTGTACACTGGCCACTGGACTTCTATTATTTCACGGACAAATCTTCTGGTCTCCAGATGTAACTGGAGACGCTCCAATTTTCACCAAAACTGGACCTGACAAATTCCCCCTATTTGTCCTGAAATAGTGCCAAGTCATTTCAAGCTTCCTATCTATACAATGTATAACCTTGAAAGACTTGTGTGACTAAATCTATCTAATTTTTCAAGGCATTTTTATAGATCATCAAATGCCTTAAGTTTTTCTTTTGTGTTTGTTAGATTTAATCACTTATCTGTCATGTTAGTTACAAACTAGCAACTTGTACATTTACAAGAATTGAGAAATCACATCAAGTTACAAGAATGTAAATAAAATTACAAGTAGATAAGAAGAAGTAGAACTTTAAGCAGATGGCCTTTCACCAGTTCTTCTTTTTTTGTTCAGTGAACCAATAGGTTGAGCATCTTCAGGGTCAATATTCAACTTGTTCTCCAGATTTTCTTTGTGTTGAATCTTCCCCCTTAGCAAGTTAATCCATGCCTTTTCAAACCTATTCTTCACTTCTTTTTCTTCCAAAATGTTCACCATTTCAACCCATTCGCTGAACCCATATTGCAAAACTGATGGATTGTCAGTTGTCACAAGTGGCCCTCTTGTGTAACTGACTTGCACTGTGAATGCTTTGGTGCCTGGCTTAACAGTAACATTTACACCATTGATTGTTCCATAGTGTTTTCTCTTTGCCATGATTGATGAGTAATAGGCTCTGGCTTCAGATTCATTGCCAATCTTGACAGACCAGATAAAGCAGATTGCACAGCAGCCTTGATATCATCATTTGACACCTCACCAGTTGGTTCAACAAATGTTCTCAGATTAGCATCTCTGGGCATGGGCTTTCTTTTTGTTTGAGTCCTGGGCCTTGGTGGATTCAATACTCTCTTAACAATCTTTTGAACATTATCAATTCTTCTTTGAATCTCACCAGCCCTCATCTCTTTAGCCTTCTCCACTGATATGTTTATTGTTCTGGCATCGAAAGCTACTTCGTCATCTGGATAAGCCCTATCCAGTTCAATATACAGCAGTTCCATTATTGCACCAACGATTCTCTGATCATTCTTAACTCTGGCATATTGTTCAAGTGTGATACCCAACAAACCGGCATCATTTGCATCTAGAGCACCAAGATCTTTGATTTGTTCCCTGGCCAGCCTTTGATCTTTTTTTTTCTTTTTCTTTCTTTCAAAGCACGACCAATAGCATCAAGGCTTCTAAAGTCACTTTCAGTCACTGGAGGGAGTTTATCAACATTACCAGTTTCAAGCACACTGGCTTCAGTACCAGTTGCCTTTTCTTGTATATCAGTGGCAGCTTCTTCAGTAGCCAAGCCCTTACCCTTATCAGTATTCCCCCTATCCACCACATCATCAAATCTTTCAATAACCTGCTGACCAGCATCAGTACTGGCAGCCTCTAGCTGACTAGCCTCAGTACTAGCAGAGCAACAACCAATTGCCTATCACTTGATTTGGGTGCAAGGACTGCAACTAACCTTTTCCCCTTGGCAGCGTCTAAACCAGCACGAATTGCCTCCCAATCAGCATTACTAGAGGGCAATTTGCTTAGACTCTGCCACGACTGCATGTCCTTTCATTCCTTAAAGATTGTGCACAACATTCTGAATGTTCTCCAAAGATGATTAGTCTCCCTGGACTGAGTCAAGACATTACCATCAACTTGGTCTTGACTAGTCTTGATGTCATTGATCAGTTGGACATCTTCAGGTGAGAGACCAGTTGGCACGACCTCTCTTTCAGGCACACTTTCTTTTTCTTTCTCCTTGCCAACTTCAGTTGTCAGTTTGTCAAGAGCAGTGGAGTGTTCAGATACCTTTGTAGCTAAAGAGTCAAAATTGGTTCTCAACTGGTTGATCTCAAATGTAATTGGGGCCATATCAACCTGAGGAGAAGCAATCTTGGTGATCTCAGACATCACCTTTTCAATCAGTTGTGCTTCTCTTGCTGCCAAAGTATCTTCAATCTTCTGACCAACTGAAGTAGCCAACTGTTGCCCAAGCTCAGTCACATTGAGAGCAGGTATATTAACTATCTCCTTGATCTGTCTCTCTATCTCCTTCAGATCCTGTTCAGATGAACGTACAGTATTGCCCAGCAAACTGGAGATAGATGTTGTGACTTTGGTTTGAGTTAGGTCAAAGGCTTCCTTGAGTGAACTTGATAAATTGTTACAGCCATTGACCAACTCATTGAGCTTCTTGACTACCAAGTCCTCATTTGCAGCATACTTGTTTATCCCCAGGTCCACAACCTTTTTGATTTGTGAGACTGTCTTTGTTGTACCTGGAGATGGACTTGGCATTTTTCTCAATTGTCTAATGAACATCCTCCACCCTTTGAATAACGTTTTGGATGTCGGTTTGAAAGGAGACAAATTGAGTTTCCAGTGACTAAGGAGGGCGTGTCACTGGACCGGCAACAGGTTGAACTGGTGCAACTGGAGAGGGTACATTTAGGGAAACCTCCTCAGTTAACAACTCAGTAGAAGAAGGAATAGAAATAGAAAGTGGAAAAGAAGAAGGACGAGCAGAGAGATCAAGTGGCACAATGTACCGAGTATTCTCAGATACACTGGCGGCGGTGGTGGTGGCATGTGTCTATTTCTAGTCACAAATAATGATGATAATGATGGTGGAGAATTATGTGGTAATATTTGTAGAGATGGTGAAACTGAAATTGGATCTTCTGGTGGCGAGATATGAGATGAAGGGTCTTGAGCTTGTACAGAAGCATCAAGTATCTCAGTATCTGTAAGTCCCTATCGTCGTATAGATCGTAAATAAGACGTGATTCGTTATGTCAAGAGTGCGGAATCCTCTTGAGATAACTAGATTGCTATTGCCTTTTGTCAATTAATGAGTGATTAATCAACCTAAGGTGTTACACAAACTTGTTCTTCGTGTAGGAGAATCCACGAGCAACAATTCGACTTTTAATCTATAATTCGTTACTAATTACATGAATTTAGTTGATATTTATACTTGTATTAACCTAATTCGTGTGGGCTTGGACTTAATTCGAAGTCCATAAGCCTAGATCCACCAATCGGCTTGTCTACACCCAGCCCTCTCAGTTGATTAATCACACTGGTAAATCTGGTATAGGTACCAGTCAGGCTCGCATTGGGTAAAGTAAAGAAGGATTCATACTTCTTGTTTAAGGCAACTTTTCTGGTGACAATGGTGTCATCGCCTCCTTCAAACTGAAAGACCAATTCATCCCACATTGCCTTGGCACTGGGGAACAACACAAGTGTTGGAATTAGGTCTTCAAGAACAGCCCCAAGGATCATGTTCTTGAGCTTGGTGTCCAAGTCTACAAGTCTACGATCCTCATCAGACCAATGGTCTTCTGGCTTTTCCCTAGTACCCCTTCTAGATCCAGTTGGATCAAGAAAAGGACTAACCCCATGAGACATGGGTATATGTGGTCCATCCTTGAGGATTTTCAAGATATACCTCTCTATCCCATCAAAATGCAACAACATTCTGGCATTCCATGTACCAAAAGCGTCACTGTTTCCATCGAATTTGGGAACAGGAGTGTTTGAATAATGTACATGGACATGGCTAGGGGCATTAGGAGGAGGAAGGGGAGGAGGGTTGTTATTAGCATTTTGATTAGGCGAATTATTGTTAACAGTTTCATCGTTACCAGAACCATTCTCACTTTCAGTAGTAGTCATCTAAGCAGATCTAGGCAAATATATTAGCCTTCTGCTCTGATACCACTTGTAAGTCTCAACTCAATAGATGGTACTGTGAGTCCCAAATATAGATGAATAACAAACCCGACTGGCAAGTACAACTGATCTTGATGGACAAGTTCAGTTTACGATCCAGATATGGATAACAAGAAACAATTGACTAGATATAAAATGTAAGAACAAGTGGCAGAAACTATATAAGGATATATATAAATATAATCAAGTATGTAGCATTGAGACACGTTGTTTTCTTTTCAATGTATTTGATTTATTGATGTATAAACAAATACAAGGATTGTTGCGGAACAAAGATAGACACCCAAGTGTAAGTATCTAAACAATCCTGAAATACAAGTGATCTAATTAACTTGGAAATACTCATAAGTTTACTTAGAGTATATCTCACAAGTTGCAATGCTAAAGTTTCAAGCTCTTTGCAAGTTGTAAGAAGACTTTGTATTTATAGACCAAGTCCATGATGATGTGGACAAGATCGTACAAATGTGGTTGTGAGCATTTAAGGAATTAAACCATAATTCCTTACATGCTGTACTTGGAAGAGTATATAAGTCACTTGATGTGACTTATAGTACTAGGTTCCAAGCCTATACTTTGTACCTTTTGTTAATAGATAAATCTATTAACCGGATAAAGGTGTAAAGTAAAAGTCTTCCTCGTAATCAGTGTAAAGTGTTGTAAATACTTTACACTGAGATGCTTCAGTCTTGATCTGGTAGAATCACTCTTTTGCTCGCTTCTGAGATGATTCTCTTCTTCATACTTCAGTCTTTGACTTCAGAATGAATGCTTCAGATTTATCTCGATCTGAACTGAAGTGAAGCTTCAGTGAAGGAATTCTGAGACACCTCAGAATTCTGTACAAATGTCTTCACTAAACTTCAAGCTATTTCTGAACAAATTATACTTGGTCGATTTTCGACCTAACAAATTCCCCCTATTTGTTCTGAAATAGTGCATGCATCTCAGACTTCTATCTATACATGTTTGTAAGTCTGAAATGCAAGTTTTTGTTTAAGTTGTAAAAATTTTCTAAGTACATCTTATAGATCATTGATGTCTCAGAATTTTACTTGTGGCTTTCTAACTTAAACCTATCATCTACTTATTGATTACAAAATGCAACATATATATACAAACTGAAATGATAGTTACAAATGTAAATTCTTTACAAGTACATGATAATCTGAAGAGAAACTACTTCTTGGCAGGCCTTGAACCAGAAGGTGCCTCAGTAGGTTTTCTCTTCAGTGGAGAGTGATCCTTTTTGCCAAACAGCCTTCCTTCAATCTCTACCTTGGCTTGCATCTTTTGTTGTATTCTTGCTAACCATGCACCAGTCAAGGCAGATTTTGGTTTCCCTTTCAGAACCTGGATCATCTCCCTGTGCTCAGAAATCCCAAATGTATGAACTGAAACTTGATTGTATTCTTCAGCTGCCCTACCTTCTCTTTTCATAACCAAGTCAAATAACTTCAATCCATCAGCCTTTGTAACTTCCATATCAATGATTTTGGCTGGATGCGATCGATGGTTCATATAGTGATCATACTGAACCTTTTCATGTTTTCTTTGGGTCTCAGCAGCATCATCAGATATTGGTTTGAGTGAAGTAAAGACAACATCACGAGAATCTTTCTTTGCAGTCCTTGTTCCAGTTCTGGGCTTTGTGGGTAGTCTGAACAACTCTTTTTCTACTTTCTGAACTTCGGCCAGAATTTCCTTCCTTTTGATCTCCATTTCTTTTTCTCTATTTTTCTTTAAGTCTTCAATGGATAACTTAAAGGTCAGACTTTCCAACTTTTGTTCCAGGGGAGAGTAGTTCATCCCACATTCATATTCCAGCATATCCACCAAAGCCTTTTGCACTCTTGGATCATTTTTGATTTTTAAGTACCTTTCCAATGATAACCCAAGAGCTGCAGCATCTATGTGATCAAGGGTTCCCATCTTCAGATGTTGTTCCCTTTCTCTTTCTTTGTTCTCCCTCCACATAATAAATTGGTTGGAAACCTGCTTTTGCAATGTTTCCAACTTCTTGCTATCAGCTTCAAGATTGTGCAAGGGGATAGCCGTGCTCGTCCACATTCTCACCAACAATGATTCCAGAACCCTTAGAACCTTGCTTTGGTTCTTCTCCTTCTAGAGCCTTTCCTTTTCCCTTATCTTTCTTCTGAACTTGTTCCCCCTGAACTGAGGCACTACCAGAAGGTACCTCAGTGTGCTTCTTGGTTGCTTCAATTATCTCTTGAGTACTAGCAAGCAAACCAATAGGCACACCACTTCCCCCTTTGGGAATCTCTGAAGGCAATCTAGCATAAAGATCAACAGTAGATTTAATTGCCTTCAGTGGTTCCCAACTTTGTTGTTCTAGGCAATCACAAATACCTTTTGCCATTGTAGCAAACTGAGCCTTTAGTCTGAATGAAGAACTAAGGTTCAGTGCTTCTTGATCTTTTAAGTCCTTTAACATCTTTCTATCTTCTTCAGTGAAAGAAGCAGGGGGAGGAGGAGCAGTAACAGTTTCTTTCTTTAGAAGAGTTAGAATTTCTTCTAACTGTTTTGACTGATTCTGAACTGAACCTTCAAGCTTGGAAATTGTATCTTTTACTTCATTTACAGCCTTTTCCACCTTGTCATTTGTGTCTTTGGTCAGTTCAGCAATCATCATTCTAACCTCTTCACCAACTTTCTGACAGACAGAATCTGAAATCTGAGCAGCTAGATTCTGAGATAGCTCAGACTTCAGATCTTTCACAATACCAGCACTAATAGAAGTCCCAAGTTCTTTCTCATTGACACTTGGCTTCTGAACCAACTTATGAACTTCATTTCCAACTGCCATAAACTCTTGCTTCAACAACTCAACACTAGATGTCAAGTTCGCAACCACCGAAGCTTGCACATCTCTCTTTGTCAACCTGAAGGCTTCTCTGATTGCAGAGCTCACCTTGTTGCAAGTCATCACCAGCTCATTCAGCTTTCCAACCACTAGTCCTTCATTACCAGCAACTTTGGTCAACTCAGTTCCAAGGAACATCTGAGCACCTTTCATATCAGCCAAGGAACTAGTGTTGGCAGTTAGAGATTTGGTTAAGTCCTCCACCCTTAAAATAAGGCCTTGGACTTCGGTTTGTGTTTTCTCTAACTGTGCTTCTATATTCAAAGGAGGTGGGGGTTGTGTAGAAGCAGGAGCCACAAATGGTAAACTTCCAAGCCCTTTAAGTACTTTGTTCATTTGAATGTCAGTTGGACTCTCAGATTCTGTCTCAGAATCCAAGTCCTTCTCTGAGGGGGCATCATAGTTGATTGGTGGTGGTATGTTGTGAATTTGGGGGTGAAGAAATTGAAGTGATGGAGTGAAAGATGGATCGGTTACATATGCGGGAGTGGTACCTGGTGGAAAGATTGGATTTTGGTGAGATGGTGGTGGTGGGACATAAGGCTCATTGTCATGTTCTGGTTGGATTTTCTGGGGGAGGAGGAGGGGCGTTTGCGAGGATGGGGGCTGGCTCAGAATCAGATTGATTCGCCTCCAATAGTTCCTCGTCAAACTCAAAGTCAGCAAGAGAATCAAGATTCTCCTGAGGTAGCTCATCGTCATCCCAGAAAGCATTCACTTTTACAATCTGGTCAGATATGCCCTGGTTTGGGTCACTAGTACCCTCACCAGATTCTGGTTCAACATCTGCAGAAGCAGGTGCATCGTCACCAGATTCAACGATTTGTTCAATCGTAGGTACACTAACGGGTCCCACATTCTTTTGTGGCCCACTTAGTGACCTTTCTGGACCAGATAGTGTGGCTGAAACAGTTTTAGTAAATACCTGAAGCATAGCAGAGGAGAGTTCAGGCTCATCTTCAGTAATGGTTGCCTTTGAGAAATCTCTGCCATATTCAGGTACAGAAGCTTCAGGTCCAGCTTGATTATAAGCTTCTCCAAGGATATCCATAAAACACAAGCTTAAAAATCTTGGGAAAGCAATATGTAGACTTCTCTTTCCTTTTAACTTTGTAATCAACTGAGCAAAGAGAATCTCAGCAAAATCTGCTTGCATCCCATTCCAAATGTAATACCCCATCTCAACTTGGGGTAATGAAAGTTGGTCCAACCCTCCATGGTTGCCACTAAGACTCTCCACAATCTGGGTCCAGAAGAACCTCCAGCAATTGCCAAAACCAGACATGAAAATGTGTCCAGAGGTCTTCAAATTACCATCAGCATCCTCCATATCACCATGACCAGTGGCGACTAGAACCTCCCTGAAATTGACTCCTTTGAGTCTTTTATCAAACACCTGGGGAGGTTCGAGGTAGTTCAGATGAAGGGAATTTCTGAACCCCTCTAGAGTGATAACACACTTCTTGGTGCCCTCATTGAGAGTGAAGGAGATGGATTGCTCATCTTTACTCACCACAGCAGTGTACCAGAATTCAAGCAAGTATCGATGATACAATGCTTGAGGATTTGCGGTCAACGCATAATGGAAAGGGGACTGCTCCCAAAACTTGTTAATTCTTCCCATTAAGGTTTCGGACTTCACATTCAATTGAGCCAAAAAGTTGCTCATGTTGAATCGGATTTGAGAAGGTATGAAGTTCTTTGGCCATGTGGCAGATGTTTTCACATCACTCGATGGAGCATATTCAAAATTTATGAGTGATTTGTGTGAAGAAGAAGATGATGATTTAGACATTTTAAGAATTGAAAAATGAAAGTGAAAGGAATACGAAGAGTTAAGGAATTTTGAGAGTAAATATGAGAGAGATTGATGATTGGGAAGTAAATGAAAGAATGAGAAGGAATTGTGAATTTAAGATGGAATACAACGTGATTTTCCAGCTAAAAACAATTAAAAATAATTTTTGAATTTCAAAACCCAAGACTCATAAAGTATTTTATATTCGAAAATGGTTTTGATTGGGTTTGAGATCCTAAAATGATTTCTGGGGTCAAATCAGCATTAAATGCAAAGCCGTTTGAGTGACCCCACCCTGCAACATTTTTTCAGAAAAAGTACTCATTTCTTTTTCTTTTACGGCGCAACTTGTGTGACACATAAGCATGACCAACGTAAGTTAACAACATAGTATGCAGTAGGTCACGTGTACACACAATTGACCAAGTATCAAAAAAAATATCTTGAAAAGACTATTGTATTTCAGTGATGACAAGTCAAGTTCTGAGCATGGTCAGTTCCAAAGAGATCTGAACCATCTCAGTCAATAAAATTCAACTGAAATATTTTTGATTTTCTGAAGTGCTTCAGTTAAATACATTTTTCTGAGCAAAAAGTCCCCCCTCAAAAATGAAGGTTTATTTTAAAGTTTGAAAAATATTTAACATTCCCCCTGAAGTGATGATCCATGAATTAATAAGTGCCAAGATAGTATCACAAAGGCGTTTGATAGCTAGGCGAGCAAAAATTACATGGATCGCTCAGACTGGTGAACCAGATCAGTGTCACTGAGGCGTTCATAACAAGATTACCAGTCTAAGGATTTAACATACCCAACTCACTGACTAGATGTTTAAAGGTTTTGACATCTAAAGGTTTGTGAAAACATCAGCGAGTTGCTTATCAGTGGGAATAAAGTGCAATTCAATATCTCCTTTCAGAATATGATCACGAATGAAATGATACCTGAGGTCGATGTGCTTGGTTTTCGAGTGCATCACAGGATTGTGAGATATGGCAATGGCACTAGTGTTATCACAAAAGATTGGAGTCTTTGTGTAAGTAACACCATAATCAGTCAGCTGGTTTTTCATCCATAGAATCTGAGCACAACAACTTGCTGCAGAAATGTACTCAGCTTCTGCAGTTGATAGTGATACTGCAGTCTGCTTCTTACTAGTCCAGCTTACTAATTTGCCACCAAGGAAATGACACCCACTAGTGGTACTTTTCTTGTCTATCTTGCAACCTGCATGATCAGAATCTGAATAACCCATTAGATCTAGACTAGAGCCTTTGGGATACCAAAGACCCAGTCTGGGGACACCTTTAAGGTATCTGAAGATCCTTTTAACAGCATTTGCATGTGCCTCTCTGGGATCAGACTGAAATCTAGCACAAAGGCATGTTGCAAACATTATGTCTGGTCTACTTGCAGTTAAATACATCAGTGAACCAACCATACCACGATATTTTGTATGGTCCACTGGTTTTCCATCTGGATCAGAATCCAAAGTTAATGGAGCAGAAATAGGAGTATCTTTTGATGAGACTGAATCAAATTGATATTTCTTTAGTAAATCTCTGACATATTTTTCTTGGTTTATGAAAATACCATCTTCAGTTTGTTTTACTTGAAGTCCCAGAAATTATGTCAGTTCACCCATCATACTCATTTCATACTCAGAAGACATGATTTTAGAAAAATTTTTCACACATCTTCTCATTTGTAGAACCAAACACAATATCATCAACATAAATTTGTACTAAAAGGATATCACTTTTATCATGTAAAATGAACAAAGTGTTATCAATTGCACCACGTTTAAAACCATTTTTAAGAAGATGTTTAGTAAGAGTATCATACCAGGCTCTGGGTGCTTGTCTCAGACCATATAAAGCTTTGTTCAGTCTGTACACCCAATGTGGTTTTTCTTCATTGATGAACCCTGGTGGTTGATACACATAAACGACTTCTTCTAGTTCTCCATTCAGAAAAAAGCAGAAAGAGGGAAGGGTGGGTGTGTGGGAAGGGGGGTACGGGGCAGAAATGCACTTTTGACATCCATTTGATAGACTTTAAATTGATGATGAGCTGCAAAAGCTAAGAATATTCTGATAGCTTCAAGTCTGGCAACTGGTGCAAAAGTTTCATCAAAATCTATTCCCTCTTCTTGTGCATATCCTTTTGCAACAAGTCTTGCTTTGTTTCTGATGATATGACCATCTTCATCCATCTTGTTTCTGAAGACCCATCTTGTCCCAATTGGTTCCTTCTTCAGGTTACTGGACAAGGAACGAGTTCCCATACATCGTTTCTTTTAAACTGGATGAGCTCATCTTGCATGGCTTCAACCCAGCTTGGGTCTTTCATAGCCTCGTCAATCTTCTTGGGTTCAATAAGAGATATGAAACTGACGTTTAAGCATTGATCGCTTGTGGCTCTTCTGGTCTGAACCCCACTAGTGGAATTTCCAATGATTTGCTCGATAGGATGTGCTTTAGTCCACTTAGTGTATTGACCAGGATGAATAATGATATCAGTGCAAGAACTTCTCTGAGTAACTTCAGGAGGAGCTTCAGAAAATACATCTGCAGCTCCTTCTTCTTCCTGCAGATCATGACTTGCATCATGAAATTCTTCAGATTGAGGTTGCTCAGTGGAGCCTGATATCAGAGGAGAAGCAGCATGTACATCTGATCCAATAGTCAGTTCAGAAGGTAGTTTGAAACTGACTGGAGGATAAAATGGAATGTTGCTTGGCCTTTTTATTGTTGGTTCTGAACGGAGATGTTCAGAAGCAGGTTCAGGTGACTGATCAGTTTCAGCAATAGGATCAGAATCACCAAAACTCATTGGACTTTCTGAGGGTGTTACAGGAATGGAATTTTTAAAGATTGCAGAATTGGATTCATCAAAGGTAACATGAATTGACTCATCAACCTTTCAAGTCTCTTGTTAAAGACTCTAAAGGCTTTGCGATTTGATGAATATCCTAGGAAGTATCCTTCATCAGCTTTTGCATCAAATTTTCCAAGCTGACTTGAATCATTCAGAATGTATACTGGACACCCAAATACATGGAAGTATCCAATATTAGGCTTTCTATTTCTGAGTACTTCGTAGGAGGTCTTCTTGTGTCTTTTGACGTAGATAGATCTGTTCTGAGTGTAGCATGCAGTTGCAACAGCTTCAGCCCAGAAATTCTTGGGAAGACCAGATTCATTCAACATACTTCTAGCAGCTTCAATCAGCGTACGATTCTTTCTTTCTACAACACCATTCTGCTCTGGTGTGTGGGCTGAGGAGAAGTTCTGAGATATGCCAATTTCAGTGCAGAAGGACTCCAGAGTGGCATTTCTGAATTCAGTGCCATTGTCACTTCTGAGCTGACAAACTTTTCGCTTGTATTTGAGCTCAATTTGTTTGATGAGAGCAATGATTTCAGCAGCAGCTTCACTTTTGGACCTGAGGAAATCACCCAGCAGTATCTTGAATATTCATCAACTATAACAAGGGTGTATTTCTTTCCTGCTCTGGTCTGAACATTCACTGGTCCAAAAAGGTCCATGTGAAGCATATGAAGAGGTTCAGTAATACTAAAGCTTTGCTTTGTCTTGAATGAAGCTCTTTTTCTGCTTACCCATTTCACAACCTGGACATGGCTTGTCTTTGTTGAAAGACATAGAGGGTATCCCATCAACAAGTTGTTTTCTTGACAACTTATTAATGTTCTTGAAGTTCAGATGGGATAGTCTCTTGTGCCACAACCAATTTGTGTCTTCATCTGCCTTTGAGTAGAAACATTGTTCAGAGGTGGAAGGATTCATATCAATGACATAAATGTTTCCCTTTCTTGGTGCAATCAGTACCACCTTTCCATCTCTGTTGAATATGGTGCCTTGTGAAATATCAAATAAAACCTTGAAGCCATCATCACATAGTTGACTGACACTGATCAGGTTATATTTCAAACCGTTCACATATGCAACACGTGTGAATTTGACTTGACCATTATTCACCACACCATATCCCTCAGTTTTTCCATTACCATCATTTCCAAAAACAATTGAGGGCCCCTCTTGCACCCTATATTCCTCTAGCAGGGTCTGATAACCAGTCATGGTTCGGCCAGCAGCACTGTCCAGAAACCATATGCTCTTCTTTCGGTCTCCCTGCACACAATCAAAGATTAGTTCTTTTTGGGAACCCATCTATGGATGGGTTCACTAGACTCTCCCTTAGCAGTCTCAGATTTCTTTTGGTTTATGAGGAACAGAAGGGTCAAATGGGATTTCAGTCATTATCTCAGATGACACAAAAGTAGTTGGTTTGATGGATTTTTCAACCTTTTTCTTTTCAGATTTCTGCTTGGTTTGCTTAGAAAAAGGTTTTGCATTTTGTTTAGGTTGAAGAGGAGTGGTTTCAACATTTTTTAAACGTGCATTACAACTCTGCACTTGTCTAGCTAATAGTTGAAATTGACTTTCTAACCTTAACAAGATTGATTCTTCATTAGACACCTGAGCCTTACCAGAATCTGAGGTAGATGGCTCAGTGGGGGAGATATTTTTCTTCTTCTTTTGGCCCTTGGGAACCTTAGATGAAGTCTGAGGGGATGGCTTTTTGGATTTAGCCTTCTTTTCTGAAACAGTTGTCTGAGCTGTTTCAGATTTACCCTCAGATTGTTCCTGGACTCTATCAGTCACAGTTTTCTGTTTGCCAACTTTAGGAAAAATAATTTCAGGTTTCATTTCCTTTGGAAGTGCATCTAAATCAGTGATTATAGATGCCATGTGAAGATCACCAGATTCATATGCTGTTTTTTGATTTGCAAAAGTATTTTTAATTGCAGCATCTGGTTTTGGTGCACTCATCCAAGACTTAATTATTTTCTGCTCTTTTTCAAGGATGGTTTATAACTCTTCTTTTTCCAACTCTAAAGTGGCAACCATAGACTGATAACTTTTTAGAGCCAAATGAACATCTTTCAGTTCTTTCAATCTGGCATGACTAGCGTTCAGTTCAGAGGCATTGTTTTCAAACATTTTTAGGCTTTCTGAACGCACTGTCTCAACAAAGGAGATGTCAGCCTCTAAAAGAACCAAAAGGTCCAGTTTGTGTTCCTCATTTTCTTCATAGCCAAAGTTACTGACCTTTTTCATCACTATATCCACCCAGCGACCAGATTCAACATCGGATTTGACCAAATGACCTTGATCTTCTTGTGCCATGAAACACATGTCCCTAACTTCTTCTTCATCATCAGATGATTCATCAGAATCTTCCCATCTTTCAGTTTTGGCAATCATACAACTGTTGCTTGAGTTGTCTTGTGCCATGAGAGCCATATGTGCCTTTAACTTCTTGTATTTGGCCTTATAGCTGTCATCAGATTTCTGAAAAATAGAATGGTTAGGAGCAGATTGTGATGATGATGGTTGACTAGATCTGCATTCCTTCATGAAATGTCCTTTCTTGCCACATTTAAAGCATTCAAGATTGGACTTGTCAATAGAAGCACTGGAAGCAAAGGGTTTGCCAGATCGATTTGATTTGGCCTTAAACGATTGAACGTTTTAGCCAGCATGGCAACCAGATCATCATTGTCATTCTCATCACAATCATGAGTGACATTAGCAGAGACACCAGTTTTTAACATTTCAGAAACCATCTTCTTCATTGAGTCAAATACATCACTCTCAGAAGATAGTAAAGCAGTACTATGTGGTTCAGAATACTGAACCGTACTAGAACTGGTAGAAACATGATTCTTGGCATCCTGCTCAGCCAAGGCTCTTTCAGCTTTGTTCTCTTCAGTATATCTGAAGGCTCCATAAAGGGAAGCAAGAGTATGACTGTGCAAGGTTTTGCCTTGTCTCAAGACCAAGATTAAATTTTTCCCATTTAGAAGGTAAAATGTCACAAAATTTTTCCAACAAAATTTCTTTGTCTTTGGTTACACCCAGGGCTTTCAGTTGGTTTACCAGATTTGTAAATTTGATGTAGGTTTGAGTTAAAGACTCCCCAGGGATAGCAAAGAAAGACTCATATCTTTTGTTTAAAGCAACTTTTCTTGTGACAATTGTCTCATTCGTGCCTTCAAACTGTGTCATTAGTTCCTCCCACATTAATTTGGAATTTTCAAGTAAAACAAGAGTGGGCATAAGGGTTTCTGGAACAGCGTATAAAATCATATTTTGTAACTTGG
>CM067169.1:69903746-69926935 GCA_034093135.1 Erigeron breviscapus
TCATATCATGTTACATGTTAGGGAGTAGGGACTCATATGTTGGAGCGTCTTTAGTAAGAACAATAACTAGGAATGTTTTGAGTTATTCATATTCCTGATCCTGAAGAGATGGAGTAGTTCCAGGATCTCTTTGTCAAGAGTCTTGGAATGTGGCCTAATTGGGTATCCGATCTCATAATGATTAATACCTACAAGCGAGATGGTTGTCAGGGTTCATACAATCTAGCTCAAGTTTTCAAGTTGAAGTTTCTCAAATCATATATGTGGTCCTAACATGTTATAGGAACTAGAAAAACACCTGCCTGCTGCATAGTTTTTCTGTTTGTTTCAGATTTCGATTTAAGTTGAAATATATAATTATCTAAATTAAATAATTGAAATCCGGCTGCCAAGCAGCAGTGATGGTGTAAGAGAGCGGGTGATGCGTGAGTGTTATAATTGCTTTGGAAAGGGGGTGATGTGTTGAATTATTATCGATAGATGTAGATCTATGGAGGGATGAAATCTGCACCATGAGCATATGTTTAGTTGTCAAAATGATAAAACATAAAAATCTTTATTCCCTTTTGTGATTTAATGTTTTCCATCTTGTCTTCTTTTGCCGTCAACATTATCCATCATAAATAATAACGAGAGCAGACAATTCAATTCATATATTGTATTGCTTTATGTAGTTCTTTTGTTTATTATATTAGGCCAGATGTACAACTAAACTAACCTGGCAATAACATTGAATAATCGTGTTGTTTTCAGCCTAGTATATGTTAAAAACCGAGATCTATTTTTTTCATAGGAATAGTTGTGTCCTAAGACAATGACATATTAACTCTTTCATTGCTTCTTTTGTCGATGTAATATTTTATTAGGGGCTATGATTAATGGCTAAATATTATATTTTGAGATATATATACAAGGTGAATGTTGAGATATTATACAAGTTAAGGACAATTTAATAGTTCTATATCGTTATTTTATTCCAGATAAATTCTATTTTTAGCAATTTTTTTCTGTGATAATTGTAGGCTAGAGAAAATGAAATTAAGGAGGCAGGGACAAGCACAAGTGAAGTAGTACAAAGAATAAGGAAACCAAATGTGCAGAGAAGGGAAGGATCATCCACGACGGATGAAGGCAGGGATATGTTGTTTGAACATTCACACCATCCTTGTAATATCTTTGGGGTTGCAAAACAAGCTTTCCTGAAATGTCTAGGAATAGATCCTACTGCCCCCGAGAACTCCAACAAGAGACGGCATGAGAAAAATGATTGAAAACGCATTCCATCTGATTATCTATCCGTGAAATGTGTATTATGTCTCTGGCGTTCAAAAAAAAAATGTATATTATGCTGATTTTATTTGTTATCCCCTTTTAGATCAGTTAGTTTTGACACTTGATTTAACATGGTAGAAAATTGATTTTGAACTGATTATGTTGCATGAGGTCACACAAACCATGCATCTGCCTTTTTGTGTGGTTAAGCTGGTTAGTGGCTACTGATGTCAAGCTGGGTGTCCAGGTTCAATTGTTAGAAGCTAGAAAAGGAAATTTGTAATCAAAAGGTTGTAAGTTTGTACTCCCTTTGCTTTTCGTTTACGTGGTTGGTCTGACATACTAATATTCAACATGGTTTTGGTTTGATCAAGCCATCATTTAGTTGTGGCAGAGATCTGTATGGTAGGAACTAGAGGTAAAGGGTGGGGAATCATGCGCTGGAAAGGAGGATGATGCTACCTTGGCCGACGGGTATAGAAAAAGTCGGGAGGAAAAAGAATCTGTCGTCTCTCGGAACGTTTAGTAGGAAGGAAAGTAGGGCCCGCATCGGGTTAAATAATTTTTTTTCCCCAAATGAATTACCATTAAAGTGGTGATGTTCTACTTGTTTGGAAGGTTTCTCATGTCGGGATTGATCTTACGGGTTTGTGGACTGTCGTTGACTGGTTGTAACAGCAAATGACATAAATTTGGTTGTGCTACTTAGGCTATGATTTTTTTTTGAAACCGGTTAAGGGAATAAAAGTAAACAAATTTGAATATTTCAATTGTCGCAATGAGCTTGTTTTGTTTTCTTGAAAAGAGAAATAAATCATAGAAATCAATAATGCAATATTTTATGTTTGTACCAAATCTGTTTCCCCAAAGTTATTTATCAAAACACATCCGTGTGGTGCATGTTTTCCTTTCAAGTTTTGTTTTAAAAATGAGTAATGAAAAATCCTCCTAATAAATCAACCTAATTATCCTCCTAATCATAAGATGAAGCCACATGGAAAAATCAAGGGGGTTGATGAATGAAAGATAATGAGTGGATTACACATGTCAAATTGTTGTGGTATTATGAGGATTACTAGGCTAAAGTTTTAGGAGGATCAATCATTTTTCTTTAAAAATACACAATTTTAGTAATTATATTTTTTATATACACCATTTTGGGTATTATTGTAATAACTCCCGTTATATACACGAAATTAAATTTTTATATATTTTTCGGTAGCCTCGCCCTATTAACACGGATTGGATAATTAAAGCCATCGACCTGTCTGCTTTCCTATATTTGACAAAATATTCGACATAAATTTGGTTGGATTCAAACTAAAATTATTCTTTTAAACCTGTTTAGGGAATAAGAATAAACAAATTTGAATCTTCCAATGGTCTCGAGGAGCTTCTTTTTTCTTCCTTTTACACTGTATTCTCGAGTTTATAGTTATAAGAAAAAATATGATAAGATTAGATAGGGGAGGAAAAATAAAAGAAAATATATACATTACCGTGTTACTAGACATTTTGAAAACCAGTTTGTTGTTGTTGAAGATTCAGTTTTCACAGGGCATTTTGAAGACAAATTGTAACGTGATGTCAAGATTCCTACGGTATTTTTTTGTTTTGTTTTTTTTTTTCTTTTCCAACAACCTTTTTGTGCCAATTTTTTTTAAAGTTTTGAAAAGAGGTAATAAGAATTTTGAAGAACTTCTAAATTATTGAAAAAATTCAAAAGCTCTCCCACATGAATTTTATAAATATTTTATTTTTTCCATCTAAAAACTCTATGTAAATATTATCACTTCAACTGCTTTAACAACATTAATAGCTATACATTTATTTGTCAAATCTATCAATAATATAAAATTTCATTCATCCCAATAAGTGAATAACATGTCTTCCGATGAAAGTTGAATTGATGAACACCAAATATATAATTCGGTGTATGGTGATTCTCGTGCCCTTCAATTTATAAAGGTTATGCATCAACTAGCGCAACAAAGACCGACATACATGGCCGAATTGGAAGCAAAAAGTTAAACGTGGCGGCTTACAAGCCGAATTGGGTGAATACATGTAAATAGTAACTACAAATAGATAATGAATGACATTAACGTTATCTTGTCCTCTTGATAGGTGAATACAGGTAAATCGTATGCAAGTAAATGACATTAATGTTATCTTGTGTAGATGAATACAGATAAATATATAGTAAATACAATTAGATGACATCTTGTCATCTTTAGTAGGTGAAAATAGGTAGATTGTAAATAATATATGACATTGATGTTATCTTGTCACCTTGATAGATGAATATATTTTTTTTCCACATATATCTTTCAAATAGAAACAAACCCTTTCACTGTCAAATGATAAGGTCCTAACTCAACAGCGAATAATCGTTCGTCTAAAGTGGATCCCGCTACCACGAGGCGAGCAACGGTGTCATCTTGATCCAACAAAGTTCATCTAATAACGAACCCGCAACTGCCAATCAAGAACACCATATTCTTTTTTGGGTTGTGGTCGACCCCATTTAGAAAACCAAGAAAACTATACCAAAAATTTCAACCATTTCCTCTACAACAATATCCCCAATTTCAACAACCATTTTCGAGATGATTACGTGTAACACCCTAAGATTTTAAAATGTAAATAAATAAATTTTTATTGTAGTTTGTCTTTAAAGTAATTTTTTATTATTTAATTTTGAGATATAATGTTATATTAGTTAGAACCTTAGTGGCAAAAAGGAAGAAATGCTAGGCATATTCCCCTCTATGAATCACACTCCACTTACACCAACCTTCCTTCTCAAATCTTCTAGTGTGTGTGTGTGAGATTCTTCTTCTAAATTACTGTTAAATTATAAGTACCTTGATTATGGAAATAATCACTAACTTAATATGTTTTCTATGATTGGATCATGTTTGCGCAGTTTAGGAAATGGAGGGACCAGTCGTAAATTATGAAGATCTAGAAGTTGAGGGACTATTCATGTGAAGAATGAAGTGAAGGGGATTGAAGTGAAGATGTTTGCCTATATAAGGTAGCTACTGTAGCTCTATGATTCTACACAACATAATTCCCTATTTTTGTCGATTATGGCCGTTGCATAAATCCCTCTTACAATCATCATCATCATGTCTATCTCTCAATGATTATTAGCGGGCCATTTTGGGTTTTTATTTTATTTTAAGTAATTAAGTAATATATAGCCTTATAAGTTGATAAGTGATTATTGGATATATTAAATGATTAAAAATGGTTAAATATATTAATTTTCGATTAAAATATGCCAACTTTGATGTATTTTGTCTATATTTCAAGATTTAGCTAAAATGGATAAAAGATAGGCTAAAAATTGTGATTCAGTGAAGTGACATTGTCCGAACATGGTTCGTGCAAAAATATGACAAAGACAAAGAAAAAATGATGAACCAAAACAATAACGACAGAAGACTAGCTAGTCTCATCAGCCACATCACATACCTATAATTCCTGATGGAAGATTTATCATGACTAGTGGTGGACTAATACTTAAGAAAAAGTTGTTTTTCTCATTTACTTGTTTTGATGGTAATCTGGTATAAAACTACTATTATGTTACTCACACAATGCGCCGGGGTTGTGACGATGACAGTTTGGTGGTGGGGACAACCGTCGGTGGCGGAGACTGTGTTTAGTGGTGTAAATTATTGGTCTAAAAGTAATTGATGTGAAGGGCTAATTGAGATATTTTAAAAGATAATGGATTAATATTGTAATTTATTTATTAATGTTAAGGTGGTAGTGTAGGTAAAAAATTTTTAAAAGGTGTTAAGTGAAAATATTACACAAGCTTCAGCATTTTCAAAAATAAAAAATTATTTTTAATATAACTAGCTAATTAACCCGAGTGATACTCGGATAGTTTAATATATATTGTCATATTACAATAAAAAAGAAGCTTCTACATAAATAAAAAAAAAAGAAGTTTTCGCCCTTCTATAGAGAAAATTTAAAATGCTTAAAATTTTATATAATACCGTCAAAATTTTAGTGTATTTTTTTTAACATTAAAAATTTAGTGTGTTATTTTATCATATTAAAGATTTGATGGGTATTCAATATAACTCCATATTAATGATGATACACATTTCAAACATAAATGGATATTTTGCAATTTTAAATGAGTAAATTACACATATTAAATTAGAAAGCTTGTTATAAAAAATGATGTCATAATTAGATTAAAAGACATTAAATAGATGACAATAAAGATGTGTGGAATTGACACACAAATCATTTAAATCTTATCATCACAAATCTTTTTTATTTTATTTTAATATTAAAACTTTAGTGTGTTATTTTATCATATTAAAGATTTAATGGGTATTCAATATAACTCCATATTAATGATGATACACATTTCAAACATAAATGGATATTTTGCAATTTTAAATGAGTAAATTACACATATTAAATTAGAAAGCTTGTTATAAAAAATGATGTCATAATTAGATTAAAAGACATTAAATAGATGACAATAAAGATGTGTGGAATTGACACATAAATCATTTAAATCTTATCATCACAATATTTTTTTATTTATGTAAGAGATATATTGTATAGATGGGAAGGCACTACTTACTGACTAGGCTTTTGTGTTAGTTTGTAATTTGGGCCGTAACACTCCACAGCCCAAAACCTTCTTACTTTCTTTTATATGAAACGAGCTAGACACACAAGGGTGTGTTTGGCGTAAGTAGTAGTAGCTGTAAGCTGTAGCTTTTAGTTATAACTGTAAGCTGTAGTTTTTTCATTAAAGCTGTTAGTTGTGACTTTTTTTTAAAAGTGTTTGACACGATAGCTGTAACTGTAAATTAAAAGTTTGAAATGACAAAAAAGTACAAAACTATAAAAATAACTAAAAATAAAAATCAATATAACATGCACATAATAAAATAACTAAAAATAAAACACTGTATAACATGTACATAAAAGTAAGTAACAGAGGCTTATATGAAAGGTGTCATATATGTGGAAGAGAACATTAAAGGCGTTAAAGATAATAAGGTTATAGGGTTATATGTGTAATTTTCGATAAGAAACTCTAAAGCTAATTTTGAAACGTTAATCTAAGGAGCGTTCAAGTTAGAGCTTTTAGTTTCAATATTAAAGCTAAAGTTAATGTTACTCAAACAAAGCTTTTAATACTATAAGAGCTTTTTATTCAAAACGAAAAGCTAAATCTCTTGAAAAGCTCCTTAAAATAAAAATAAAAACTATTACGAGTATATATTTGTTTATTCATGTTTTTGGGGAAGGTTATATTGCCCTAGTCAGTGGCAGCTTTTCTCATCCATTCCCTCATCATAATCTCTAGGTCACATGGCAGACAACAACAACATTTGTGCATTTTGTAGAGAATGGGGTCTCATACATTGCAACGTTAGCTGTCTTGTCCCTGGTTTTTTCCCAGCGCCTGCCACGCCGGCCGACATTGAACGGGTAGCCGTGTTGAGGCGGCGTTATCATCCAGTTCATATCGCCAACCGACTGTTAACAATCCCTGCGGCGGCGGACAGGTTACGTTATATAGATATGTTGGAACAGGAGATAGAGTTGAGCAATAATGACCCAGTTCGAGGTTCAATTGGCCGCATCGAAGAGCTAACCCAACAAGTGGCGAACCTAACTAACCAACTGAACCTAACTAACCAAATGATTCAGAACAGGGATGAAACGATTCAGGGTTTGCAGCAAGAGAGGCAGAATCTGATGGCACAACTCAACACTCTGCAGCAGGGTGGGAATCAGAATCAGGGGAATTGAAGGTAAGGTATCTTTCACATTCTTTTCGGAAAATGGGTTGGGTTGATAAAAAAAAATAAAAAAATAAAAAATAATAAAAATAATAATAAAAAAAGGTAAATGCCCGGAACCCCTTAGTCCCGGTGACCCTGTAACGCTGACTAGTGGTAACACCCCATAAACTTGTTGGGGTTTCAGCACCAAGCCGCTTTTTAGGGGACAGGTGGGGTGGCGGCTGGGTGGTAACCCGTCGGGTTAGGTTGATCATGTACAATAAATATATTGTAGCTTTTTGATGTATGTATGATAATGTTGTGTTTTGATTTTGATACTTTGCAGGTACTATTGACAGGATTGAACTAGATCAGGAGTTAGTATTATAAACCAAAACAAAACGAATTGGGTTAAGTGGTTGTTTTCGTTTGGCATTTTCAATATGATTTATCAGAATGTTCATTAGCTCTTAACTATACTTTCTATTATGTAAATTAGTTTCTTTTTTAAGTCATTGTTGGAAACTTTTGTTTCACATCGATTTGACTATTAGTCACAATAGTGATACAATTTGCAATATGGGCATTATGCCCTATGTAATTGGTCAAGCTAGACTCCAATTACATGTCCAGTTACAAGGTTAAAGGACCCTTTTTTTTTACCCCGGTTGACCTGCAACATGCTTTTACCTATTTGACTCGTTGGACATTAACCCAACAAAGCCGTACCTGTAGTCAAAGCCTTAAGTTGATTGAGAACCATAGCTTTTTGTTTTTGAGTATATCAATATGTTTAGATCTTAGATGTATCAAAGAGTAAAGTATATTAAAAATCATTATACACTACTGTTAGTTAAGATTGCTGAACCTAAGTTAGCAAGGCGAGACCCTTCCTTCTTTGACCGAACTGCCTTTATCAGATTGTCATATTATGGATACATCCGCATGTCACTACTACACAAATCGGTATTTGTTACTGTTAATATTACACGGTTCCGTAGACAAGTGTGTAAGATTGTACAAAAATACATAATTTACACGGTTTTGCAGTTATAACCGTGTAAAAAATTGGACGCGGAGATTTTTACACGGCTGTTTCAAGTAACCGTGCGAAATCTCTTGTAGCAAAAATAGTTCCTAACTTTTTCAATTTTTCTTTTCCCCATACATTGGTTGAAAAAAAGGGCGGCTGATTCTAATTTTCATCTCCCTCCAATTCTAATTCCTCTTCCCAATAGATCTAGATTATTCCCAATACATCTTTTCTTATCCAATTACCCAATACATCTTTTCTTATCCCATTCATCTACTCCGGTCCACTTTTCTTATTATTCACAACTTCTACTCATCTTCCTCATCAACTTGACACCTTCTCTCACAGTGTTTATTACCCCATCCGTTTTCCCTCAGGTAATGGTTATTAGGGTTTTTTTATGTTACTCTTTTTGTGGAATTTTCGATGTATCTTTCTAGAAAAGGGATAATATGGTTTGACTGAGTTTTCGATTTAAATCTGATTTATGGATGATTTTAGGTTGAAAATTCGGATTTGTTTGTGATTGTTTGACTTGCTAGATATTGTTTGGCTGAGTTTCCTTATAGTGCTTAATTGAAATCGAGTTAGTTCACTAGTTGCATACAATCTGTTTGACAAAAAGCCTTACATACCTTGGCAGGCTGGCATGTGTTGTATGTGGTACATACATTGGCTGGCTTGTCTGCCTATTGGGTTGTGAAAGTGTGTGACTGATTTTATAGTTTTGTGTGTTTGTGGTGGTATCTTTGTTTTGTTCCATGATATTTTTTGATGATTCTATAATATTGATATTGTATGTAAATCATTCATCTCTTTGAATCTACTTCATAATAGTACATATGTTTGTGAAGCTCAAGGGTTCAATTGTTGATTTAAAGTTCAAGTGATTATTTAATCCTCAAGATCGACTTGTATCAGAAGATGCATTGAATATAATTTGTTTACTTTATAGCTCATGTATAATCTTTGAATTTGACATTATAGATTGTATATATAATGGTATTTTTGTTTTCTTATCACTTTGATCTGTATTTGTGTCTTATATTACTTATGCTCTTTGACCAGTTAGTTGCTGTTGATGTCTAACTTGTTATTTTGTTAGCCGTCATTTTCATTAGTTCATGGAGTAGCTTGCTAGTAGTGTTAAGTTCAAGTGTCGAGATTTGTAGTTTGCTAACTGTTATTAGTTTCTGTTTAAAGCTGTTTTTTTAAACTGTTATTTTGCTGCTGTTTATCGTCTTTTTGTATGCTGTTTTCTGTTATTTTAAACTAATATTTGGTGCTGTAATTATATCGTATCATTGTTGTTAATGTGCAGAATTTCGTGGTTGGTTTGAGGCTATTTCTTTACAGTTTTACAGCTTTTTGCCGCTGTAAATAGCCGTTATGAAGCTCATCCGCCATCAAGTAAGTTCTTTTTATGACAAATTCTTAGATCCGCCTCTGAATGTGAGTGTGTTGAACATTACTATCATTTTCTTTATTTTGTAACATCATCTTTTTCTATTACTTATTTGTAAGATAATACATTTTGTTTTATAATTCATTATGTAGGACCATGGACAACCGAATCTTTTAGTGATGCAGAAATGGACGGGATTGCTGTAGTGATTATCAATTGGCTAAATATCTAATGATTTCGAAGTCCATTGTCCTAGCTTGTAGGTTTTAGAGGTGAAGATTACTACGGATTAGATCTTTACCTTTTTCAAACATTATGGTCTCTTGTATGTGTTTTAAATATGTTT
Organism: Erigeron breviscapus; assembly: GCA_034093135.1. Classification (NCBI taxonomy): domain Eukaryota; kingdom Viridiplantae; phylum Streptophyta; class Magnoliopsida; order Asterales; family Asteraceae; genus Erigeron; species Erigeron breviscapus. The sequence goes on from CM067169.1 coordinate 69,913,583, forward strand.
TACCTTCATGGTGTTTTTGCATACTAGTTTTTGAGGCAATAAGATATATATTTATGCTTCATCTTGATGCTAGATATTTATTTATGTTTGGGCTTTTTATTTGTTCTTGGCAAGTTGTTAGTGTTTGATATGTGTATTATGGCGTTGGGAAAAAAGGAGCGTGAATGCTATGAAATTGCTGTTTGAATCAGCTTATATTTTACACGATTGATAGTGATGTTGTAACAAAAGGTTCATAGATTTTACACACCAGTTTGAAGAAGCCGTGGCAAATTGTATCCTTTTTACACGGATAAATACCTTGTTAAAAGGTTAATAAAACCGTGTCAAATTGTCACTTTTTTTACACGGATAAATACCTTGTTAAAAGGTTAATAAAACCGTGTCAAATTGTCACTTTTTTTACACGGATAAAACCTTGTTAAAAGGTTAATAAAACCGTGTCAAATTGTCACTTTTTTTACACGGATAAAACCTTGTTAAAAGGTTAATAAAACCGTGTCAAATTGTCACTTTTTTTACACGGATAAAATGCCTTGTTAAAAGGTTAATAAAACCGTGTCAAATTGTCACTTTTTTTACACGGATAAAATGCCTTGTTAAAAGGTTAATAAAACCGTGTCAAATTGTCACTTTTTTTACACGGATAAAATGCCTTGTTAAAAGGTTAATAAAACCGTGTCAAATTGTCACTTTTTTTACACGGATAAAATGCCTTGTTAAAAGGTTAATAAAACCGTGTCAAATTGTCACTCTTTTTACACGGATAAATACCTTGTTAAAAGGTTAATAAAACCGTGTCAAATTGTCACTTTTTTTACACGGAAAAATGCCGTGTAAAAAGGACCCCAGATTCAGTTACATCAAAATTTTACACGCCAAAAAAAATGTGTTCCATTTTTAGCCGTGTAAAAAAGCCAATTATGTAGTAGTGTGTTCTTAGTCTCAATAGCACCTTCCTTTGCTTGATCGGTCTTTCTTCTAACAATTTCAGTAGTTTCGTGCCACATTGGATATTCAGTGTCACTAATTTGGTTTCCTTGGATCTTTCTTGGTGTTATTTCCATAGCCTTATTCATGGCATTATCGATAGCTTCCGTAACTTAGACTTTTCTCAAGTCGCTTCACGTTTCTGTGAACGATTTCATTAATTCTTCATTAGTTTTAAATGGCATGTGTAGTATTGTAGCTAGTAATCGCGTGTCGTTAAAGATCGATTCTTGTGGTATTTCAAGTTGAGTTTTGGATTCATTTCACATTTTAACCTCCCTGTGTAGCCTTGAACCTGTGAGGAAATGAACTTACAAAGAAAATACCTAAATCATTTGTTAACATTTGTATTTTGAGAGATTATCCATACTTGCAAAAGTTCCCACAATATCATTCTGCTCCCTGGAATCTGTCACAACACTAGCAATCTAGCATCCAACAAAAATTCAAGATGATACCAACTAGAGGCGCCAAAATCATGCCTCTTTTGACTTTCTCTGGAGTTTGACCAGGTCTTCTAAGAGTCAATGACAACTCTAGTACCCTTGATAGATTGTTGGATAGATCAAATATTTTTTTTTTGAAAGATTGGATAGATCAAATATAACACTGCATTTCCTCTACTGAAATCATCTGCAAAAGGTGCATTAATGTATTATATAAAGGGAAAAAATAATACTTGCCAGATGAAAGAGATGTTGCTTTAGAAGATAGTTGTACCTGACATTTTTCTTGCATTTCTCGAATGGAAACTGCGAATTCTGTCATCCCCCAGCTGAGAGTATTATAAAGACGATTCGGAAATGCTGAGAACAATTCATCCATTTCAAGACAAGTGACATGCAGTAATTTCTGTTAATTAAACAATCTAGAAGTTTAAATCAAATCAGGAATTCTTTCACAAATAATGTTATGTTTAACATCTGACATGTCAATTCAATCAGAAGTCGCCGGTAGGGTACTTCTAATCCATAAATATGTATAATATATAAATATGTATAGTTTATTTAATTTCAAATCACGGTATTCCTCCGTTGTATCTCTAATATCAAAATATAGTATCAAAAATTTCAATTGAACCATCCGTAATGAGTATTGATCGGTTAATGAGTACTGATCATCTTTATTGACGTGGTTCACTATCTAATAAATATAATGAGTGCAAGGTTTAGTGTAATGAAATTTCAATTGAACCATCCGTAATGACTAATGAGTATTGATCGGTTAATGAGTACTCATCATCTTTATTGACGTGGTTCACTATCTAATAAATATAATGAGTGCAAGGTTTAGTGTAATGAAATAGTCTTGATTTCCCCGTATACATATTATTCGGTATCCAAATCGGTTTCCCTGTACCGAACCGGTACCGAACCGATTAGTACCGAAACCGATTCCATCTCAAAATGAAAATCGATACCGATACCGAATTCCCTTCGGTACCGATTTTCGGTACCAGTTCCGGTACGGTACCGGTTCGGTTTCGGTTTTTTCGCTCATCCCTAGGTCATTCTATTCAATTAAGTAAACTATTTTGACAAGTTATTACCTATTTTGACAAGCTATCCCTCTTCTTGCATAACTGCTGACGGGTACTCTAGCTATCACCAGATTTAATACCAGAAACACAACCGCATTGTCGGTTCCCTACTATTTATCATCATCATTTGAAAGGTCTTTACTCTCATTTCACTAGCTACACGTGTTATGGACATTTTATCATTTAAAGTTTTAACTGATCACAAAGTGCACACATTCCATAATTCTACTAAGTATCAAAAAAAATCAAATATAAACACTATCACCTCCTACAGCTCATTACTACAACTAATTATCAGACTATTATCAATTGATTATTGATCATATAACCCCATAATCACCTTCAGAGTATGCATCCACACACCCACAATGTCACAAACTTAGAGTAATTATAAAATTCCGTCTACACTTTTAAGCAATTACTACACAAAGAGCGTATCCAACCTGCTTAAAATTAGGAGCAAGAACCAAATGGTACAATAAAAGCATGGCTTCTAAGCTCCCCCGGCTTTTCGCCATTGAATCAACCAAGGACTGCACTGTTTATGATAGACATCCAGGTACGACATAGCTCTGGAATTGGCGAAGAAATGTGAGAAATGGAAAGGAGCAGGAACAATTTGACAACTTGCTTCAAATACTACCAAACAATCTCAATGGTGGTAATGATTCTTGGATCTGGAACTTGGAAGGTAATGTTACATTTTCAGTTGCTTGTATTCAGAATTTCATTGATCATAAATCTCTCCCGATGGCACTAAGTCGATATGGAATAACAATGTGCCTAAAAAGATAAATCTTTTTGTTTGGCGACTTGTTCGTAATGGGCTTCCAACTCATATTAGCTTGTTTGGGCGAGAGATAGATGTGGATTCGGTCCGATGTAATTTATGTGATAATGGGATTGATGACAATAGCCATATTTTTTTATGACTGCTCATTTATGGGTGCCGTAAGAGTCAAGATTAGTGATTGGATTCACTTAAACATTCCTAATGGACCGACTTCTGAATTGGTGAATTGGTACAAAGAATTACAACTTACCAAACTTAAACGAGACATTCTTGAAGCTATTCTCTTCGTTTGGTGGTGGCACATTTGGAAGGAGAGGAACAACGTTCATCACAATGGTACCCAAGTTAATGTTAATGATACTTTTAACTCCATCGTATCTCTTTCCTTTCTTTGGATTTCGACTCGAGACAGGAAGAGAGATTATGTTTGGAATAGATGGATTGTCAACCTGCTAGAGGATGGTTAATTTTGTCTCCTGTTAAGTGTAGTTTTCGCAGCTGACGTCATCATATTCGTTTCTTTTTCGACTTTTCTAGATTATTAATGTAACTGTTATTGTATCATTGGAAACTAGCGTCTTGCTAGTATGCCCTTTTAGTTAATATCATTTTTTTCCGTTAAAAAAAAAAAAACAACATATAAACACTATCTCCTACAGCTCATTACTACAACTAATTATCAGACTATTATCAATTGATTATTGATCATATAACCCCATAATCACCTTCAGAGTATGCATCCACACACCCACAATGTCACAAACTTAGAGTAATTATAAAATTCCGTCTACACTTTTAAGCAATTACTACACAAAGAGCGTATCCAACCTGCTTAAAATTAGGAGCAAGAACCAAATGGTACAATAAAAGCATGGCTTCTAAGCTCCCCCGGCTTTTCGCCATTGAATCAACCAAGGACTGCACTGTTTATGATAGACATCCAGGTACGACATAGCTCTGGAATTGGCGAAGAAATGTGAGAAATGGAAAGGAGCAGGAACAATTTGACAACTTGCTTCAAATACTACCAAACAATCTCAATGGTGGTAATGATTCTTGGATCTGGAACTTGGAAGGTAATGTTACATTTTCAGTTGCTTGTATTCGGAATTTCATTGATCATAAATCTCTCCCGAATGGCACTAAGTCGATATGGAATAATAGTGTGCCTAAAAAGATAAATCTTTTTGTTTGGCGACTTGTTCGTAATGGGCTTCCAACTCATATTAACTTGTTTGGGCGAGGGATAGATGTGGATTCGGTCCGATGTAATTTATGTGATAATGGGATTGATGACAACAGCCATATTTTTTATGACTGCTCATTTATGGGTGCCGTAAGAGTCAAGATTAGTGATTGGATTCACTTAAACATTCCTAATGGACCGACTTCTGAATTGGTGAATTGGTACAAAGAATTACAACTTACCAAACTTAAACGAGACATTCTTGAAGCTATTCTCTTCGTTTGGTGGTGGCACATTTGGAAGGAGAGGAACAACGTTCATCACAATGGTACCCAAGTTAATGTTAATGATACTTTTAACTCCATCGTATCTCTTTCCTTTCTTTGGATTTCGACTCGAGACAGGAAGAGAGATTATGTTTGGAATAGATGGATTGTCAACCTGCTAGAGGATGGTTAATTTTGTCTCCTGTTAAGTGTAGTTTTCGCAGCTGACGTCATCATATTCGTTTCTTTTTCGACTTTTCTAGATTATTAATGTAACTGTTATTGTATCATTGGAAACTAGCGTCTTGCTAGTATGCCCTTTTAGTTAATATCATTTTTTTCCGTTCAAAAAAAAAAACAATAAAAGCATGGCATCCAAAAGCTCCTCTTCTACTAATGTTGATGAAGAAGAAGTGCTCTCAAGTTCTACAACCCTCACGTGCTGCACAGGTCGATAACCAAACTTAGAATCAGACTGGTCACTTGTGTTAGGTTTATCCACGATGTCATCATTCAAATTTCCAGAGCTGCACTCAGCAGCCACCTGTGCAGATTATTTGGAATCCAACTATGTTTGTTCATCAAACATGGGTTGTCATCCCGAGGGGATGAATGGTTGATAGGGATTTGTTGGCGATTTCCCGGAGGTATAAAGCATGGTGGTGCTTAACGCCATGTAATGTGAATGTGTTTGTGTTTGGGATTGATGGGTGTTTTTGGTTATTTGTTGGCGATTCTCCGAAGGTAGGGTTCGTGCCTCTTTACGCTAATCAAATATGTATAATGTATAGCCGATTGTGATCGTGCTATCGAATAGGTTTTAGATCTGATTCGTGTTTAGCATGCACATGGAAGGATATCATCATATCCCGATATTTAAAGATGCTTTTGCCTAATCATTGTAGGTTGTGGGAGGCTTCGGGACGGAGAGTCACTGTCCCGCAGCATGTTGTTGATATGTGAGTATATTGTTGTAGGTCGCTGGAGCATCTCTTATAGAGAGGAGAGGATGTCCAGATCTGTGTGTGTTTTCTGGAGAGGAGGAGAATGGGAGTTTAGGTTTAGAACTCATCCATATATATAGGGATGGTAATCTTGGTGAATAAGTTTAGGGTTTAGAATAATCCTCATAATATGCCAAATCTTGATATTTAATGTGGTCAAACTTGATAAGATCAAATCCCCTTAATTTAGGAGGAAGAGATTTCTTCCATATTTAGATAAGGCTTACAACGGGTAGCTTCGTCACGCAGGTTCGCCCCAGGTTCCGTCACGAAGGGTGACATACACCAGCAAACTGCAATGGTTCTGGGAGGCTTTAGCTGTGTTTGTGTATTTGAACGGATTCCTAGAGATACGCGAAAAGTTGGCATCCAAACTTAAACGTCAACTTTTCAATGCCTATGTGTTATTTTTGTTTCTTATGTTGGAATATAACATGATTCAATTCGTAATAAACACGTACCGGGGAATCCAGATCGTCCTATGGAACCTGTAACAGCATAAAGCATGATTGCTATTGATTTCGGGTTCCCATAACAAGAATTGATTTAGGATGGATTGATGAATTCATGATTAAGGAATTCATCAGAGGATGATGGACGAATTGGGGTGTTTAGGGAGGCTGTGATTATGTGTTGATTAACCTAAAATTAGGTTAATTACTCTCCATTTATATAAGGAGCATATTTTCACATTTAGTCCCTCTGGTGTTTAATTCGTGCCTCATTAGTCCTCTTAAGTCCAATCACCTAATGGGAAACCCTATAATACGTCTTTAAGAGTAAATACGTCCATCGAATATTTACTAGACATAGGGATTTCAGTTATCGTCAATTATCATATCAGGAAGGATAGATGATCAGTGACGGTCACACTAACGTGGTTCCAACATCTTGATCATTTACATTTTAAACATCCTTCCTCCCACCGAACCACTTCTGCTTTGGGGTCTATACTTGAAGGATGAAAATTTGCTAGATGGCTGAAGGACCCACTGAGTCTCGGGATCTCCACCTGGTGAGTGTCATTGTTGAGAATTAGTGAAAGGGGAAAACTTTGTTGACCACCTCTGTGTAAGAACCTGATACTTGATGCTTTACCAGTTCCTGAACCCATCATCCAGCCACAGCCCCACATTGCAAATCCTTCAGATAAAAAGTGAAGTATAACTGTGAACAAAGAAACGAGAACCGAATTGCTTGATAGTCCAGGTGGTGGTATGTTGCAATCTGCTCCCCTGTTTCTCAATATAATATTATGTAAGAATGTTCTCAACACAGAGCCAGGTAGCTGACGAGGTGTCACGGGTGGAATGAATTGCATGACAAGGCAACGAAGGTCCCTATGTTTCCTCGATCTGCAAAAGCAATGCATAATTACAGGAAAAGCTTATTTCCTTTTAATTGTATCACGGTACCCATTTAATGTGTTTAGTAACATTATGATCATACATGCAAATAGATGTTCGATTTAAACTATATGAAGGAATATAAGCAATGAAGTCAATCCCGTAAGACAACTTTAAATTGTTGAAGCATAGTGCTTGAAACAATAGAAAAGAAACAACTATTACCCACACACATCATATCGAGGTGCATATTACAACGCCATACACATAGCCACATATATCCGGACGCTATCCAAGTGTGATATGGTTATGCACCCCGGCCTACTTCAACTTTATATAAACCAGACTTTATCAAACACACATGCCCAAAAAAATTACTCCAAAATAATCAAACCTGTTAAGCAGATCAGGCAATACGTCCTAAATCGTTTACTCCAAAAATATTATCTATTGTAAAAGTATAGTACTTCAAGTTGTTGTACTGGTAAGGCTACCCAATATCTGGTTTTTACAAAATTATTTGAAGAAAAACTTATTTATTGACAAAACAGCCTACTAAATATGTCCTTTTTAAAATAAAAATTTCTGAGGATGTTATGTATGGTCTCTGATTGCTCACAACTTTCGTTCCTAGAGCTTACCTAACTAGCTTATTTGTTTTGCAAAGGTTGCATCAAATTTGCCCAGCTCAAAGAAACGTCAAATTCTAGCGAGAACCGACTTTACTTCAAGCAGCCATGACCAACTGAAGGCATTAATAAATGTTGATCTAAAAAAGATGGATCAAAGCCTAGCAAGTATTGCTAATTTATCTAATATTGTAATCTTTCTTTTTTACATTATCTTTTTCTCCTCAAATTCTTGTATGTTTAATCATTGTCGTGGTAAAGGGTGCCGCTTAGTGAGTTGGATTGTAGCTAATTAAGAAGAAACCACAGTAAATATAGGGATGGAGAAAGCGGTCTTTAGATACGGTATGCATTGACATTTTTAAAGCTTAACTTCTAAAAGGGTACACATTTGACAATAAATATGAGCTTATAAACTCTTGAACGTTTTGCTGAGAAAGTCAAGCTTCAAAGGGTGCCAACATGTGAGTCAATGGTTTTTCTTGGTTTAGTAGTAGCCTGTAAGTTGATACCATAGCAGATAATCAACATGGCCTTTTATATCTAGTTTGATTTCACTTTGTGTTTGCAAACATTTCAAAGAAATGAACTTTGATGGTTGATTGGACAGACTTACTTTCGATTTAATGTCATCCCTAGGTTTCTGTTTAATGGATATTTGCAAACACTATTTTTTTTTGTGAACGGCTGATGTTAGTATCTTGTTAGTTATAAGTTAGTAATACATCAAATTAAACTCCACGGGGTTCGAACCCCCAACCTCCACACAAAGAGAATCCCTAAAGAAGCCCTTGTGACCACTGGGGTACAAACCCAAGTGGCAATTCTCCCTTATTTCTAATACGCCTCCCTCTCCTCAAGCATTACCTTTCGAATGCTTGACAAAAAACAAAAGTAGAATTCAAAGTAATTCAAACGGAGTATATTGATAATCTTTCCTATCTATCAACTTGAAGCTATAGCCAAACCACGTGAAACAATTACTCACATGGCTGCCACACCACCTTGAAAGCTTGAACTTCTTCACAGATATTCAATAATTTATAAGTCATTTTTAATGTCAATTGCTTACTTGGATTTTTAAAGCTTAAACTTCTGAAATTATAAAGTGCATACTACATCTAAGACTCTCTTTCGGTCCCTATTTTTGTTGGAGTTGTTCTTACTACAACTGACAGAAGGCCTCCCTTGTTAACCAACAAAAAAAGACTTAAACATACAATGATTTTGAGGAAGAAAATAAAAAGGAATTTACTATTAGATGAAATAGTTATACTTGCTAGGCTCTGACCTCTTTTTTAGATAACGTTTCTTGATGTCTTCAGTGTTCATGTTGCTTGAAGCAAAACCTCCTTACTAGAATTATCATCTTTGAGCTGCAAAATTGATCAAATTTGCAAAGCGCATCAGCTCATTTAGTAAAACTTTACAAATTGAGATCGTATCATCACAAGTAATGGAAACAATAAGACATTAACTATGCTAATAAGACGGGTCCTAGTTTTGAAGCTCCGTCTACATGTAGATCGAAGAAGCCATAATTATTAGGCGGACAAGAAAGTCATATCATGGGGAAGTCCATATGACATTTTCAATGTTTAAAACTTTAAAACAAAGTACAGGGGCGCCCATTTGACAATTGAAAGTACATGGTCATGGGGTGTTTGGTAGGATGGAATGGAATGGGTGGAAATGGAATGAGAATCACTTCCCTTGTTTGGTTACATAAGAGAATGGAAATGAAGAGGTAGAAGAGCGTTTGGTTCACATAATGTTTTTGGAAGGAATGGAATCTGTTAAAGGAATTGGAATCTGAAGGAATGGAATTTGACGGAATGTTTTTGATTTTTTGACAGAATTCAATGGAATTTTGTTAAAGGAATTAAATAATAAATCATGTTAAATCACAATATTACCCTTTTACCTACCTATATACTATATTACCAATTACTCAAAAGTAAAAAAGCATCTCCGAACAAAATGTCATTTTCACTCTATCACAGTATAACACTCTTTCTTCTCTTTTATGCATCACTCACAAATATACATGAACAATCCAACTATTATTTCCATTTATTTTTCAAAATCATCTCATTTTATAAAAGAAGTTGTATCCTTTTAATCAAATAAGAAAAAGAAAAACATATATATACTACAAATTAACACAGCAGTATTGGGTCGGGTGGTTGTTGGTAGTGGTTGGTGGCATAGTCAAAACAGTAGATGGTGGGCAGTGTTATGTCTGGTTGTTAGTTAGCGCGTTGAGTGGTTCAATCTTCCAAAGAAAAGTTAGAAGAGAATTTTTACTGCCAATATTTGCTTGCTACCCTTCTTGTTATCGCCGGTGGTCGCTGCCATGGCGGTGGTTGGTGGCGGCACATCAACATACGTCGTCAGAAAATCAAAGATGAACCAGATATAGGTTTGTATACTGTCATTTTGTGGGGCTTTTTGGTCAATTGTTTCAATTCCATTGGAATTCAAAACTTTCCATAGGTTTTGTGAAGGAATTGTGAATTCTTTGTTTTAAGAAATTTGAAGGAAAGTTTTGAATTCCAATTCCATTATTTTTCCAACCAAACAAGTATGAACAGAATGTTCAATCCTTTGAATTCCCATGCAAGAACGTTTGGAGGGTCCTTTTTTACGGCGTTAGGTAGAAATGCAGCAGGCCTCTCTAGCTTAGGTAGAGGTAAGCGTCTGGGCCTACACTTAACCTGCCCCATACAACTGTCGAGTATTGGGCTCAAACCCGTAGAAGGCGCACTGAGCCAAGTTTCTTAATGGAATTCAATTCTAATTTCATGTTAATTCTTAAAGATTCCATGAACCAAGCACCCCTCGAAAGAAATAGAAGGGAAGAATCATTTCCATTCTCATGATTCCTCCCAAAATTGTGAAAAATTGTGAGAATTAAATCAAGTTACCTTCTTTTTTTTTCATATGGATTTAACTATTAATTTTAATTATTTATATCATGATATTATAATTAATTTTTGTTAAATATTTTTTTTCATATTAATTTGTTTATTTTTTATATTTCTCTTATATTCATTATCTATTGTTACCAATGTAATATATTCTCTTTCCTACTATTTTCTTTCTTTATTACATTTCCATTCTCTATGATTCCCTCCTAAATGATCAATTAAATCCCAATTTAAATCCCAAATGTGTACGGGTGTCGCTAGAGGTGTATCTGGGCTCGGCTTTCATAAATGCCTCGGCTCAAATTTTATTGAGGCCCTCGTCAGAATGAATTAAAAGGCTGTAAAAGTCAAGAGAAATAAGAGAAATATCCAGTGTGATTTATTCATGAGATATAATAAAGAGAAAATGTCACAAATGGTCCTTGTGGTTTGTCACATTCGCATTTTGCCCCCTGTGTTTTTTTTTCGTTGCAACTGGTCCCTGCCTTTTTCGTTTTCGTTGCCAGAAGTCCCTGACACTAACTTCTGTTAAATTTGGCCGTTAAATCCCTCACGTGCATATCACGTGAGGGCATTTTGGTCCATTTTGTAATTGCAGGGACTATTTGTGATAAAAAAAAACTTCTTCTTCCTCTTCCTCCTTTTTTCCGGCACCACCACCACCACCAAATTCCGGTCAAACATGATTTTTAACTGGATCTTTTGATCATCCAAGCTCCAGCATCTCTAAGTTCTATACTGAGTTCTTGTTTGCAGAAGTTAAAGACGCCACTCACAACTTTGACCCAATTTTCAAGATTGGAGAAGGCGCTTATGGAAGTATATTCAGAGGTTTTCTTAGGCACACCGAAGTGGCCATAAAGATATTGCACTCTCAAGAATCCTCAGAATTTCAGCAGGAGGTATGAGGCTCATATATTCTCTTGTTTTTTAGTCATACAAGATCCAAGCTTGTTATTTTGCTTAGCAAATTACGATGCTGTTTGTTATTTACTTACTTTTGGGTCTTAAAGCACTTACTTTCAGCAGTAGTTAATGTAATAATCACGACTACTAAAGCTATACTATATAAAATGTAAATATAGTGATTTATGAGGTCTTAAGCATTTGTATACACGGCAGGTTGTGTAACAACTTTTTATGGCTCACTTTTAATATGGGTCAACTGGGTCACTAACGGTTGACCACCAGCATTTCATTTGTCATTCTGATTGAATTTTATGAATATTTAATGTATTAGTAGTTATAATTACATAAGCTATGTTTGTAGTAACATACTAGTAATGATCTAGTGATCTTTTTTGTATAGAATGATTTGGAAGTTGTAAGCTGTGAATATACTTTTGGGGAATTTTTGACCTTTTTACCGATTTGAAATTTTACTCACATGATCTGTAAATGAAATAGTTACGTATAGCATAATATTGTGATTTTCAAATCAAGCTTAAATCCTTAGGCTATCTCCAATGCTAAGGATGCCCTTAGGCATCCTTCAGCTGCCACATCATATCCTTACAAATCCTTAAAATCTTACAAATCCTTAAAATCCTTTAATTTTACCTCCAACTATACAAACATCCAAAACCATATCCTTGGTGAAGGATATATAGGCTAAAAAGATGTTGCATAGGCTATGGACATCCAAAACCATATCCTTGGTGAAGGATATATAGGCTATGGACAAACAAGGACGAACGTGCTTCAATGTTATCGACAAGAAAGGATCTCGACGGATGTGCACAAACTTCTCCATTGGAGATAGTCTTATTTAGGTGAATTTTTGAGCACTAAGCATCATATCTTGTAACCTTATTAGGCAGCCTGTCCATAAAACTTTATAATAAGTATCTATACGAAAAAGGAAGAACATCATTGCGTTTGGACAACATCAATGGATCAATTTGCCGACCTGAACTTTGAAATCACAAAACCAATGAATTTTGATCTAAAACTTTGAAAATCAGTTTGTTTTCATGGTTGAATTCATGCACTTTGAAAAGGATTTCCAGATGTTAGATAAAAATTCAAGCAATTGATATGAATTTGGATTTAGAGTTATGTGTTTGGCCGGATTTTGGTGGTGGTGACTGCCGGAAAAAGGAAGAAGAAGGAGTGTTTTTTTTTATCACAAATAGTCCCTGCAATTACAAAATGGACCAAAATGCCCTCACGTGATATGCACGTGAGGGATTTAACGGCCAAATTTAACAGAAGTTAGTGTCAGGGGCTTCTGGCAACGAAAACGAAAACAGGGACCAGTTGCAACGGAAAAAAACACAGGGGGCAAAACGCTAAAGTGACAAACCACAGGGACCATTTGTGACATTTTTCTTTTATTATTTATAGCAAATCACCCCGGGTGACTACCCGGATATGAGAAGCAAAATATAAATTAATTTTTATATTTGAATACTATTAATCTAATTAAAACTTTTATGTCTCACATCTTTATACTCAAAGTTATATATCGGATTAATAAATAGTGGCTCCCAGTAAAATCATTACCGCATGTTTACAACTCGAAACTTGTTAGTGCGTTTATTCCGTCAACTACGACATTTATTCAAATCAATTAGAATGAAAAATTAATAGTCATGTGCAAAACAATAGAAAGTACAACAATATCAAACAATCTAACCAAGCAATGTGGAAGTTAAACTATATAAAAA